>CAMZMU010000043.1:19023700-19382750 GCA_947311845.1 Poa pratensis
TTCAAAGCAGTTTGACCATGCCACACATCCTTATAGAAAGCAGCTTTAAGCCCATTACTTACCTTATACACATACCCTCCACACCATCGTTTAACAGCATGCAAACCTTTCCAAAACTGTGACGTCCCAGCACTATCTGATGAAAAGAACTCCCTGTGACTACTGACTAGATATTTACTTCTAAGAATTTTGGCATCCCGAATCCTTATCGCTTCTCTAACTTTATTATCCACTTAGCGACAATATGTTTGACCCCACTACTGGAGACAAAGACCTGGTCAAGTCGTTTGCATTCTCGGAACTCCAATAATGCGCAAGTAATACTCCCGTACACGATTTTCTCACTGGTCGATCGAATATAAAATTCTGATTTGATTTTCACTAATGGATTATTTGATTTTGCGGAATGAATCTTTTTTTCGAGAAATGGTATGTATATCAGGTGAGACATTTTGCGGTAAAGATGAACATTCTCTATCATGCGGTTAATTCCCTCAAGCCAAATATTATGTTGGACACCGGTGGAGGAAGAAGATGAGATCTGTACACTTTTCTTCGCACTCAGTCTCTCGCTGTTGCGGCTCTTCTTGATCAAACTAGAGGTTGGGGCGCCCCATGGGGCGCTCCTCGCCAGTCCTCTGCGCCCACCCCACCATCTCAATTGCGTAGGTATGATATGATGCAAGTGCCCCATTCGCCCAATTCAAATTAGAGACGAAGCTGCAGCAGCGTAAAAAACCAGCAATGCAAGAGTAGTTCGGTTCTTTAGCCACAAGGATCTAAGTTGCATATGAGCGATAAGTCAAGTAAATTTATACCATGCGTTGCAACAACCTCTTCGTTGTTAGCTGTTTGTATTCTAAAAGTTAGATGGGTGGAGATATTAGTACGTAGATATAATGTTTGAAAGGGAAGTCGTACATTATTCATTTTCCAAAAATACAGCTATAGAAAAGTAAGTAAACTAACTTATTTTGTTAGTCCAAATAAAGCCTCAAGATTATGTAGCTTCTACAAGAGCATATATTAACCAGAATTGTAAATTCATTACTGTGTCAAGCCATGAGACATAGGATGTCTAGATGAAAAGGTAAATACGCACATGCACGTGCGCTCTGTGAGCGAGAGACAGAGATTGTCTGGAATCCATTCATCAAACTGATGGGAAGTTTTTCATGTAGGCCATCCATTTATCAAAACATACAAGGGCAATTAGTATTCTTTATCAGGCATATTTCACATAGATTATTTCTGCAGAAAATGGAAAAAGTGATCCCAATTGAGTAGATTAGCTTTAACTATAAATGTTCAGCTAATGCTTGAGCAGTACAATTAACATGCGAATAGAGAATTATTTTCCACACAAATGGGAAATCGATCCCCATATGTTCATTGCTAAGGAAAAGACATATTCTGAACATCAAATGTTCAACTGGTGCAAGTAGCATGAGCAGAAATATACTGTTCAGTAGAAATAGCTAGTTAGTTTCTATTAAAAATGGTCACAAGGGAAATTACCTCCAACGACTGCGTACACATTAGCTGAGAAGCATAAGGGTGACACAATGCTCCATAAACGTGACTTTCAAAGGCATGGAAGTTATACTAAGAAATGCCCTCATAAAAGAGTCAACAGATGCTTTTGATCAGTTCAATGGTGGACCATCATGATGGAGAATTATTAATCTAGACCGCAGCTGCAACCAATGCTCCTCCCCTGAAGTTTGCCGTAAAATTAGTATAACATTTGGGTCTAAGGCAATTACTGATGCATAGCTTTACAGGGGTGATCTGAATTTATATTTCTTCTTACCATTCTATAGGAGAATCTGCGTACTATTTGTTCAAACAAGTGAACATAATATATGAGGAAAACATATATCTGCCAGTCTAGACAGCAGCACTAAATAGTTTAGCAAGTGTGTCTCTAATTTCTAATGGAGGAACTATCAAAGAGGTAGCAAGAAGATCAGAAGTGTGCTAGCAAAGCATAAAATAGAACACCACCTTCCAAATAAATATTATACTAGAATTTTAACAACAGAAAGCAATCTTGATACATAAACCACTGGATCTATTAATGATCTGCAATACCAAGTTTCACTAAAGGGCACATGAGGCAAGACCGCAAGATGCATACACACAAACAGTCCAGTGCCTGCTACCATTGCTGATCTCAGTCAGAGAGCTAATCTGGGCATACAAAAAAGAGAACAAAACAAAACAAAAACATGCGAGTTATAGCACAACACAAAATCACATGAGTTATAGCACACATTAGCTTTGATATCATACTGACTTTTTAGTGGATTTATAAAAAAAATCACAGGTGAGTAGTAAAAACGAGGTACACAACAGACTGCAGAGCTGGCACATGATACAGAAATGCATAAACAAGTGCCAAAAAGGGTGGCACTACATAAAAGTAATTAGTTAGACTCGGGATATATCCCTAGAAAAGAGGCGTTTTAGCTTGATGCTGTTGTCATCTTGTTAACAGTAATACCAATAATATGTTACATTGACAATGCCACATATAAGAATTTATTAGTAAAGCTAAAGATGATTAACTCGAACAAAAAGAGAGTAGATGCAAGTAACCAAAGACTCGGGATATATTCCTAGAAAAGAGGCGTTTTAGCTTGTTGTTGTTGTCATCTTGTTAACAGTAATACCAATAATATGTTACATTGACAATGCCACATTATAGAGAATTTATTAGTAAAGCTAAAGATGATTAACTCTCAAAAGCAGAGTAGATGCAAGTAACCAAATAGAAATTTTATCTATCAATGGTTAGCATAGCTGCTGTTCTAATCCATATAGATCTTGTTGAGAATCCGCAGAATAAACAATAGGCACGATGACTATGCTTTGAGTACTCTAACCATGATGGGAAAAGACCGAACCAAATGTATCGGAAGCGGGCGTTGATGGCCTATTTTACCAGGAGTTTCATAATGGTTCAGACGAGGTTGCATAGGACTAGCATCAAATATCCTCTCCACACTATCTCTCTGATTATGTGGATACGGCCAGATTTGTGGTCGCAGCGCAGGGTCTCGCTCAAAGAATACTACACCTCGAAATACGACAGGAATAGGAGAATACTCATTTGCTTGAGGCTCTTCATCTTGATTTTCTTGCTGTTGTTCCAACTGAAGAAGCAGTGGTGAAGGTTGTCTGGTAAATGAAGTAGGAGGATCTTCCACCTGCAGAAGGTGACTATGTTCTCTGTCTCTTGAAGTAGGACTCAATGTTGCCCACCTTAACCATTTTCAGTCCGATTCCCAATTCCTAGAACAATGATCTCTCTCCTAGTATCTTGCTCCAAATTCAAGCAATACTAAACAGGACAAATCTACAGTTCAAACAAGAAGAAAACCCCAAATTAGGAATTTTGAGATTGAGGATTATGTATTGATGTACTCGTACTGGAAAAGCCGTACAACTTACAAAAGAAGGAGGGAGGACTGGATCGGTGGAGCCGTGGAGGGCATAAACGCCATGTCTGATGTCCATGAATCAATGGCGGAGGCGCGGAGCTGTCTGCTGCGTGGTCTGCTGCTGGTCGCGCCGCCGGGTTAGGGGAATGGGGGGTGTTTTTGGCCGGTCGCCGGCGCTAGTCTCCGGGTTCGGTGTGGGGGGGGGGGGGGGGGGGGGGGGGGCAAGGGGCGCGGGTCTCCGATCTCCGCTGCTGATCGCCGGCCACCGGATCGGGGCAGGTGGGGTCGGCCTGGCCTGGCCGGTCGGACGACTAACTAGCTGCTAATTTTGCTAAAAAAAAGGGACCGTCTACGGCTCAGTCGTTTAGTTCTCAGTCGATTCCTAGCGATCTGCTATTTTGCCTGCGGATGCTTTTCCTGGTGCGATCCTTCGTTCTTTTTTTTTTTTGAGAGGAGGATCCTTCCTTCGTGTTTGAGTTTGAAAGCTGTAAAGCTGTACATGCTCCTTCCATGGCCCATGGGTTTTTTTCTGGGCTAACTAGTTGTGCTTTAAAAAAAGTTATGCCAACTCATTAAATAATTGATCAAAATCGCTTGGGGACTTTCGCGTGTCTGTTTGCAAAGTAACTTTTTTGACAAAAATCAGTAAAAAAAGTGAAATAACATTTTCATGCAATTTTAATCATAGAGATACAATTTTATCACAATTATATTCATCTTTTGAAAATAAAGTAATAACACTGAGTGGATTTGTTCCTCGCTCCTTTTCTTATAACGGCGGATGAGAGACACTAGGGTCTTGGGAGTGAGAGACACGAGGTTAATTTCTCTCCTTCTCATAAAATAACTATCAAATATTACTTGCAACTCAAATGTAACAATAAAAAAAATATTAGGTGCACCTTATATGTAATTATAAAAAATAAGTTGCAACTGGTAAAAAAAATCCAGTATCAATCTGTTTGCAATTGAAAAAATCTCAGTTACAAACCGCTTGCAGCTGAAAAAAATCCTGTACCAATCCGTTTGCAATTGATAAAAGGTCAGTTGCAACCTGCTTGCAACGGAAATAACCAGTTACAATGGAATATTTTCACTTACAACCCACTTAAAACTAAAAAACACGGTTGCGAGTAGGTTGTAACTGGAAAAAATGGTCGTAAAAACACCAGCTGCGAGTAGATTGTAACTGGAAAATGGCAAAAAAAAAAACACCAGTTGCGAGTAGCTTTCAACTGGAAAATGCCAAAAAAACATCGGTTGCGAGTAGCTTGCAACTGAAAAAATGGCCGTAAAAACACCGGTTGCGAGTAGCTTGTAACTAGAAAAATAGCTGTAAAAACACAAGTTGCGAGTAGCTTGCAACTGAAGAAATGGCCCAAAAAATACCAGTTGCGAGTAGCTTGCAACTAAAAAAAGGCCATAAAAACACCGGTTGCGAGTAGCTTGTAACTGGAGAATGGCCAAAAAAACACCGGTTGCGAGTAGCTTGTAACTGAAAAAATGGCCGTAAAAAACACCAGTTGCGAGTAGCTTGTAACTGGAAAATGGCCAAAAAAACACCAGTTGCGAGTAGCTTGCAACTGAAAAAATGTCAAAAAACACCAGTTGCGAGTAGCTTGTAACTGGAAAAATGGCCGTAAAAACACCAAGTTTCGAGTAGCTTGCAACTGGAAAAATAGCCGTAAAAACACCGGTTGCGAGTAGCTTGCAACTGGAAAAATGGCCAAAAAAACACCAGTTGCGAGTAGCTTGCAACTGGAAAAATGGCCGTAAATGCACCGGTTGCGAGTAGCTTGTAACTGGAGAATGGCCAAAAAACACCGGTTGCGAGTAGCTTGTAACTGGAAAAATGGCGTAAAAACACCAGTTGCGAGTACCTTGTAACTGGAAAATGGCAAAAAAAAAAAAAAAACCAGTTGCGAGTAGCTTGCAACTGGAGAATGGCCAAAAAAACACCAGTTGTGAGTAGCTTGCAACTGAAAAAATGCCAAAAAAAACACCAGTTGCGAGTAGCTTGTAACTGGAAAAGGACCGTAAAAACACCAGTTTGCGAGTAGCTTTCAACTGGAAAAAATGACCGTAAAAACACCGGTGGCGAGTAGCTTGTAACTGGAAAAATGGCAAAAAAAACATCAGTTGCGAGTAGATTGCAACTGGAAAAATGGCTGTAAAAACACCGGTTGCGAGTAGCTTGTAACTGGAAAAATGGCCAAAAAACACCAGTTGCGAGTAGCTTGTAACTGGAAAAAATGGCCGTAAAAACACCAGTTGCGAGTAGCTTGTAACTGGAAAATGGCCAAAAAAACCCAGTTGCGAATAGCTTGCAACTGGAGAATAGCCAAAAAAAACAACAGTTGCGAGTAGCTTGCAACTGAAAAAATGCCCAAAAAAAACCAGTTGCGAGTAGGTTGTAACTGGAAAATGACCGTAAAAACACCAGTTGAGAGTAACTTTCAACTGGAAAAATGGCCGTAAAAACACCGGTTGCGAGTAGCTTGTAACTGGAAAAATGGCGAAAAAACTCAGTTACGAGTAGCTTGCAACTGGAAAAATGACCGTAAAAACATCGGTTGCGAGTAGCTTGTAACTGGAAAAATGGCCAAAAAACCCAGTTGCGAGTAGCTTGTAACTGAAAAAAAATAGCATGGAAGCTAACTGTGGAAGCTAACTATGGAAGGTTTACACGTTCAATGATCAAAACAAACAAAATACGAACCCAATTTGGCTGCAAAATTAATATCGTTAGCGTACAAAAAATAACAAGAACACCCAAAAATTCCTAGAGCGGGATGAGTAACTCACACAAACCCTAATCCCAAAAAAAATCCATTCAAACTACTGAAATGGGTCAAAACAAAAGAAATCACTGGCAATCTACATGATACGAAAACAACATACAAACAGATTACACCCCCATCCACTACTAGCGTCCCTGACCTTCATAGGTTTCGGGATCTTAAGAAGGCGAACGAGGAGGAACTGTAGCATCCGGCGGCGACGACGAAGAACAAACCTCAGCCGGCGACGACGAAAAACTGAAGCTCCGCCAGAGAGGAAGAAAGGAATCGCCGCTCTGAAAATCGCCTGCCGCCCTCCGTCCTCTCAACTCCCGCTCTCTCTCTCTCTACCACTCCGCCCACTCTGCTTCGCCTCACTCCAGTCGTGCGAAGTGGTAGAATATAATTGATCGACCAAGCCATAAACAAAGCCACATTCATATAGACAACTAAGCCAGATGTTCGATCTTTTCTTTGAAATAACAAGGAACAAACTGCAAAAATCACAATTACCTAATTTTTTTTTATAAAAACACAACAAAAAACAAAAGCACACCATACCGCGAACAGCATGAAGTTGGTAACCATGCGAATGTCGCAAGACATCGCTCGCCGGTCAGACCTTCCACAGTTCGCCGGTCAGACCTTCCACATTTAGCTTCCATGCCTAAAAGATAAATATGCATACAAACTAATAAAAAAATAGATCAAAACTCAAAAGTGAATAACATAAAAACATCTACTTCTGTTTATTATACTGAATGTTACAAAACCAAAGCCAACCAACAGAGGCCAAAACCAAAGCCAACAAACGAAGCCCACACACAGACCCCAAAAAAAAGCTCACATCGAGCTGACCAAACCCAAAAGCCCACGACAAAGTCCACGCGCGGACCACAAAAGCTCAATCAAGAGGTCCACGTAACTTGGCGGACCACGAAACAGCCAACAGACACGCTCGCGTGGAAAAAAAGCGAACACGCGCATCTTGACGCATATACATCGGACGGCTGGGAACGTGACTGAGAACTGGTGAGTTCTCAGGCGACTGAGAAGAGAACTAGCAATTCCGTACAATAAAATGAGAAAAAAAATATCTAAACATAAAACTAAGCAGAAAGTGTAAAACGAAGAAATGACAAGAAAGCATGAATCAAATTAAGTCACAACCATTGTTAGCAACACAAATGAAAAATAGTAGAAGAACATGAAAGAAAATAATAATGAATAATACTAGATGTCTATGTGTACTATACCACTAGGAAATAAAAAAAATAAAAAATAAAGCTGAGGACATACTTTGCTTCCATTTACTTAAAATAAATGTAATATATCACTAGAGGCTACAAATGATCAGTCGCAATCTCATACAAAAAACAATGCAAAAAATACACAAGATTCGCATAAGCACCGAACAGAAAAGGCCACACCCAGCCCAGGAAACAGCAACCCACATGCACTTGGCGCACTAACAAAAAAAAAAGTAACAAACCCTTTGGAGCCCATACCGTGCAGAGCAAGCAGCAACAGCCCACAAACGACAACAGGCCACACCGGCGGAAAAAGAAAGCCGCGTCGTTCCCAGTCAGCGACAGCACAAAGCAAAGCAAGTACAAGTGTAACATCCCAAATTTTGGAACTGAGAAAAACTTAGTTTCACAAGACCCAAAAGTCAGAACCAACAAAAACTTTTTGAAATACTTTACTTATGGTTGTGTTTTCCTTCCCATTGCTCTGTTTGACCTTGTGTGACTTGTTGTTCAAGTTGTTTGACTAGTAAATATTAACCCAAGCTTCCAACCTAAGTAAAAATATATATTAAACTTTGGTGATCATGTCATGACAAGATGTAACCATCCATATACTTTCCTAATCCTAGTTTGGCCAAATTCCATTTCAGTATACTCGGTTTAGCAACCACCAAACTACCCACTCTTGAGAAAGTAAAAGTATTTCCAAAACTATGTGTTCCCAAAAATATGGAGATCTATATGCTATCTCCTATCTATCTTTTCACCTTGATACCTTGCATGTGTATGCAACTCCCATTTTATAAACTTTGATTTTCACTCCATTTGAAAATAACACTAGAGGGAAATATGTTACCCCACATAATTTCTTTCCCAAACCTTTTTGAAAATTATTAAGTTATGAGTGAGACATTTCCTAAACACCATCTTGTCATAATTAGGAGTGGTCACTTTCCCACAAGATAGCATTTTGGAAATAGTGATATGATTAATTCTTGTGGTTTGATTTGTGTGGTCTTGATTGTGATGTTGATCTTGTTGTGTTATTGTTTGTGTGTATAATTAATCAAGTGTGCTAGAGCAATAAATTAAAAAACACACTGGACAACCAATTTGGAATGTGACTTGAATAAAAACAAATCCTCTAAAAGTATTCACACACCTAAGTTAAAATCCTAAATTAAGGGAAGTGATCTTATTAAAATTCCCTCTCTGTCCATTCCTCTATTTTATGAAAAACAATTATATTTTCTGTATCCAAATTTCAGGAACAAGATGAAATAATAGTCATCTCATTCTCATCCTCAAAAACATATTTTCAGATTGAAAGGATAATTCAATTTATAAAATTCAATTCCTATCTTTAACCTCTAGGGTATTTTGAAAACCCTATTTCTCTTCACCCCAAAAATCCAGGAAAATTACCATAGCTTTCGTACACATTTCTAAAACCAATCCTAAAAAGCAACCACCAAAATTCAAAGTAAATTTTGGTTAAAACATTCTGTCGAACACCTTGCTTGCATGGAACTGGAGTTCATCAAGCAGCTCCAAATCCAGCCCGAAATCCGATGAAATTTCTTCCAATCCTTCTGCCAATTTCCCTCTCCCTTCTCCTCCAAGCATTGGACAGCATCACGACGTGGCTACAGTGCCTGGACACAACGGAACACCATCACGCTCTTCCTTCTCTCCCGTGCTCCTGTCGGCAAGGAAGAAGGAGACCATGCCCCGGCCCGTGCGCTCGCCACTGTACTCCCATGACCCTCCTCTGCTGTCTGGTCGAAGCCACGCCCGCGGAGACATCCTCCCTGACCCTTCTCTTCGCTGTCCTGTCCCCGCTCCCCATGCCAAGGACGCCGAAGCTGTTCGCGACGACCACGGCTCCCCGGCAAGTGCCACTTGACCCAGCCACTCCCTAGACTCTACGTGACCCCCACGACACCGCTCGGCGCGGCCCTCCCCCTCCTGTGCCCTCCTCCCTCGTGCCCGTGCGCCCAGCGCACCATGGACCGGCATTCCCTCGGATAAGAAGCCACATCCCCTCTCCCGACCTCCCACCTTGCCCATTACACTCCCACCTCACCTATCGGGCACCCCGTGCAGGGAATCGAGCCCTCTCGCCCTCTGCCGGCGAGGGACGCGAGATTTCCATCTCGGATGCCGCCGCCTTGCCATGAAGCTCGCGGGCGACACAGACCACGTTCTCTGCCATTGTTGTGTCTCTGTGCTCCCCTCACCGAGACCTTCCTCACCCTGCCCTCCTTTTTCCCAGGGGACGTCGGAGCTGATGCCGCCGTGTGGAGCCGGCCTCGGACGTCCTCGACACCGCCGCCGTGCTGGATGTCCCCGAGCCCTGCAACACCGCCAGCTGGCCGCCCCAGACCTCCTCCGCCGCCCTGCACACTCTCCATCGAACCCCATCCACCCACGGTGAGCATCCAGTCATCCCGAGCCACCCTCTCTCTCTGTCCTGTGCGCTCCCGTGGTGTGAGGAAGGAGAAGAAGAAGGAGAACAGCAGCCGTCGGATCCCTGATCAACGGCCGTGATTGAATCCAGTTTTTTTTTAAATTCCCGCGCGCCCTGGGGAGATGTTGGGCCGAATCCGGCACTGTGCTGCCCGGATCTGCTCAGATCTGGCCCATTCCTTTTTTTTAGGGAGATCTAATATCTGTTTTGGTTTCCTGTTTAAATTGCAGTGTAGGTTTAATTCATTTGTGGTAGGTCTATGATAGATAATTGAGTGATTAAAATTTTGTAGAGATCCTATGTGTTTTCTTGATTAGATAGAACTGGCTGTTTGCAAAAATATATTTTTAACTTCTGTCTAGATTAAATCTAGTAAAAAGTATCTTTTTCACTAAATATTTAATATCTAGAGTTTTATAACTCCAAAATTTGCAAACTAAAATTCTATGGAAAGCTTGAAGTGATGCCTTTCCAGATCTGTTGGTCTTATATGCAATTGAAGTATAAAACAAAAGTTCTATTCTTTTTAATAAAACCACCAGTAGCTCTTTGGTGATTTTTGTAGATTTTTGTGAGATGATTTTTGTAGTAAATCCAATTGGGTTGTCTTCTATATGTGTAGGAGAACATATCCCTAGCTTGGTTTGAATTTAGGAGTCATTGATTGACTGTGGTGATAATTATAAGGTTTAGGCCTTTTCTGCCTATTTTTATTAGACCTTTATAAATGGTGTGTTATAACTTTATTGTTACAAATGTGGTTCCTAGCATATGTAGGGTGGTAATCTACTGTTGTGACGTGTTTCCTTATTTTGCTTGCATGTTATTATTGTTTATCATGTTATAATATGTTAGTACTGTTAGTGGTTAGAATTAAACTTGTTTGAAGCAAAGCCTGTGTGCTAAGTGGTGATTGAAAAACTTTAGCACTTGTTAGATTGTGTTGGTGTGTTAAATAAATTACATGAGTCAAATAAACACTTTCAACTAAGAATGTTAGCCACTGGTTGATTTCGTTTGTTAATAATTCTTAGCCTTCCAAATTGAAAGTAATCCCTAAAAGATGCCTAATCACTACCCTAACCATGTTTGTAATAAAATAAATAGTGTTATGAGTTGTCAAGCATGTTTGCTAGATACTAATCTTGCACCATGATTGCTGCTTGTTAGCTGCTTTATATCAACACCTAGCTTGGTAAAGAATTTTAACCTGCAGATAATATTTAATGACTTAACTTTTGTCTGAAGTATTTCCTGTTTAGGGAAAATGTTTGTTAGGTACCTTTAATTGAGGATGTCTTTGTGCCCTCTTGTTTTGGCATGTATATGGTGTTATACTCCTGCTAGTTGATACGTCTCCAACGTATCCATAATTTCTGCTGTTCCATGCTTATATTATACCATTTGCTACATGTTTTATATACACTTCGTATCACTTTTATGCATTTTCTGGGACTAACCTATTAACAAGATGCCACAGTGCCAGTTCCCTGTTTTCTGCTGTTTTTGGTTTCAGAAAGTTACTTCTGGAAATATTCTCGGAATTGCACGAAACAAAAGGCCAGGTCCCTATTTTTCCAGCACGTACACGGAGTCCGAAGGAGAGACGAAGAGGAGCCACGAGGTGGCCAAACCACACCTAGGCGCGGCAGGGGCCCACCGCGCCTGGTGGTTTGGGCCCCTCGGGGGTCCGCCGACATCGCCCCTTCGCCTATTTATTCCCCGAGACGCGAAAACCCTAAAACACCGAGCCTTTCATCCAGAACATATTCGCTGCCGCCGCCGTCGTCAACCCTAACTCGGGGGGTTCTGAAGCTCTTCCCGGCACCCTGCCGGAGAGGGGAATCATCACCGGAGGGCTCTACATCGCCATGCCCGCCTCCGGAGTGATGCGTGAGTAGTTCATCCTTGGACTATGGGTCCATAGCAGTAGCTAGATGGTTGTCTTCTCCACTTGTGCCATCATGTTTAGATCTTGTGAGCTGCCTATCATGATCAAGATCATCTTATTGTAATGCTACATGTTGTGTTTGCTGGGATCTGACTTATATTGATACCTATGTGGAGCTGAATATTATATTATCATGTCTATGTCATTTGTGATCTTGCATGCTCTCCGTTACTTGTTGAAGCCTTGGCCACGTGAATACTTGTAACTCCAAGAGGGGGTATTTATGCATGATAGTTGGGTTCAACCTCTATTTAACCTGGGATAGTGACAGCAAGTTCTAAGGTTGTAGATGTGTTGTTGCCACTAGGGGTAAAACAGCAATGCTTTATTCAAGGATGAATGTATTGTTTACATTACGCACATTACTTAATGCAATTGTCTGTTGCTTGCAACTTAATACTGGAAGGGGTACGGATGTTAACCGGAAAGTGGACTATTTAGGCATAGATGCATGCTGGATAGCGGTCTATGTACTTTGTCGTAATGCCCAAATGAATCTCATAGTAGACACCACAGCTCACACATGCATGTTATATGCACTTATCAATTGTCAATTGCCCAGCTGTAATTTGTTTACCCAGCATGTTAGTTATCTTATTGGAGAGACACCACTAGTGAACTGTGGACCCCGGTCCATTCTTTTACATCTGAAATACAATCTACTGCAATCATTGTTCTCTACTGTTTTATGCAAACAAACATCATTTTCCATTCGATACGTTTAACCCTTTGTTTTCAGCAAGCCGGTGAGATTGACAACCTCACTGTTAAGTTGGGGCAAAGTAATTTGTTGTGTTGTGCAGGTTCCACGTTGGCACCGGAATCCCTGGTGTTGCGCCGCACTACACTCCTTCACCAACACCTTCGAAGCAAACCTCGTTTTCCTACTGGTCGATTAAACCTTGGTTTCATACTGAGGGAAAACTTACTGCTGCACTCATCATACCTTCCTCTTGGGGTTCCCAACTGACGTGTGACGTACAAGCATTGTTTCTGGCACTATTAACCTAGAGCCACCAACACGTTTTCTGGCGCCGTTGCCGGGGAAAACGAATTGCTTCTGCAAGGGGAGTCTCTCACACCCAATCTCTTTACTTTGTTATTTGTCTTGCTTAGTTTATTTTTATTTAGTCTTGTTTGCTCTCTTTATCAAAAACACAAAAAAATTAGTTCCTTTTTATTTCGAATTACTATTATGACTAGTTGTTTTCAATGTCTTATCTCTATGAAACTGGTCTCGTTATAAGAATTACCGCTTCTCTCAAAAGGAAAACATCTATGGGAACAAATAAGAAGATTGAATGGTTTTGCTAAGAACTTGTGTTCTACATATGATGAATCCTACTGCTTTAATGAATCTCTTTGCTATAGAAGGCACAAACATCTCCCTTTCCAATGTGAGTATACTGATAATGAAACCTTGGCTGCCTATGCTAAAGGAAACTATGATTTTGGTAATCTTGAACAAATTGAAGAGTTTATTGTTTTTAAGGGTGCCCTTGAAATTAGTTCTTATCTTGAACATAAAACTGATGCCCCTTATAAATCTGAATGTATTGCCATACTTAAATATTGTTGTGATACCTACAAGGATAATAATTCTTACATTACTGAACATCTTGAGAGGATGTTTCCTCAAAAAGATGAAACTTGTGCCTTGCAGGAACCTGAGGAAGAGGAAATTGCTGAAACTGTGATCTCATTGGATGAAAAAGAGGAGGAGAGTGAAGAACAAAAGGAGGATCTACCTTCTAATGACAGTAACTCTTCAACTCTTACACTATTTAATTGCCCTCCATGCCTACCTAAGGAGGAAGAGTGTTATATTGTTGAATGCCATGATTCTTTTGAAATATCTCCTTTTGATAAATTTTACGTAACAAGCTCCTTGACTCAAGAAAACGAAATTTCAGAAATAAAACAATGGCTCCCTAATGCTATATATGATAATGCTCTTGATGATGGTCCTATATTGCCTAATGATATTTATTATACTACTATTGTCAAAAGTGGGTTTAATGACCCCACTGTTTTTGAACTTAATAAAAATTATGTGTTTGTAGATCATGAAAAGCATGCTTTATGTGATAGTTATATAGTTGAGTTTGTTCATGATGCTACTGAAAGTTATTATGAGAGAGGAAAATATGGTTGTAAAAGTTTTCAAGTCACTAAAACACCTCTCTTTATGTTGAAAGTTTTGAAGTTGTACTTGTTTCATCTTTCTATGCTAGTTGCTTTATGCTTCAATAATTTATTTTGTTACAAGGTTCCCTTGCATAGAAAGTGGGTTAGACTTAAATGCGTTTGATATTTGCCTCTTGATGCTCTCTTTTGTTTTTCAAGTTCTATTCCTATGAGAGCATCATTAAAATCTTTTAGCCTAGCTAAAGGCATTAAAGAAAGCGCTTTAGGGAGGCAACCCTTTATCTTTTATTTTTAGTTTTTCTCAAGGAGTTTTGTTACTTCTGTAGCAACTCCTTTGTATCTTTATTTTATCGCAATGTTGTGCCAAGTAAAGTTCTATATTGAAAGTTGATGCAAGATTTGGATTTCTGCGCAGTGACAGATTTTTAGCTGTCACGGATTTGAGCTTATCTCCCTGTAGAAAATTCAAAAAATTCTGAGAAATCACGCATATTCCTGAGATATGTACGCAACTTTCATTATTTTAGGCCAGATCCATCTGAGCAACTTAAGTGCCTCGAAAAAATTCGTCATTCCAGACTGTTCTGTTTTTGACAGATTCTGCCTTTTGTTTTGCATTCGCTCTTTTACTGTGTTTGTGTGGATTTCTTTGCTCCACAAAGCATTGGTGGCTGTAGCTAATGTCCAGAAGCTTTGGGATTGATTGTATCATTACAGAATATGAGAATTTTTGATTATGCACTAACCCTCTAATGAGAACTGTCTTGAGTTTGGTGTGAAGGAAGTTTTCAAGGATCAAGCGAGAAGGGTGATATTATGTGATCAAGAAGAGTGAAAAGCCTAAGCTTGGGGATGCCCCCGTGGTTCATCCCAACCATATTCAGAGAGACTCAAGCGTCTAAGCTTGGGGATGCCCAAGGCATCCCCTTCTTCATCAACAAACTTATCAGGTCATCTCTAGTGAAACTATATTTTAATTCTTTCACATCTTATGCGCTTTACTTGGAGCGTCTGTGTGTTTTTATTTTTGTTTTTGTTTGAATAAATTCGGATCCTAGCAATCCTTGTGTGGGAGAGAGACACGCTCCGCTTTTTCATGTGAATACTCATGTTCTTCACTTATATTTGTTGAGTATTCTTAACTAGCTACTGCAGTGCTTTTAGCTCCTGTTTTTCATGCATCTCTTCGAGCTGTTAGCACTTGTTTATAAATACTCTCTTGCTGCATTATATTATCATTTGGAGAGTTTATGTTTAATAAATTATTGGTGTTTGTTTGGAAGAAAGAAAATGCTACATGTAGTAGTTGGTATTGGAAAAGACATATGCATTCTTGTAGATCATTGTCTTGTTTTGATTTGATGCTTTGCAATTGTTTTGAGCTCTCAAGTAGATCATGTTTAAGCTCTTGCATCATGTAGTTAAAGCCTAGTAGTGGAGAACTACCGTAGAGCTTGTTGAGACTTGGGATGCATATTTGTTCTCTCTAAGGTCTAGATATTTTCTGGTAAAATGTTTGAGCAACAAGGAAGACAGTGTAGAGTCTTATAATACTTGCAATATGTTTTTATGTGATTCTTGCTGTACCGGTTTATACTTGTGTTTGCTTCAAACAACCTTGCTAGCCTAAACTCTGTACTGAGAGGGAATGCTTCTCGTGCATCCAAAACTTGAGCCAAAACCCATGCCATTTGTGTCCACCATACCTACCTACTATGTGGTATTTCCTGCCATTCCAAGTAAATATTTCATGTGCTACCTTTAAACTATTCAAAACTTTATTACTCCTTATTTGTGTCAATGTTTTATAGCTCATGAGGAAGTATGTGGTGTTTTATCTTTCAATCTTGTCATTTACTTCTGACAGACTTTCACCTGGACTAGTGGCATATACATCCGCTTATCCAATAATTTGCAAAAAGAGCTGGCAACGGGGTGCCCAGCCCCAATTAATTACAACTTTCATTAATAATTCTCTTCACATGTTTTGCCCTGATTTATCAGTAAGCAACTTAATTTTGCAATAGACACTCCTCCATGGTATGTGAATGTTGGAAGGCACCCGAGGATTCGGTTAGCCATGGCTTGTGTAAGCAAAAGGTTGGGAGGAGTGTCATCTATAAAGAAACTAAAATACATGTGTAAACAAAAGAGAAGAGGGATGATCTACCTTGCTGGTAGAATAACGTCCTTCATGGGAGCCGCTCTTTGAAAGTCTGGTTGACAAGGGGGTTAGAGTGCCCACTACCATTCGTTGACAACAACAAACACCTCTCAAATACTTATTTTGTGCTCTCTATATGCTTTCGAAAACTTAAAAAGCTCTAGCACATGATTTAATCCCTGCTTCCCTCTGCGAAGGGCCTATCTTTTACTTTATGTTGAGTCAGTTTACCTACTCCTTTCTATCTTAGAAGCAAACACTTGTGTCAACTTTGTGTGCATTGATTCTTACATATTTACTTATTGCACTTGTTATATTGCTTTATGTTGACAACTATCCATGAGATATACATGTTACAAGTTGAAAGCAAATGCTGAAACTTAATCATCCTTTGTGTTGCTTCTGGAAATATTCTCGGAATTGCACGAAACAAAAGGCCAGGTCCCTATTTTTCCAGCACGTACATGGAGTCCGAAGGAGAGACGAAGAGGAGCCAGGAGATGGCCAAACCACACCTAGGCGCGGCAGACGGCCCCACCGCGCCTGGACGTGGTTTGGGCCCCTCGGGGGTCCGCCGACATTGCCCTTCGCCTATTTATTCCCCGAGACGCGAAAACCCTAAAACACCGAGCCATTCATCCAGAACATATTCGCTGCCGCCGCCGTCGTCAACCCTAACTCGGGGGGTTCCTGAAGCTCTTCCCGGCACCCTGCCGGAGAGAGGAATCATCACCGGAGGGCTCTACATCGCCATGCCCGCCTCCGGAGTGATGCGTGAGTAGTTCATCCTTGGACTATGGGTCCATAGCAGTAGCTAGATGGTTGTCTTCTCCACTTGTGCCATCATGTTTAGATCTTGTGAGCTGCCTATCATGATCAAGATCATCTTATTGTAATGCTACATGTTGTGTTTGCTGGGATCTGACTTATATTGATACCTATGTGGAGCTGAATATTATATTATCATGTCTATGTCATTTGTGATCTTGCATGCTCTCCGTTATTTGTTGAAGCCTTGGCCACGTGAATACTTGTAACTCCAAGAGGGGGTATTTATGCATGATAGTTGGGTTCAACCTCTATTTAACCTGGGATAGTGACAGCAAGTTATAAGGTTGTAGATGTGTTGTTGCCACTAGGGGTAAAACAGCAATGCTTTATTCAAGGATGAATGTATTGTTTACATTACGCACATTACTTAATGCAATTGTCTGTTGCTTGCAACTTAATACTGGAAGGGGTACGGATGTTAACCGGAAAGTGGACTATTTAGGCATAGATGCATGCTGGATAGCGGTCTATGTACTTTGTCGTAATGCCCAAATGAATCTCATAGTAGACACCACAGCTCACACATGCATGTTATATGCACTTATCAATTGTCAATTGCCCAGCTGTAATTTGTTTACCCAGCATGTTAGTTATCTTATTGGAGAGACACCACTAGTGAACTGTGGACCCCGGTCCATTCTTTTACATCTGAAATACAATTTACTGCAATCATTGTTCTCTACTGTTTTATGCAAACAAACATCATTTTCCATTCGATACGTTTAACCCTTTGTTTTCAGCAAGCCGGTGAGATTGACAACCTCACTGTTAAGTTGGGGCAAAGTAGTTTGATTGTGTTGTGCAGGTTCCACGTTGGCACCGGAATCCCTGGTGTTGCGCCGCACTACACTCCTCCACCAACACCTTCGAAGCAAACCTCGTTTTCCTACTGGTCCGATTAAACCTTGGTTTCATACTGAGGGAAAACTTTCTGCTGCACTCATCATACCTTCCTCTTGGGGTTCCCAACTGACGTGTGACGTACAAGCATAGTTTCTGGCACTATTAACCTAGAGCCACCACTAGTATAATGCCTTTATAGTTTTGTCTGAGTAAATTGGCTTGTTAAGTAAATTGTTTTGTTAAGCATAGAGTTAAACATGTGGTTATGTGTTGTTTTGCTTGATTGGAATAATTACTTGATAGCATTTAGCTAAGTGTGGTGATCGTGGTTAAGTGTTTGTTTTTAGTTTAACGTGCATCTTTTATTTATGATTGCTGTAGCTTTATTAAACAAATTGTTCTAAGCTGGTTATTAAGTCTGTTTTCCTTGAAGTGTTCTTAGAGTAGCTTTTAGTTGTTGCTTGATTAAACTAGTGCTATGTTGTGGTTTGATTACTTGTTTGTATACCACTTGTGGTTTGGTTTGCTTATTGCGTGTTGTTTTATTTTCATGTTGCGACGCTAGAGATAAACGCTACCGGGGTGGTATTTGGAAAGGATTTATCGGAGAAGGATGAGAGTTTATTTCATTGATCAATGAGGAGAAGTCCAGGAACATCATGCTGAAATCAGGCAAGCTACTCTCTGAGCTTGCACCTATATACATCTATTTTGATTCACATGTTTTACTTATAAAGAGCATGGATGATTTATGTGGTGTTTGCCACCAAAGCTATGATTTTGAAAACCCTTTTTCCAAAATACAAGTATATTATTTTGACACCCTATATGGAGATATTAGATGGAAATGCTTTTCCAAACTATAGGATGGGAAAAATATTGTTTACTCAAAACTCCTTTGAAAATACTTGTGTGGATATGGAATGCCGAGATGTCGGTGTTGAAGTGGAGAAGTGGAGAATGATGGTTTTTGATAAAAAGCACATTGTGTCCTTGTACTTACGTCGACCAGCCGATAACCTGTGCGACCACATTTACCCACATATGGGCAAGGGCTTAGTCATATAATTTGCTCATATTAGTATGGGATGCCTCAACAACGGAGATGACTCCGTTCCATGAGGGGATGGTTTGTTGATCTACCCCTGACCCGGGTCCTCGCTCAAACTCTATGGAAAGATAAGGAGGAGGATTGAAGGTTCCACCATAAATCGTCGGGCAGAACTATGAGTCCTCACACTTAGATTCCGATGGGCTGGGTTAAGTGTTGATGGAAAGTGTCATAGCGGCAGGGTCCTATACTAGCATGAGCAAAGGACAGGCTATGGTCGGTGACTCAACTTCGCATACACCTTGTATGGCGAGACGTGGCTGACACGATGAGTTACCGGATGGGTGTGGGAAAAGCGTGCTACCTCTGCAGAGGGTAAAACTATTCGAATAGCCGAGTCCTCGGATATGGACAGTTGGGAGGCCCTACTTTGACCTATGTGCAAGTTTTGCAAAGTTTTGAGATTTGAAAATAAAATGGAGATGTGTTGTATCTGCAACTCTACCGACGGGCTGGTATGAGGTTGCTGGAGAATGATTTGACCATGACGGACTATGGTCGAGAAGTGAAGAGTTTTGTAATTTGAAAGTGGAAAATGTTTTAGGCAATTATACCGAAGGGCTGGTATAAGGTTGTTGGAAAATGATTTGACCATGAAGGGTTTTGGTCGAAAAAGGAGGAGTTTTGGGAGAAATAAGCAAAATGGTGATTTTCCGGGAAAATGTTTTAAAAGAAACTTCTTACCTATTTCAACAAAGATATATTTTCGGGAAAAAGTTTTAAAAGAGACTTCTTACAAAGACAGAGTCATGGGAAAAGCTCTAAAAGCCTTCTTTCTTTTTCAATAAAGATATAGAGATTTCAAAACAAAGTTTTATTAAACAAAAGTCTACCCTTCTCTTTCTCAACAAGGATATAGAGTTTTCAAAGCAAACGTAGTTTTATTTAAACTATAGAAAGAATAGTGCATGCTCATTTCGAGGGTAATTTGCGAGTACATTCAAATGTACTCATATTGGTTTCGTCCCTGGCTATTGTCTTAGCCAGGTTTTGAAGAGGAGCAGTTCGAAGAGAAAAAGGGCATTCACTGACGTCAATGCGAACTAGGACGCTTCCCAGTCAGCTGCCTGTAGGGTTGACAAATGACTTGGGCTCCACGTTGTTTTGGTGATTTCCGCTGCAAGTACCTGACGGAGTTATGGCTTCAATCAAGTAAGTAATTTCATTCGGTATTTATGGGTGTTCTTTTGATACCAGTTCGATTGTGCTCAGCGACAGACTGATCATGGGATCGCAGATGTTGTAGGTACAAGGGTATTTCGGATAGCTAGTCTGGGGTCCCCACAACAAGCGCGGGAGCACAAATCATACCGCACCAGATCTAACGGCAGTCAGGGTGACTGAGAACTGGTGAGTTCGCAGTCAGGGTGAGAACTAGCAATTCCGTAAAAAAACTAGAAACTCCTGTGTATCGCTTTGAGGCGACGATCCGTGGCCTGCGTATACTGGGCTCCTTGACGATTTGTTTCCTGTTTCTGCTTTCGTACTGTTTCGTACCGCTTGCTCCGCTGTTTCTTCGCCGAACTAATTCCAAATCGGAACAAATTTCTCGGAACAATTTTTAAATTTGAACAAATTTCAAATCAGAATAAATTTTGAATTAGAACAAATTTTAAATCGGAACAAATTTCAAATGTGAACAATTTTTAAATGTGAATAAATTTCGAATTTGAACAAATTTTGAATCGAAACAATTTTTGAATCGGAACAAAATTAGAATTTGAACAAAATTCGAATCGGAACAATTTTTAAAATTGGAAACAATTTCAAATTTGAACATTGAACAAATTACGAATCAGAACAATTTTTGAATGGGAACAATTTTTAAAATTGGAACAAATTCTGAATTTGAAAAAATGTCAAATTTTAACAACATTTAAAGACGGTTTTTTTTTTAAAATTGAACAAATTTTGAATTTGAACAAATTTCAAAATCAGAACAATTTTAAATTTGAACAAAATTTAAATCTGAACAAATTTAATTTCAACTTTTCCGAAATATATTATTTTTTGAAAGAAAAGAGGAAAAGAAAAAAGAAAAGGAAAACAGAAGAAAAAGAAAAACGAAAAAAGAAAAAAAAAGAGAAGAAAAGGAAAGAAAAAATCGCCTGATGGGCCGGCCCACCCGCACCGACGCGCGCCTCCCTTCAGGCGACGCGGCCACGATCCGTCACCTGAGGGCGATATATATGATTTGCCAAAAAAAACGAGCTTCTAATTCAAGCAGCCATAATGTAGTGCATTCCCTGACGGGAGTTCATACACATATGTTGAGAAGCTTATGGCAGGGCACGTCCTTCTTCTAGTACCAAAATGGGAGGAGCTCAAATTTGTTCCCCTTGTAATCAATGGCACCGCCGAGAAACCTTTCCGACTTGAACTTCTCGGAGTCTTCCCAGACACCACTTGCGTCCCTTCTAGTCGTCCAGGCATTGAGAACTGGTATTTGGGATGGAATGACGTAGTTGTTGATGTGCACACTGTCTATGGAGAGTTGAGCCTGAGGAGCGGCGCAGGGGGATGCAGACAGGATGTCTCTTCGATGACCGCCTTAGGTAGGTCATGGTGGCGATATCATCTACTGTCACAATCTCTTTTTCATTGGGGATGCTGCTCCTCAACTCCTCTTGCAGCTTAGACATGGCGTGCGGATTTGTTTTAAGCTCAGCCATGACAAACTCTATAACCATAAACTCTATATCCCCATATGCCGTGCCCACGCTCAGGAACTGCTCCCCATATTGACCGGCGAAAATCCCATCCGCGTCGTTGTTCCGTCGCCACCCTGGAAATGGGCATATGAATAGAGGAAGATATGTGATATTTGCAAAGAGAGCTCGTTTCCTTTGTTCAAAAGGATAAAATACATCATTGTTAGTGATACTAAATTATAGCCATATTGAAACTGTGGCTATACATAGCAAAACAAAATATAGAACTTAATTTAGGCGTTAATTTTGTGACATGCTAGTAATAACATGTGATTTACATGTTTTATCTACATAGTAAATTGTTTTCGGAAATTTTCACGATTTATAAGGCTTATTTCCTGAGTTTGTAACAAAAAAATTGATGCCTTCGTCATATATGGAGGAAAGGCCTCTTCTTGTTCGTGAAGCTTTGCTTAAATTTTTCATTTAGCCTTATGGAAAAAGAAAACTACGCCGAGAGATCCAACGACGATGCTCTGCATGGACAAAACTGGTCCTCCTATAGGCCACGTTCATCTCTAGTTACGGCGATTAATTCCCGGAGGTTTATCCTCGACGGCTTCACGGTGCACCGCCAGTAGGTGTGTACCTAGAAATGAGTAGTTAAAAATATCTTTAAGATATCATAAAACAATGATCTCCAAGATGACGACATTCATGCATTTGCCAGCAATTTATAATTTCAAAATCACAAAACAACGATCTCCAAGATGGAGTCTCTCGGGTTCCACAACAATACAAGTAGACGTTGTGGTCGACTCTAATAGAAACAAGCACCGAATGAAATTCCCATGAATTTAACGTTCAATTGCATCAAGAACTTAACCAGACCAAGCGCTCGATCGACACATAATATCCCGAATCAAACTGAAACCATAAACAAGTTGGAAGCCGGACGGAACTCAATAAGCAACTCACGACACATGCTTAGTTGCAATTGATCGACCTTAATTCAGACAAGCAGTACTACCAGCGATCATTTTTATCGCCATTGAGATTCAGGGTGCTTGGGCCGGTCCAGATCGAGCACCGCCACAAGCTAGTTCTTCTTCGCACCACCGCCAGTGGCATCGACGTCGCGCCTTGCTGAAGCCCCGGGCAGCCAGGGCGCCGATTTCGTGGCGGAGACCTGCAGCACCGCCATGCGGTTAAAGTCCTCGCACATGGCCCTGACGAACAACTCCTACTGCCAGACGACGGGGCCCAAGGGCAGGAAGCTCACTCTCCAATTGTTACGTACCATGCCACCGCGTTCTCGTGGATGGATGGGTTGTGGAATCCTGGGAGTCGTGAGCTGTAGCACGTGCGCCAAGGAGCATCGATCCAATCCGCGCGCGACGGATGGATCGATTAGCCTCTGATCGCTCGCGACGCACGCAGCAATTGAAGCTCTCGTACGTCCGCTCGGTCGGTACACGTGTGATTCATTTTTCTCCCTCAAGCGGAATCCTCTCTTTTTGCTTTGTTCGAATTAATGAAAGAAATCAGCTTCGGTCGCTAGACGACGCATGGGGCTAGCTGTTTGTGCGCGCTTCAGCCGTTCAAGTACGTGTACGTCTGTGCGTATGCGGTACTACGTGTTAATTTCAACGATCGCGCGGCGCGGCCGATCGATATATAATGGACTAGGGAAATTCGCGCGGCGACACGCCGCGCCCGTGTGGTGACACAACATAAATAAATTGTGGAAGGTCAAATTGCTCAAAAGTAATATAATTGCATCAAAATTCTGTATTATGTATTTATATATTATATATTTTATTATTTTGTATGTAGCAAAATTGTAAGGAAGAAAACATAACTTGTGTACATACACGTGTAGACGTACCCATACTATACTCTACGTACAATTGTTAGTCTATGTACATAAGATCGAGTTCTCTCCATCACATGCAACATGTACACGTCAGATTATGACCAGCAGACACAAATCTCCCGAGATGACAAATCCATATATTTCCTCGCGTCACTGATTACCACGAGACGAGGAAAATATGACACTTTATTCCGATGTGACCGTTGTTCCCGCCATAGATGAGACATCCCCAGGTGCTTCAAGATACGTGCGAGCTGTGAGATTTTGCGCATCGGACACTGTAACCTATAAGTGGACAAACGATGGCCTCTCCCCGCTCGCATCCACGTACGCCATCTAGTTGGAGGATCTCGTCCGCTTTGACGATTGATACCTTATTTGGCTTGCCAAGACGGTGTTGTGTTCGGAGACATTGACTCGGTCGGCCTCACGCGCCGATAACCTTGCAGTGTGAGGCACCCTCACAAACCTTCATGCCATCTCTACGGTGAAAGTGCATGAGTCCTCATGTGTGGTTTTGGTAATTAATGACAATCTCTATGGACTAATGGTTGCATTGAGCTATCCTTGTAGGGCTTGTCCATTATCAAAGCTTGAACACATGTGTTGGTGTCAAGATTGAAAGAAGAAGATAAAGTGATGACCAAAGCAATATTCAAGAGAAGCATCTCGAAGAAATCCTATGCTTCAAGCTTGTCACTCATTTGGAGATCATGGTCAAGTGAAGATGTGCCTAAGAGAGCCTCTCCATATTGGTGTATGGGAGAGCGATATGTGAGTCTTCACCAAGCTAAAGCGCAATCAAAAAAGGTGGTCCAACTTGAGAGAGCCAAGATCGTCTCCATCTAGCTCAAGTGGAATGCGCAAGGCAAAGGTATGATCTTGACAGGTTTTCTATTTTACCGGTCTCTTGTTTTAGTGGGAGACCGGGTTATAGGATAGACGGTGTATTATCAAGAGGGGCTCTCAAGTGAGTAACTTGATCGCAAATCTTTGTGGAGAGCTCAAACCTTTGCATATTTGGTATATCATCTTTCTTGATTCTTGTTTGGCTTTTATTCATGTGAGGACTTCGAGCTTGTGTTCATCTCCATACCAAGGTCTAGTTCATCAAAAACGGATTTCATGAATATCTTGTTGCGTTTTTTGATGTTGGAGGTTTTACCGGTGCGTCTTTTCTAAGAGAGGTCAAACTTTCTCCTTATGGTCTCCTCCTCACATGATGGACTATGATGTTTCTATGCATGATCTTGTAAAGCTCTTCATTGTGATTCCAACAAACCCAAGATCATCGAAATTGGAGTCCGGATAGAAAACTTGTTGTGTTTTCGTGTTGGAAATATTATCGGTTTATCCGTGAGGAAAGTTCCACACCTTCCCATGTGTGTCAACTTAACTCTATTTATGGTTCTTTTTGTAGGAAATCTCTTGTTGTTAACTTTCCAACAAAATTGGTTTCACCTAATTTGGAGTTCGAACGAAAAAGTTATTGCGGTTTTCTTCTAAGTCTCTGGTTGGCCAGCCCGGCCGCCTCAGGCACCTGGCCGGCCTCTGATACGTCTCAAACGTATCTATAATATTTGATGTTCCATGATGTTATTATACCAATTGATACATGTTTTATTTACACTTCATAGCATTTTTATGCATTTTCTGGGACTAACCTATTAACAAGATGCCGAAGTGCCAGTTCCTGTTTTCTGCTGTTTTTCTCTTTCAGAAAAGCTAGTCGCAAAATATTCTCGGAATTGGACGAAAATAAACGGGCGTACATATTTCATCGACACGATCACGGAGTCCAAAGGGGGCACGGAGAGGTGCCAGGAGGGCACCACGCCACCCCCCGGCGCGGCCCACATGTCAGGCGCGCCGAGCCCTGGCGTGGGCCCCCTGGAACCTTCCCGAAGCCGCCCTTTCGCCTATATATTCTCGACGTCCCGAAAACCCTAAAAACACCGATCATATTCCACAAAACGTTCCGTCGCCGCCGCCGTCGTCAACCCTATATCGGGAGGGTTCTGAAGCTTCTCCCGGCACCCTGCCGGAGGGGAGATCCTCACCGGAGGCCTCTACACCGCCATGCCTGCCTCCGGAGTGATGCGTGAGTAGTTCATCCTTGGACTACGGGTCCATAGCAGTAGCTAGATGGTTGTCTCTCCACCTTGTACCTCCATGTTTAGATCTTGTGAGCTGCCTAACATGATCAAGATCATCTTATTGTAATGCTACATGTTGTGTTTGCTGGGATCCGATGAATATTGATACTATGAGCAAGTTGTTTGTCAATCTATCTATTTATGTTGTTTATGATCTTGCATGCTCTCCGTTGCTAGTAGATGCTTTGCCCAAGTAGATGCTTGTAACTCCAAGAGGGAGTATTTATGCTAGATAGTGGGTTCATGCCTCCAGTAATCTGGGCTCGAGATGACAGAAACGACTAAGGTTGTGGATATGCTGTTGCCACTAGGGATAAAACAATGATGCATTGTCTACGTGTCATTTGCATTGTTTACATTACACACTTTACTTCATGTAATAATCTGTTGTTTGCAACTCAATACCGGAAGGGGTGCGGATGCTAACCGGAAGGTGGATTATTTAGGCATAGATGCGTTGGATAGCAAGTCTATGTACTTTGTTGTAATGCCCAATTAAATCTCATAATAATTATCTTGTCATATATTGCATTGTCATGCGCTCATTATTTGTCAATTGCTCAGCTGTAATTTGTTTACCCAACATGTTAGTTATCTTTTATGAAGAGACACCACTAGTGAACTGTGGACCCCGGTCCATTTCCTCATACTGATAAAACCACCAACTGCAATCATTTGTTCTCTGTTACTTTCTGCACTCATTACTATTTTCCACACAATACGTTTAATCCTTTGTTTTCAGCAAGCCGGAGAGATTGACAACCTCTCTGTTTCGTTGGGGCAAAATAGTTTGCTTGTGTTGTGTGCAGGTTCCACGTCAGTTGCGCCGCTGACAACCTACTGAAGAACCTCCGTGTCCTCCTGGTTCGATAAACCCTAGTCATATTTCAAGGGAAAACTGCTGCTGCACTACATCATACCTTTCTCTTGGGGTCTCCCAACGAACGTGTGTTGTCACGGTCAACAAGCAGATCTTCTTGTGCTGTTGCTGGGAAGTAGTAAAATACTCTACCGTTAACACGCCATCAAGACATTTTTCTGGCGCCGTTGTCGGGGATACTGGAATATCCAGACAGGGGAGTCTCACACTTCCAATCTCATTACTTTGTTTTTGTCTTGCTTAATTATTATGTCTAGTTCTTTACTTGCTATCAATGGTGACTTTTCTTGAAACTAGTCCTATGGCTGAAAACAACATGAGAAAGCTTTATGAAATTTATCTTGAGCTAGGACATGATGTGTTTGAAGAGAAAATTAAAAAACCTATGGAACTTTATTTGCATGATAGTACCAATGTTATTGGTATGCACTCTTTGAACATGGTTGTTGCTAATGCTATGGAAAATCTTAAGCTTGGGGAAGTTGGTAATGATTCAATTGAAATAACTTCTTTTGATAAATTTGAATTAACAAACTCCTTGACTCAAGAAAATGAAATAACAGGACGTAAAGATGTGTTCCCTATTGTTGTTTATGAAAATCCATGCTATTTTGATAAGTCTTATGATAATCCTCTATTTATGCCTAATTTCGAAATGCATGGTAATGAGAAAGTTTGCTTAGAAAATGTTTATGATAAAGCTCTAGATGATGGTCTTATGTTGCTTGATAATATTATGCATTCTACTATTGAGAGTGATCAATCATCTTGTTTTAATATGTTTAAAAGTGGGTTTGAAATTTTTGATCCCATTATCTTGGAGCTTGATAAAAATTATGTGTTTGTAGATCATGAAAAGCATGCTTTATGTGATAGTTATATTGTTGAATTTGTTCATGATTCTACTGAAAGTTATTATGAGAGAGGAAAATATGGTTGTAAAAGTTTTCAAGTCACTAAAATGCCTCTCTTTGTGTTGAAAGTTTTAAAGTTGCATTTGTTGCATCTTCCTATGCTAGTTGCTTTATGCTTCAATGATTTGTTTTACTACAAGATTCTTTTGCATATGAAGTGGGGTAGACTTAAATGTGTTTGATATTTGCCTCTTGATACTCTCTTTTGTTTTTCAACTCTTATTCTTATGAGAGCATCATTAAAATCTTAAAGCCTAGCTAAAAGGCATTAAAGAAAAGCGCTTTTGGGAGGCAGCCCATGAGTTAAGGAGCTTGTTTACTTCTGTAACAACTCATTTGTATCTTTTATTTGCTGTTTTGTTGTGCCAAGAAAAGTCTCTTATGACAAGATGGTACCTATATTTGGATTACTGCACAGGAACAGATTTCTGGAACGTCACCGTTTCTCGCCGTAGAAAATCCGAAAATTTTGAAAAAATCTACCAATTTTTTTACGTGTTCCTGAGATATGTACGCAACTTTCGTATGACTAAAGTTTTTCGATTTGAGCGACGTAAGTGTCCCGAAAAAAAATCATCTTTACGTACTGCTCTGTTTTGACAGATTCTGTCTTTGTTTTGCATTCTCTCTTTTACAAGTGTTGAGTGGTTTCTTTTAAGGTGAAAGAGCATCACTTAAGCCTAGTAACAGTAGCTAATGTTTGAAAATGATTTCTTATAAATTTGTGTCCTTACAGAACCAATAAGTGAGATTATTTGTTTTGATGCACTAACCCGCTAATAAGAAAAATGTTGAGTTTTGGTGTGAAGGAAGTTTTCAAGTGTTAAGAGAGGAGGATGATATTATAAGATCAAGAAGAGTGAAAAGCTTAAGCTTGGGGAAGATCCCATGGATCTCCCCAATATATTCAAGAAGGCTCAAGCGTCTAAGCTTGACATCCCCTTCTTCATCAACAAACTATCAGGTCATTTCTAGTGAGACTATATTTTTATTTCTTCACATTATATGTACTTTTCTTGGAGCGTCAGTGTGCTTTTGTTTTCAGTTTGTTTTTGTTTTGTTTGCTGCTCTATACTTGTTACATCCTAGCACTCTTGTTTGGGAGAGAGACACGCTCCGCTTTTTCATTGGAATACTCTTGTTCTTCACTTATATTTGTTGAGTATTCTTGTCTAGCTACTGCTAAAACTTCTAGCTCTCTATTTTCATATATCTCTTGTCAGAGCTATTAGTTTCTTTTGAAGAAAGTACTCTCTTGCTTCACTTATATTTGTTTAAAGAGTTGTTCAAATAAGTTGATTGGTGTTTGGTTGGAACAGAAAATGCTATGCATGTGTTAGTGGTATAAAATGCTTACATAAGTCTTGTAGATCACTGTCTTGAGTAATTTGATACTTGTCAATTGTTTTGAGTTACCAAGTAAGTAATGTTTAGACTTGTGCATCATGTAAGTAAAGGTTATTAGTGAAAAACTACTGTAAAGCTTGTTGATATTTGATTTGTATCATTGGTAGTTCCAAAGTCTTGATATTTTCTAGTGAAAGGTTTTGGTTAACAAAGAAGACAATGTGGAGTCTTGTAATTTTTCAAGCATGTTTTTTATATGAGTTCTTGCTGTACCGGTTGACAGTCTGTGTTTGCTAAAATAACCTTGCTAGTCTAAACTCTGTACTAAGCGGGAATGCTGCTTGTGCATCCAAAACCCTTGAGCCAAAATCCATGCCATCTGTGTCCACCATAACTACCTATTATGTGGTATTTTCCTGCCACTCCAAGTAAATTTTTCATGTGCTACCTTTAAAATATTCAAAACTGTTACAACTCCTTTTTTGTGTCACAGTTTACAAGCTCATGTGGATGTGGGTAGATGGTCTTTATTTCACTTGTTGATCAGAATTTTCACCTGGACTAGTGGCATATACATCCGCTTATCCAATAATTTTGCAAAAAGAGCTGGCAACGGGGTGCCCAGTACAATTAATTACAACTTTAACCATTAATTCTGTTCACGTCTTTTTGCCCCTGAGAAATCAGTCAAACAATGTTCATAAGTGTGTAAACAAAAGAGAACGAGGGATGATCTACCCGCTGGTAGAAATAACGTCCTTCATGGGAGCCGCTCTTGTAAGGTCTGGTTAACTTGTGACTTAAAGTATTGTCTATTTACTGATTCGTTGACCACTAACACACACCTCTCAAAATATATTTTTATACTCTCTATATGCTTTCAAAAAATTAAAAAGCTTTAGCACATGATTTAATCCCTGATTCCCTCTGCGAAAGGCCTTTCTTTTACTTTATTGTTGAGTCGGTTTTTCTACTTCTTTCTATCTCTACAAGTAAACACTAGTGTCAACTTTGGTACAATAGTTGTTATATAATAATATGTTTGACTTATTGCATTACTTTGCCTTGACAATATCCATGAGATAAATATGTTAAAGTTGAAACCAGTGCTGAAACTAAATCTTCCTTTGTGTTAGTCAAACACTTTCATTTAGAATCTATTGCTTTGTGAGCTAACTTTTATGCAAACTCTTGTAGCTCCATTGTCTCCAAAGTATTATTCATGAAAGTTTGCACTTGTATGATTCATTTTGTTTACTCCTTGTTTACTTGTTAGCAAACTATAGACCATTGACTTGGATCACCTCATTCAGTTCATGTGATTTGCATTACTATTTGATCAAGATTATGTTGGTAGCATGTCACTTCAAAAATTATGTTGTTTTTATCGTTTACCTACTCGAGGACGAGTAGGAACTAAGCTTGGGGATGCTTGATACGTCTCAAACGTATCTATAATATTTGATGTTCCATGCTGTTATTATACCAATTGCTACATGTTTTATTTACACTTCATAGCATTTTTATGCATTTTCTGGACTAACCTATTAACATGATGCCGAAGTGCCAGTTCCTGTTTTCTGCTGTTTTTCTCTTTCAGAAAAGCTAGTCGCAAAATATTCTCGGAATTGGACGAAAATAAACGGGCGTACATATTTCACCGACACGATGTCCAAAGGGGGCACGGAGAGGTGCCAGGAGGGCACCACGCCACCCCCCGGCGTGGCCCACATGTCAGGCGCGCCAAGCCCTGGCGTGGGCCCCCTGGAACCTTCCCGAAGCCGCCCTTTCGCCTATATATTCTCGACGCCCCGAAAACCCTAAAAACACCGATCATATTCCACAAAAAGTTCTGTCGCCGCCGCCGTCATCAACCCTAGATCGGGAGGGTTCTGAAGCTTCTCCCGGCACCCTGCCGGAGGGGAGATCCTCACCGGAGGCCTCTACACCGCCATGCCTGCCTCCGGAGTGATGCGTGAGTAGTTCATCCTTGGACTACGGGTCCATAGCAGTAGCTAGATGGTTGTCTCTCCACCTTGTACCTCCATGTTTAGATCTTGTGAGCTGCCTAACATGATCAAGATCATCTTATTGTAATGCTACATGTTGTGTTATTGGGATCCGACGAATATTCATACTATGAGCAAGTTGTTTATCAATCTACCTATTTATGTTGTTTATGATCTTGCATGCTCTCCGTTGCTAGTAGATGCTTTGGCCAAGTAGATGCTTGTAAGTCCAAGAGGGAGTATTTATGCTAGATAGTGGGTTCATGCCTCCAGTAATCTGAGCTCGAGATGACAGAAACGACTAAGGTTGTGGATGTTGATGCATGTAAAATGCATACATGAACTTTGCATTATTTTACTTATATTCCAATCATATTTGCATCATATAAGGGTTATATCAATGTTTTATAATGATTTTTGGGAATACTTCATAGTTTTCCCATTTATTTGGAATTAACCCTGTTTTCCAGAAAACGTCTTTTTTAGTGTTTCAGACTTTCCGGGAGCTTCGGGACTCCAAAAAGGGCAAGGTCAGAGAGCACGTTTCAGAATTTTCGAGACGAACGCAATGGGCTCAAAATGAAGGCCAGAAGCCCAACCATCTAGAAATGAGAGGGCCCCACGCGGCCTAAAATCTTGGCCGCGTGGGCCTACCTATTTTGGGCCTCGGAGCTCCGCCGCCGTTGATCTTTTCTCCACCGACCTAGTCGTGACCTAAAAACGCCTATAAAAATTGTCCCCCGACGTTCTCTGGAAGCGGCGCCGCACAAACACAGAAACACCGAAACGGAGATCAGGAGCTGCAGATTGGAGGGGGAAAACTCCGGCGGGGCGCTGCCGGGGTGGTCTCCACCTTCTCCAACGACTTCTCCACCGTCTCCATGATGAAGGGGGAGTAGTCCACCCCCTGGATTTGGGTTTGTGGTGGTAACTTATTGATAACCCCCAAGAGCAATGGATCACTGTAGCACCTCTCAATGTGGAAGTAAGGTATCGATCCGCAGGAGCAAGAAGGAAAAGTTATCTATTCCCTACAACTAAAGTGTCACAAGTTTTAGTTGATTATGCACTAAACAATTTTAAGGAGCAAGGTGGTTGGTTAGATGTATGTAAAAGTGTCCCAATCCTCTTCTTTGCAAGAGGACAAGACAAAGGTAGTAGCAAGTGAAAGCTCTCAAAGAGAGAAAGCCCAATCCTCTATGTAGCAAGAGGACAAGCTCAAGTGTGTTTCTTATAGGAACAATGGACATGGTTCATGGGTTCACTTAATCCTCTCTCTCTCTCTCATCTACGGTGATCATCATGTTATAGATAAAGTACACACAATTGTCATGTTTTAATGGTAGCTTTTTATGACGGCTATATGTCCTAAAACACATAGTTGAAAGAAATACTCATTTGTGTTGCTAGGTCACCCCTTGTAAGGCTAGCGTGGTTTCTCTCACTCCCACATCATACTCTTTCTTTTTACCCCCAGATAAAGGACGTTGGGCGGTACTGTGTCACTCAATACCTATGCCGTGTCACATCGGCCATCCCGTACCCACATACATCATACTTCAAAGTATGACAAATCACAAAAGCTCCAACACAACGGTAAATGCATAACAAATCATCTCACACCACAATATTCACCACAAAGGTATTACATAGATGACCGTAATCATGTTCAGCAGCTCATACGGTACTAATTAGTGAAGCTCAAGAGAGAGGAGAGATACAAAAGTTACCACCACAAACCCTAGTCCAGGGGGTGGACTACTCCCCCTTCATCATGGTGATGATGGTGGAGAAGTTCTTGCTGTAGGTGTTGATGATGAACACGCCGGAGGGGGGTGGAGCCCTCCGGAGGCGATTCCGGCGGCGTTTCCCCCCTCCGATCTTCTCCGACGGCAGCATTCTGTCTCTCTGTTTTGTGGTTTTCTGTTTCTCCGCCGCCTCCTTTCGCGAAACGCCAGGGGACCTTTTTTATAGGCGTTTTTAGGTCAAGACTATGTCGGTGGAGCAAAGATCGACGGCCACGGAGCTCCGAGGTGGAAACGAGCTGGGCCCACGCGGCCATGTACTTTAGGCCGCGTGGGACCCTCCCATTTCCAGCCTGTTGGGCTTTTGGTCTTCAATTTAAGCCCATTGCGTTCGTCTCGAAAATTCTGAACCGTGCTCTTTGACCTTGACCTTTTTGGAGTCCCGAAGCTCCCGGAAAGTCTAAAACACTAAAAAAGACGTTTTCTGGAAAAACAGGGTTAATTCCAAATAAATGGGAAAACTATGAAGTATTCCCAAAATCATTATAAAATATTGGTATAACCCTTATATGATGCAAATATGATTGGAATATAAGCAATTAAAGTGCAAAGTTCATGTATGCATTTTACATGCATCAACATCCCCAAGCTTAATCCATGCTCGTCCTCGAGTATGAAGATGATAAAACTAACATGGACTTTGCAATTTAATACTTAACAATGAATATCAAAGATGATTACTATTGCTACATATAGTCAAATGATTCATTCTTCAAAGGAGTAGCAATATGCAAATAGTTTATGAAGTGATATCAGGTATTCAAGACAAGGATGTTCATTGATAGTTCACAAAGTGTAACATGGTAGCAAGTAATATGGAACACATGTATGCATAATGATAAGTATGGACATCCTACATTGGTCATAGAGTGATGATGAAAATCTGAATATGATAGGTGGATACTTTGGAAAGATGTATATATGTGTAGAGGTAAAACATGAATAAGTTTCATCTAACTTCTGAACTTCTCTACTTAAGTTAATGATTGTAATATGGTAATCCTTGGTGTCAAGCTCTCATTGCCCCTATCATAGCATCTTGAATGATTAAGTTTAAAGTGAAAGCAAATATGAGTAATGTGCTTGACAAAGTAAAGGTTGAAAGTCTCATGCCCCTTGAATACGAGTACCTACTCCATGTGTTACTCAACTCGGAAAACAAAGCAAGTTCAATTTAAATATCATTGAAAGTAAAATAGTATCATCAAGAGCGTCAACTGGGGTACCTCTTGTCCCAGGATATGGAACAAGCCCATATCAAAATGACAAGACAAACAAACATAATGAACAATCTCAACACCCTTTTTATTTACCATTGGATAGCTTTTTATTGTAAGGTGTATCACAGACGGTTCACCATAGCATGTAAGTAAATTTCCACCATGAATGATGCATGGCTTAGATTAGCGGCCTAGGCGTCTCTCTAACCATTTATACAAACTCATTTAAACCTACTCCATTTCCTCATTTATTTCACCCATGGTAAGCATCCATAAACAAAAGTACATGACATCAACTAAATATAAATGAGTGCAATGTTGAAAGCATTCCATGTGACAGCACATTTCTGCTAACTCTCAACCAAAGACATTTGTCAAGCTCATAACATCATAATTTTAATCACAATGGGTCATGTTTTATTTATTGCAATGATAGTAAAATGTGCATCAAGTTCGTGAGAGCTATATAACCAACTTTTCCAATGGCAATCAATAACATAATCATTTTCATTCAGAGGTATTGATAACACAAATATCATGATGAACATACTCGGAATAGCATATAGCTAGTAGGTAGATATGGTGGACTCACTGGAATAACTTTGGTTGAAGGTGTTGGAAACAAGTTTTTGCTTGTTGGAGTTTTTGGGCTAGCAAAAGGGAGAAAGTTGACCATCTAGATGCATGCATGAGTGTCCATAAAACTAACTAATCCATGTTAAACCAAGTGAAATAACAATCAGCACCAAAACATGAATAAGTGATAGCTCTACAAAAAGAATTTGCAAACTATTACTCATAAACAAGCTCATGAATCATGCAACTATATGTATCATTAAAAATCAAGTCAAACATCCCTTTTCCCAATCTTATAAAAGCATCCAACATATTTCAACCCATATTTCTAGTAGCTCTCTCATATATAATTGATAGTGTGGTGGTCTCTCAAGACTCAAACAAAAACAAAAACGACGCTCCAAGTTTATGCGATAAAGTGTTTCGATCGAAAAACAGAAGTTGGACGTGTGCAAACCGAGAGTGTGTAGGTCCAGCGGGGTTGTCTTCACATCCCCTAGCTTATGGTGTTCACCATCCTTGGATAGCTCTTGGTGCATCTCCTCCAATCCCTGTGAAAAAACTTCAAAACACCGTTTCTCCCATCTCTTTTCTGTGGGGTGCATTAATAGTGATAAACAAATAGGTTCCTTACTGCATATAATCCTTGAACAAAAATTCATATGATATGTCCAGAAAGTGTATAATGTTGTATGCCTACTCATAAACTCAATTGGATCAAAAAGATTCAACTTCAAAGCTCAAAGCACGCATCAAACAAAATGGGACAGAATCTGTCAAAAAAACAGCAGCAGCAAAACGTATTTTTCTACCCTACCAAACTTTGTCGAAAAATTCCGAAAAAATTCATGCATACAGAGGATGAAAAGTTGCAACTACATTTAAAATATGAGCTCATTCGGAGTTACATAATAAGAATTAAAAATCATACCGTGTACTGACTCGTGCAGGAATAAAATCTCCGAACTCAATAAGCAACTTTTCAAGACCAAAATGGGTAAAACTTGGCACTTTATTTAAAATTCCAGAAGCTAAACTATAAACAAAGTCTCTTGGTACAGCAAGAGGACACAAAGAAAATCACACAAAAAATAACCGGGTTGCCTCCCGCAAAGCGCTTTCTTTATAGCCATATAGCTAGGCTTTGATAGTTTTAATGATGCTCACATAATAGTAAGAATGGAAATCCAAAAGAGAGCATCAAGAAGCCAAACTCATTTAAGTCTAACCCACTTCCTATGCAAAGGAATCTTGTAAGAAAATAAATCAATGAAGCACAAGGTGACTAGCATAGGAAGGCAAAGCAAGTGCAACTTCAAAATCTTCAACAAAAAGAGAGACTTGATATTATTGAGATATATGAAACCGTGTCTCCCTCTCTCATAAGGACCAGTAGGTTTTAAAGTACCCAACAAATAAAACCACATCAATAGAAAGGCCAAAACCTTCATCATAAAGAGGATAAATTTAGTAACATGAAGATTTCTATAACCATACTTTCCTCTCTCAAAATAATTTTCAGCGGCATCATGAATAAAATCAACAATATAGCTATCACATAAAGCATTATTATCATGATCCATAAGCATAACAGTACTATTACTCTCCACATAAGTATAAACAGTTTCATTAGTAATAGTGGGAGTGAAAATATCACATCCATCAATGTAATCATCATAAATAGGAGGCATAGAATAATCGAAATGATTTTTATCCTCAATAGTAGATGGACTGAAAATATCATATTCATCATTGTAAACATCATATATAGGAGGCATTTCATAATCAACATAAACTATATCCTCAATAGTAGGTGGACTGAAAATATCATATTCATCATCATAAGTGGGAGACATAGTATCATCAAACAAGTTAAAGAAACCTCCCCAAGCTTAGATGATTGCAAGATATAAAACAAGTTAAAGAAACCTCCCCAAGCTTAGTTTAGTGCACACAAGAATAGAAACTTAAGCGCTACGCTCCCCGGCAACGGCGCCAGAAAAGTACTTGATAACCCCCAAGAGCAAGGGATCACTGTAGCACCTCTCAATGTGGAAGTAAGGTATCGATCCGCAGGAGCAAGAAGGAAAAGTTATCTATTCCCTACAACTAAAGTGTCACAATTTTTAGTTGATTATGCACTAAACAAGTTTAAGGAGCAAGGTGGTTGGTTTGATATATGTAAAAGTGTCCCAATCCTCTTCTTTGCAAGAGGACAAGACAAAGGTAGTAGCAAGTGAAAGCTCTCAAAGAGAGAAAGCCCAATCCTCTATGTAGCAAGAGGACAAGCTCAAGTGTGTGTTTCTTATAGGAACAATGGACATGGTTCATGGGTTCACTTAATCCTCTCTCTCTCTCTCATCTACGGTGATCATCATGTTATAGATAAAGTACACACAATTGTCATGTTTTAATGGTAGCTTTTTATGACGGCTATATGTCCTAAAACACGTAGTTGAAAGAAATACTCATTTGTGTTGCTAGGTCACCCCTCGTAAGGCTAGCGTGGTTTCTCTCACTCCCGCATCATACTCTTTCTTTTTACCCCCAGATAAAGGACGTTGGGCGGTACTGTGTCACTCAATACCTATGCCGTGTCACATCGGCCATCCCGTACCCACATACATCATACTTAAAAGTATGACAAATCACAAAAGCTCCAACACAACGGTAAATGCATAACAAATCATCTCACACCACAATATTCACCACAAAGGTATTACATAGATGACTGTAATCATGTTCAGCAGCTCATACGGTACTAATTAGTGAAGCTCAAGAGAGATGAGAGATACAAAAGTTACCACCACAAACCCTAGTCCAGGGGGTGGACTACTCACCTTCATCATGGTGATGATGGTGGAGAAGTTCTTGCTGTAGGTGTTGATGATGAACACGCCGGAGGGGGGTGGAGCCCTCTGGAGGCGATTCCGGCGGCGTTTCCCCCCTCCGATCTTCTCCGGCGGCAGCCTTCTGTCTCTCTGTTTCGTGGTTTTCTGTTTCTCCGCCGCCTCCTTTCGCGAAACGCCAGGGGATCTTTTTTATAGGCGTTTTTAGGTCAAGACTATGTCGGTGGAGCAAAGATCGACGGCCACGGAGCTCCGAGGTGGAAACGAGCTGGGCCCACGCGGCCATGTACTTTAGGCCGCGTGGGACCCTCCCATTTCCAGCCTGTTGGGCTTCTGGTATTCAATTTAAGCCCATTGCGTTCGTCTCGAAAATTCTGAACCGTGCTCTTTGACCTTGCCCTTTTTGGAGTCCCGAAGCTTCCGGAAAGTCTGAAACACTAAAAAAGACGTTTTCTGGAAAAACAGGGTTAATTCCAAATAAATGGGAAAACTATGAAGTATTCCCAAAATCATTATAAAACATTGGTATAACCCTTATATGATGCAAATATGATTGGAATATAAGCAATTAAAGTGCAAAGTTCATGTATGCATTTTACATGCATCACTTATGTATCTCTCCTCTCTTTGAGCTTCACTAATTAGTACCGTATGAGCTGCTGAACATGATTACGGTCATCTATGTAATTCTCATGGTGGATATTGTGGTGTGAGATAATATTTGTTATGCATTTACTGTTGTGCTGGATCTTTTATGACTTGTCATACTTTGGAGATATTCTATGATGCATGTGATGGTTTGATTTATGCATAATGCCTTGTTTATCTTTATCATGAGGTGATTGACACCACCAAGTGTAGATAGATGAGAGAGATGTGGTCACACACACGAAATATAAATCATTGCACTAGTGTTTAGAATATTATCCATTATGAAGTATGATGTATGTGGGTACTGGGTGGCCAATGTGACAGAAGGCATAGGTATTGAGTGACACAGTACCGTCCAACATCCTTTATCTGGGGTAAAAAGGGAGAAGTATGATGTGGGTGTGACAGCAACCACGCTAGCCTTACGAGGGTGACACTAGCAACACAAATGAGTATTTCTTTCAACTATGTGTTTTAGGACATGTAGCCGTTATAAAAGCTACCATTAAAACATGACAATTATGTGTACTTTATCTATAACATGATAATCACCATATGAGAGAGAGAGGATTAAGTGAACCCATGAACCCATGTCCATTGTTCCTATAAGAGAAAACCTTTGTCTTGTCCTCTTGCATTGAAGAGGATTGGGACACTTTTACATTCTTGCTTGGTTACATTAAACTTCCATCCATCAAATCAACCACCTTGCTCCTTAAACTTGTTTAGTGCATAATCAACTAAAACTTGTGACACTTTAGTTGTAGGGAATAGATAACTTTTCCTTCTTGCTCCTGCGGATCGATACCTTACTTCCACATTGAGAGGTGCTATAGTGATCCCCTGCTCTTGGGGGTAATCAAGTACTTTTCTGGCGCCGTTGCCGGGGAGCGTAGCGCTTAAGTTTCTATTCTTGTGTGCACTAGACTAAGCTTGGGGAAGTCTCTTTAACTTGTTTTATATCTTGCAATCATCTAAGCTTGGGGAGGTTCCTTTAAACTTGTCTGGGTGTAAGTTCTTCATTACTTTTGCTATGGGTTTTCTGTTTGATTATACACCTGAGGAACTTGCAACATTTACACTTGAGGAACTTGAAATATTACAAGAAGCTGATGATTTCTTTTCTCGAGCAGATGCTATTAAACGTAAAAAGTTAACTCTTGCTGCCATGGAAAGAACTAATATTTTGCAGGAAGAAGAGGACAAAAACCTAAGCTTGGGGATGCCCATGCAATCTCAAGAAGATGCTGAAAAAGAACAACTGGAGAATGAAGAGTTGGATCTCCAACTTCACCATCAACATATGATAGTAACACTCAAACTCAAAAACCTTTTGCTAGTAAACTTATTGATAATAATGAGGAGTGTTGCTTAAATGTGCTATATGATAATGCTTTAGATGATGGTCCTATGCTTATTGATAATCCTACATGTTTGGAAGTTACTATATTATGTGAGGATAAAAATGATATACTTGCTGCTCATGATAGTACTCTTACTCATGAGAGTCCTGCTATGTTCTTGAATTCTCCTAACTACACCATAGAGGAGAAATTTGCTTATGTTGAGAAATACTTATGTGGTTTGCAATTATCTTTAGTTCCAAATCTTTGTTGCAACCATGATATTAAACTTGATATTGATCTTAACAACTATTTTGAAAGAGGGAAGCATGCTAATAAATTCCAAAATAAATTTAATGACTCTCTTTATGTTCCCAAATTATCTAAGTTGGAAGATTCTATTGGTTACGTGATTAAATACACTTCTACTACTTGCAACTATTATGAAAGAGGAGTGATAAGAACCCTCTTTATGCTACTAATAATTATGGGCTGCAAGTAATATTGTTAATATGCATTGGAAAACTTATTCATTGTGATTCATTCATATACAAAATGCCAATGCATAGAAGGAAGTTAGACTTCGTTGTTATTACCTTTGTGTTTTGTTTCTCTCTCTACCATGTTTCAACTTGACTATTATCTTCATTGGCTTGAGAGCAACATGGGACCCTGGTATAATGCATGGAACACTTCCCAAGAAAGAGGGAACAACATTCAAGCTCCTTCATGAGCTTCATCTTCGCTGAACAACAAGTAAGAAGCCTAGCTATATGGCTATAAAGAAAGCGCTTTGCGGGAGGCAACCCGGTTATTTTTGTGTGTGATTTTTCTTTGTGTCCTCTTGCTGTAACAAGAGACTTTGTGTCTAGTTTAGTTTCTGGAGTTTTAAATAAAGTGCCAAGTTTTACCCATTTTGGTCTTGAAAAGTTGCTTATTGAGTTCGGAGATTTTATTCCTGCACGAGTCAGTGCACGGTATGATTTTTAATTCTTATTCTGTAACTCCGAATGAGCTCATATTTGAACTGTAGTTGCAACTTTTCATCCTCTGTATGCATGAATTTTTCGGAATTTTTCGAGAAAGTTTGGTAGGGTAGAAAAATACGTTTTGCTGCTGCTGTTTTTCTGGACAGATTCTGTCCCATTTTGTTTGATGCATGCTTTGAGCTTTTAAGTTGAATCTTTTTGATCCAATTGAGTTTATGAGTAGGCATACAACATTATACACTTTCTGGACATCTCATATGAATTTTTGTTCAAGGATTATATGCAGCAAGAAACCTATTTGTTTATCACTATTAATGCACCCCACAGAAAAGAAATGGGAGAAACGGTGTTTTGAAGTTTTTTCACAGGGATTGGAGGAGATGCACCAAGAGCTATCCAAGGATGGTGAAGACCATAAGCTTGGGGATGTGAAGACAACCCCACTGGACCTACACACTCTCGGTTTGCACACGTCCAACTTCTGTTTTTCGATCGAAACACTTTATCGCATAAACTTGGAGCGTCTTTTGTTTGTTTTGGTTTGATTCTTTGAGAGACCACCACACTATCATTTATATATGGGAGAGCTACTGGAAATATGGGTTGAAATATGTTGGATGCTTTTATAAGATTGGGAAAAGGGATGTTTGAGTTGATTTTTAATGATACATATAGTTGCATGATTCATGAGCTTGTTTATGAGTAATAGTTTGCAAATCCTTTTTGAAGAGCTATCACTTATTCATGTTTTGGTGCTGATTGTTATTTTACTTGGTTTAACATGGATTAGTTAGTTCTATGGACACTCATGCATGCATCTAGATGGTCAACTTTCTCCCTTTTGCTAGCCCAAACATTCCAACAAGTTAAAACTTGTTTCCAACACCTTCAACCAAAGTTATTCCAGTGAGTCCACCATATCTACCTACTAGCTATATGCTATTCCGAGTATGTTCATCATGATATTTGTGTTATCTATACCTCTGAATGAAAATGATTATGTTATTGATTGCCATGGGAAAAGTTGGTTATATAGCTCTCACGAACTTGATGCACATTTTACTATCATTGCAATAAATAAAACATGACCCATTGTGATTAAGATTATGATGCTAGTGGCTTGATAAATGTTCGAGGTTGGGAGTTAGCCCATATGTGCTGTCACATGCAAAGCTTTCAACATGCTCCTTCATCTCATTTAGTTGATATCATGTACTTTTGTTTATGGATGCCTATCATGGTGAAATAAGGGGAAAGATTTAGTTTAAATGAGTTTGTATAAATGGTTAGAGAGACGCCTGGGCCGCTAATCTAAGCCATGCATTATTCATGGTGGAAATTTACTTACATGCTATGGTGAATTATCTGACACACCTTACAATAAAAAGCTATTCCAATGGTAAATAAAAAGGGTGTTGAGGTTGTTCATCTTGTTTGTTTGTCTTGTCATTTTGATATGGGCTTGTTCCATATCCTGGGACAAGAGGTACCCCAGTTGACGCTCTTGATGATACTATTATTACTTACAATGATAATAACTTGAACTTGCTTTTCCCAAGTTGAGTAATCATGGTGTAGGTACTTGTATTCAAGGGGCATGAGACACCAACCTTTACTTTGTCAAGCACACTACTCATATTTGCTCTCACATTAAACTATAATCATTCAAGATGCTATGATAGGGGAATGAGAGCTTGACACCAAGTATTACCACATTGCAATCATTAACTTAAGTAGAGAGTTTGGAGGTTAGATGAAACTTATGCATGCTTTACCTCTACTCACTTATTCATCTTTCCAAAGTGTCCACCAAACATATTCAGATTTTCATCATCACTCTATGACCACATGTATGCAAAATAAGAATGTCCATACTACTATCTATGTTACACTTTGTGAACTATCATTGAACATCCTTGCATTGAATACTTGATATCACTTCATAAACTATTTTGCATATTGCTACTCCTTTGAAGAATGAATCATTTGACTCTATGTAGCAGTAGCAATCATCTTTGATATCCATTGTTAGTATTAAATTGCAAAGTCCATGTTAGTTTTATCACCTTCATACTCGAGGACGAGTATAGGTTAAGCTTGGGGATGTTGATGCATGTAAAATGCATACATGAACTTTGCATTATTTTACTTATATTCCAATCATATTTGCATCATATAAGGGTTATATCAATGTTTTATAATGATTTTGGGAATACTTCATAGTTTTCCCATTTATTTGGAATTAACCCTGTTTTCCAGAAAACGTCTTTTTTAGTGTTTCAGACTTTCCGGGAGCTTCGGGACTCCAAAAAGGGCAAGGTCAGAGAGCACGCTTCAGAATTTTCGAGACGAACGCAATGGGCTCAAAATGAAGGCCAGAAGCCCAACCATGGAAATGAGAGGGCCCCACGCGGCCTAAAATCTTGGCCGCGTGGGCCTACCTATTTTGGGCCTCGGAGCTCCGCCGCCGTTGATCTTTTCTCCACCGACCTAGTCGTGACCTAAAAACGCCTATAAAAATTGTCCCCCGACGTTCTTGGAAGGCGCCGCACAAACACAGAAACACCGAAACGGAGATCAGGAGCTGCAGATTGGAGGGGGAAAACTCCGGCGGGGCGCTGCCGGGGTGGTCTCCACCTTCTCCAACGACTTCTCCACCGTCTCCATGATGAAGGGGGAGTAGTCCACCCCCTGGATTTGGGTTTGTGGTGGTAACTTATGTATCTCTCCTCTCTTTGAGCTTCACTAATTAGTACCGTATGAGCTGCTGAACATGATTACGGTCATCTATGTAATTCCCATGGTGGATATTGTGGTGTGAGATAATATTTGTTATGCATTTACTGTTGTGTTGGATCTTTTATGACTTGTCATACTTTGAGATATTCTATGATGCATGTGATGGTTTGATTTATGCATAATGCCTTGTTTATCTTTATCATGAGGTGATTGACACCACCAAGTGTAGATAGATGAGAGAGATGTGGTCACACACACGAAATATAAATCATTGCACTAGTGTTTAGAATATTATCCATTATGAAGTATGATGTATGTGGGTACTGGGTGGCCAATGTGACAGAAGGCATAGGTATTGAGTGACACAGTACCGTCCAACATCCTTTATCTGGGGTAAAAAGGGAGAAGTATGATGTGGGTGTGACAGCAACCACGCTAGCCTTACGAGGGTGACACTAGCAACACAAATGAGTATTTCTTTCAACTATGTGTTTTAGGACATGTAGCCGTTATAAAAGCTACCATTAAAACATGACAATTATGTGTACTTTATCTATAACATGATAATCACCATAGATGAGAGAGAGAGGATTAAGTGAACCCATGAACCCATGTCCATTGTTCCTATAAGAGAAAACCTTTGTCTTGTCCTCTTGCATTGAAGAGGATTGGGACACTTTTACATTCTTGCTTGGTTACATTAAACTTCCATCCATCAAATCAACCACCTTGCTCCTTAAACTTGTTTAGTGCATAATCAACTAAAACTTGTGACACTTTAGTTGTAGGGAATAGATAACTTTTCCTTCTTGCTCCTGCGGATCGATACCTTACTTCCACATTGAGAGGTGCTATAGTGATCCCCTGCTCTTGGGGGTAATCAGATGTGCTGTTGCCACTAGGGATAAAACAATGATGCATTGTCTACGTGTCATTTGCATTGTTTACATTACACACTTTACTTCATGCAATAATCTGTTGTTAGCAACTCAATACCGGAAGGGGTGCGGATGCTAACCGGAAGGTGGATTATTTAGGCATAGATGTGTTGGATTGCAAGTCTATGTACTTTGTTGTAATGCCCAATTAAATCTCATAATAATTATCTTGTCATATATTGCATTGTCATGCGCTCATTATTTGTCAATTGCCCAGCTGTAATTTGTTTACCCAACATGTTAGTTATCTTTTATGGAGAGACACCACTAGTGAACTGTGGACCCCGGGCCATTTCCTCATACTGATAAAACCACCAACTGCAATCATTTGTTCTCTGTTACTTTCTGCACTCATTACTGTTTTCCACACAATACGTTTAATCCTTTGTTTTCAGGAAGCCGAGAGATTGACAACCTCTCTGTTTCGTTGGGGCAAAGTAGTTTGCTTGTGTTGTGTGCAAGTTCCACGTCAGTTGCGCCGCTGACAACCTTCTAAAGAACCTCCGTGTCCTCCTGGTTCGATAAACCTTGGTCATATTTCAAGAGAAAACTGCTGCTGCACTACATCATACCTTCCTCTTGGGGTCTCCCAACGAACGTGTGTTGTCACGGTCAATAAGCAGATCTTCTGGTGCTGTTGCTGGGAAGTAGTAAAATACTCTACTGTTAACACGCCATCAGCCTCCTTCGTCAGCCCAAGGCCGGCCGCCTCAGGCACCTGGCCGGCCTCCCTCGTCAGCCCAAGGTCGGGCCAAGGCCGGCCGTCTCGGCCACCCAGTCGGCCTCCTGTGACGCAATGCCGGGTCAAGGTCGGCCTCGCTGCTCCCAGTCAGCCTCCAAGTTTCCTGGCCGGTCTTGCCGGGCCGAGGCCGGGCCAAGGCCGGGCTCTCGATTTCTGGCAGAAATTTGCCCCAACGGTTGGATTTAGTGGGGACCTATTTAAGGGGTCTTCTTCTCCAATGGTTCCTAAGCTTTGGCACTCTCTCTCATCCTCCATTGTTGACCTCCAAAGCCTTGAGTTCTCTCAATTCCTCCCATGATTCTTGCATATCTTTGAGGGATTTGAGAGAGGAGATCTAGATCTACAATTCCACCAATCCATTCCTCCTCTAAGTGAGGGGAACCTAGTAGATCTTGATCTTGGAGTTCTATTTGTTGAGTTCTTATTTGTTCTTCCTCTCTTCTCCCCGCACAAGCATTAGTTGCTTTTGGTGGGATTTGAGAGTGAAGGAATGTAGCACTTCTTGTGTTCTTGCCATTGCTTTTGTGCATCGGTTTCTGCTCTCCACGAGGTTTCGTGGAAGTGAAAGTTCGTGAGCTTTTTACTCTTGGGTCTTTGGATCCTAGACGCCTTTTGTGGCGGTTGAGGCCTTTTGTGGTCACTTGGGAGCTCCCAATCCTTTTGTGGGTTGTGCCTTAAGATTGTTGTAAGGGACTCGATTTCCGCCCAAAAGGAAATCAATAGTGGAAGGTGAACCGAGCTTTTGGGCAAGGTTCATCGAAGAATAGGGTGAGGCCATTTGTGGTGTCTTAAGTTTGAAACTCACACCCCTCCAACGAGACGTACTCCCCTAAAAAGGAGGAACTCGGGAATACATCGTCGTCTCCGTGTGCCTTGGTTATTTCTATACCCGAGCTCTTTACTTATGCACTTTACATTGTGATAGCCTTCGTGCTTGAAGTATCCTTTATTGCTATCACCTTGTTACTTGTCTTGCTTAGCATAAGTTGTTGGTGCACATAGGTGAGCCTAGTATTTTTAGTTTGTTGGCTTGTTAATTTAAACACCAAGTTTTATTCCGCAATTGTCAAGCCTAAACCGGAAAAGTTTTTAAATCGCCTATTCACCCCCTCTAGGCGACATCCTTGTCCTTTCATACGGCATGGGTGCCATACTATCTGATATAAGGGGAGGGGGGAGAAAAGGAGGAGGAGGAGAGATACTTTAATTGTCAGATATTTTTCACGAGCCATACCTTTTTTCATACAAGTTCTTTTCGAGGAAATTCCAGAGATGCACATTGGAAAGCTCTCGGCGAGTTGGGTTTTCCAGAGACCGTTTTTTGACCACCCGTGATATGAACGCATTCTAGAAGGGCCTAAAACAATCAAGAGAAAGTGGCAAACATTCTCAAACATCTTTTTCTAACCTAGCCTTGGAACGAATCTGCAAACAAATCCACAAACAAATCTAGAACATCGAGTGTGGCCATAGAGGAAACTTAGCACTTCAATGTTCAATCAAGGGAGAAATAATAGATCAGAGAGCTTGGGTACTAAGGATCTGCCTATTAGGGTTACCAATTTAAACCTCCTAGCATAAAATAAGGATCATAGTAACATGCATGCAGCGACAAAATGACACATAAAATGATAAATATTAACTATTTCCTAGGACTCTATAATAAACACGTGACTTAACTCTAACATAAAATAAGGACCCTAGTAACACACAAACGATGAAATATCATGGGAAATTATAGGTAATAACCATCTCATAACATAAATTAATAATGTACAATCGCGAAATTCAAATTGTAATGATCGGTAATAGCTATCTCATAGCATGAAATAAAGGACCCGAAAGAGTGCAACAACAAAAGGACACATGAAATTATAGGTACTTACTATCTCCGAGCATAAAATTAGCATTTGTCAGTTTGATCATTGCGGTCCACTACGTGTAGATGTGGCTAATTGTCAATGAGTCGCATACAAAATGCTCCGACAGTTTTAAGTGAGTTCCCACCACCTATAGTTTTCTCAAACTCGTGGGCTTGTTTTGAGGGTCTAGACGACTTTTTTGGCCTAGACTATAGATGAATCGTCTGTAGTTAACCAAACTAAGTAAGCGCAACTCTGTGTTGCTCCCCTGGCGATGCTTTGGGAAAACCCTAGCATCACACCGCTAGCATATATCCCATGCCTCCCCCTTAATGCCACGTCGCGGTGGTGGCAGACGCTATTCCAAAGGGGTGTGTGGGGGTGGGGGTGGGGGGGTATCATGCTTGATGTAGGTAGTGGTCGTCTCGTAGGGATCATATTCTATATATGTCCACATACGTACTCCTTCGTGAATTCCACATAATTGTTCACGATCAGATCCACCCTGATCTTGTCCGCATATATGAGTTTATGCCTTGACGTCTCCCTCTTAGGACGACACTTCTCGTCCATCTCCATCCTTCTCGGCACGATCCGCCCCGGTGGGAACACCCCATCTTTTTTGGTGGCGAGAGGTTGTACAGGATGGGAGTCTCCACACGGGTGCATGGGATGGTCATGTCATCATCAGAGAGCCAGACCATGCACGGTCTTGAGTCTTGGACCGCGCGTCGATCACAACCTCTACCTCCAGTGGGCTCAGCATCATTATCTTGGGGAAGTTCATAAGTGACCCCGTGTGGTTAACTCAGACGGCTCTGGTACACGTACATCTTGTCGTCCGGTATACCACGAGCGAATCGACGACGAACCACATGGCGAAGATGAACGGACGATGGTGTGGATTCGCTCCGTTATGTGGCCCCGGGCTTTGCGGTTGAGGATGTGTTGTATGTGTGGATGGCTCCGGCCGCGGGATCACAGATTTTGTAAAATAAGCGATATATGTACAAATTATTAGTAGAGGATGATATCTTTGTAGGTACGAAGATAGTAAAATTTGGCACAACTGGAGATTTATGTTCTTTACGAAAAGGAGGGCCGTGACTACGATGAAAATGTCGCGGGTTGACGCGGTGCGCCCGGTCTCCGGAAAGGGCGCCCATCGGCTGTGATGATCCACGGCCTAGCCGGCCGGCCTGCCGGAGGGGAGGAGATATATTGATGAACCATGCATGTGGCCATGTGTGAGATATAACTAAGCACTAAATACGGGTGGATTAATAGTTTTGACCCAAACAAAGGAATGGTTGCTCGCGGTGGTGACAGACCAATAATATCACTCCACTCGCCTCTACGCGGAAGAAAAAGCGAAAAGAAACATAGCTAGACACACCTCCAGCCAATGAGATTACTCCGTTGAGCTCCACACGGATCACCCATCCCCACCATTCACCACCCACCTAGTCCATCCAACGACTCGAAGGAAACCACCAAAACACATGTACACATGCTCCAGCGGTCCAGCCCCAAGAGAAGAGAACCCACCAAAATACATCGCACGCACGCTCCGGAACAAATTCTAAGGTTTCAGAATAGATTTACAATTTAGATACCATGGTTAATGGTCAAAATTAAATCAGTCAAATACGATGACGACTATAAAATTAAGTATCGGCTCTGCTAACCAATTAAACTTCAAGTTATCTGGCTATGTGCTCCGTTTTGTTTCACTCCTTGCCGTCGTCGTCAAGCACCTAGTCACATACTGACTCTAGTCTACTCGGATACCTTGAGCATAACCATTAGACGGCAGAGTAACGTCGATGTGAGGTACTTGGGGCCCGTCCATCAGCCTTGGCGTGTCCACCATTATGCCACTATGGTATAGGCCGACCATTGTAGTTGATGGCGTCTCAACGACGTCATCGTGGCGAGGGCGCCGCCATATACACCACACCTGTCATCCTTGACGAAGTCCGTGATGATGTACCTAGGGTCCCATGCCCAGCATAGCGACGGGGCTCGGGAAGGAGTCGGCAGGCCTGGGCCCACTGTTGTGCGGACCGTGCCGGCTGCACAGGGCCCAAAATTTTGGGCGCCAAAATTTGAATTCTAAGGAATCGTATGACTATAAACAATTGTACATGGAAACGTGAAAGAAACAGGGTTACTGGTTAGGATGAAATTGGTTTTCCATCATACCGCGAAAAAACTGAGTTTAGTCTCACGTACGGACTTCAGGTAATTTGTTCGAATCCTCCTTCCCGCATATTATTTTTGTCCATTACCGTGGAAAACAAAATAAGTGTGCAGCCACTCCGTCTTTTTCTCTGAGGGGGGAAATCGACGCACTTACCTTGCATGCTAACGAGTGATGCCTCGGGGCTACACCACAGAGTGTGAAAACATATGTATACATTATCTACTTGAATATTAAAATTAAAATTTATCCAGCTTCACAAACGGTATTGATATTGTTTAAAGAGGAACGAAATTAATAGTTCAAACTGGTTCGAAAAATTCGTAGGCCCTCATTTGGGCACCTGGACGTGAGGTCGTGGACTCATACGAGAGACCAACTTGTCGATCGATCAAGCTAGCAACGTGAGAAACTGACAAGAAGCGTCGAGCTCCGGCTCGTGTTCTTTTCCTTCCAGACTTGTGCTTGCGATCAACCGATCACCCACCTCAATCCCGATCGGCACTTCGATAGGGATTAACATCACCGAATTTTAACAAACAGAGAATAGAGCCCCATTTTATAGTTTCGCACAGGGATCCGGATTTTACCAGCCCAGGCCCTGGGAGTCGGAGAGGACACCCTTATGGTAGAGCAAGCGGTGCATCGCCTCGGTCGACATTCGTGGGCAGTCCGCGTAGCCGTAGCGGTGACGCGATGAAAATGTCCCGGACCGAGCATGAAGCTCGGCGCCGTTCGTGAAGATGAAGGAGACGACGACGATGTCAGTGCGTTCGGACATGTGCCTGTCGACGTGTTGATCTACCGCAGGCGGTCGGTCGGGGAGAATTGATAAACCGTGGATTTCTACAAGTACTTAGTTGTGTAAAATATGTACGTGGATTTGTTGGGTGGTAGAAATATGTACGTGGAGCGGTTTTTTTTTTTTAATTTTTCATACTTGTATTCATATGTAAAGGGAAGGATTACAAGGCCAGATACAAGCAAAGAAACAACGAGAAGGATACAAAGAACGCCACTGCTGCAACACGCCGTCTTCAACCTCGAGATCCTCCAGCACGCGCAACCTCCACCGCCGGAGACGACGAAGGCAGCAACCGCCCGGAGCCCTCAACCACGGAACGGAAGAGCTCCTTGTCCGAAGACGTTGATGAGCCGCATCAACCACCAGCTCCGACGAGCTGGATCTGCAGACGGAGATGGTCCATCGGCCGGGGACGCGCCCCGAGTACCTTCCGGCCCAGATCTGGGGCCAGCGCCACACCACCTCAGCAGAGATGGCCAGATCCACCACCAGCTCACCACACACCCCCACAGCAGCCGTCTCGCACCTCCTCCTCCGGCCTCCAACACACTCGCCACCAATCTGCCGCCAACGCCGGAGAGAGCAGCGACAGATGGGTGACTCACCTGCAGCTTGGCAGCACCGTCGACGACGACGCCGGATCGGGGAAGCCGCAGCGAACCAGAAGATCGACGCCGGCGACCCCACCACGCCAGCGCCGCCCACAAGCCCTCTATTTACAACGCCGGAGCGCAGATCCGGGGATTCCCCACCCTCCCGCCGCCGTAGCGGCCGGCGGAGGGGGAGGAATCCCACGGATACGCCGGCGGCCGCCGGGAAATCCCGAGTCGCCTCCGAGATCGCCTCTTGTGCACTGTAGGTATCTAGACCTAGTACGTGAGAGAAATGAATGTGTAGCAATAAGTACGGGTCGATTAATACAGTTGACCCAGTGGTTGCTGGCGGTGGTGGCGGCCAATCCACGCGGATGAAAAGGCGAAAAGAAAACGCAAAATCTATTCCGTGCCTAGGCACTCTCTCGTCTTTACACGGTGCTCACTCGCGCGCGCCGTCGGATCGCCGTCTCACGGCCGAAATTTTTTCTGCTTACGTGTCCCGCGTCCCGACAAACCCCACCGCATCGAATCCCCTCGCAACGAGCCGTTCACGCATTCCCCTCTCGCTCCCTTCCCCTCCGTTCGCCATCGCGATTCTCGCTCGTCGCCGGCGATTCCCGCGGCGCCGACCTCTAAAACCTTGTAGAACGGTCGTGGCGAGCTTCTCCATCCCCCGGTCACGCTCGTTTTGGTGGATTCGGGGTAGCGGAGCGGATCTGCACCTCGGTCTCCTGCTCAGCGCCCGCCTTGGAATCGAGCTCCGTCGGCCACGAAATACGGCGTCGCTGACCTGCAAGCAGCCGAGAGACTCGTGCGTCGAGCTTCTCCATCGACTGGCCGTTCTCGTTTTGGTGCATTCGGGGTAGCGGAGCCGATCGTTTATCATCTCCTCCTCGGGCTCGTCGCGGACCGACCGATTTCTTCGATTCAACAACACCGAGTTCGAATTTCGTTTAGGTGAGCCAAGCTAGAACTCAAGTACTCGTCCTCTCTGGTGTTTTTTTTGCGTGATTTTCTTGGGATTTTTTCTCATCTGATTTTCTGGCTTTCTAATCAGTACTGCGCGTGTTATGTAGGTTTTGCAGGTCATCTGGGTACAAGGACTAGCAATTTTGGTTGAGATTCTGGAACTGGTGAGTCTGAATCCCCATGTACATCCATGTACCCTGTAGTTGCAAACCCTCTGTGGGATCGTCTGATATATGTATTTTTTGTCCTGTAAAATACATGATATATGTACTTTTGCCCTATAATCTACACCCATTGCTGTGTTGTATATAGCGATGTAGTTATCTAGGGGGGGAGGATGAGTGTTTTTGTTTCAAGGAGCATTTAATTATGTGCAGTTATACAAGTAGTTTGCTCTTTCAAATTTGATGTCTAGCTTTGATGTGTATTTTTAACATGTAGTTTCTTACAGATATGCAAGGGGTACACTATTATTATTTTCTCCATGCAAGTCTCTCCTCTAATTTTTCTTGCATTTGGTAGCAAGTAGGATATTCTAGACTTAGATATCATGTAGGTTCTCATACAGAATTGTTGTAGCCAATTGAATACTTGTTCTACTTTTTTTGTTTGACTAGTTACTTGAACTACTTGGAGTACGACACCTGTGTTTTTGTGGTAGCATGTAAGTTTGACACAATTTTTGTGCATGTAATTATCAATATTTGCCTGGTTTTGGGAGAGTTAACAAACATAATTTGTTCATGTAATTATCACTTTCATTTTCTGTGGTTTCCAGCATGTTCTAGTGTTGCTTAGTTGTTTTTTTCAAATGTTAGCATGTAAGTTCCCATCCATAATTGACGTATCTACTGGAATACTAGATGATGATTCCCCTCGTACCTAGGAGACGTTCGAAGACACCCAGGAGTTCGGCCAAGCCTGGATCCAAGTTCAAAAGGTTGAAGCAAAGGCTGCAAATGAAGGCTAGAGTCCCAGACGAACGAGTAGACCCACGTCTAGAAGATGATATAAAGGATGATGAGGCTCATGCAGTTGTAGCTCCACCCCAACAAACGGACGATGCCCCACCACCTCAACCTGATTATGAAGACCCACATGATGAACAAGTTGGGCAGGAAAATAAAAATAAGGTACTGCAAGACTTTCTGGATGTTCATAACTATTGTTTTTCAGTCTTTATTACATGTAGAAATTTTTGGTATATGCAATGGAAACTCAAATATGTATGTTTTTTACTTGTCAGAGCGATACATTCAACAGGGCATCTCCAATGAAGATTTTCAGGGTTTGCAACGGGTTCACAGATAAGCAGCAAAAAATCATAGTTGATGCAGATCTCGGAGAGATACTTAAGTGGAGGTGCTCCAAGTTGGTTCCTGATCTATGTAAATTCTTGATGGGGTGCTTCGACCCAGAGTTGCGTGTGCTCGACTTTGGTGACAGGGGAAGGATTCCTGTTACCTTGGACTCTGTTGTCAAAGTTCTTGGGGTGCCCATGGGCAGGATCCTTATGTCTTACCACATGGACACTGCGGCAAAAATAATAATGTTGGACATGTTTGGGATCAAGGATAACAAGCAGCCATCGCTTGCATTTCTTGAGAAAGAGCTAGGACCGAAACACCCAGCCGATCACATTTTTCTGAGGAAGTTCTGCATATACTTGACATGCTCTGTATTCGCTCCAACTACTGCTACTGGTATTAGCCCAAGATGCTACCCATCCTTTGTCAACACAGAAGATATCAGCAGGCTAAACTGGCCAAAGTTCATCATTGATATAATGATCGAGACAGCTAGAGCAAAGGGCAAGAAAAACTGGTTCAAGGCTTGCATGCCATACCTTATGGTCAGTTCCTGTTTTCTTCATTTTCTTTGTTGTTTCAAAATTCGTTCTGTCTGCTTTTCTTTCTAGCTATTGGCCCTCTTTATACATCCTGTGGATACCATTAAGATGTATCTTTTTCCTTTTCTATCACAGCTCTTATATGTTGATTCGTTGGAAACTGACGCCATAGATGTGCCTGAAGACGGGACTCAAATATGTGCATGGACCAACAAGTTGGTTAGGCTTGCGGTTGAGATGGATACAAACAGTGACGGGTCATTTGGGAAGCTACCTGTAAGTTTTTTTTTCTAGCAATAAATATTTCTGCTTAACACGACTAGCTGTTTGTTCCAGCTAAACAGCAAGCATTCATAATTAATATCTGAATTTGTTTACATCTTTTTTTTTCTTGTTCAGTTGAAGGCATGTTTCAGGATCAAGATGTAACATCCCAAATTTTTCAAAAAAAAAAAAATCATACATGGCATGCATCATCCTTGCATTTTGCATTTGCACTTGTATTTAAATTTTTACAAAGAATAAAAAAAAAATTGTAGTTAAAATATCTCAAAATTATTTCCAAATAATCTAGTTTGATAAAGTTTAGTTTTACAAATTTTTACAAATTTGTTTGAATCCATTTGGATGTATATTTTAAAAGTTAGGAAAGTTTCCAGAAAAAGAAAAAGGAAAAAGAACAAAGAAAAAAATGTTGAGTCGAGTCAACTGGGCCAAGCCCAACTTCTTCCTAGCGCGCGCGCGGTCCAGCAGCAACCCTCAGCTCGCTCCTCTCTCCTCTCTCACTGACAGGGGGGGCCCACCTGTCAGCACCGACACTTTCTTCCCCAAATTACGCCGTGACCGCGAGAAGAAACGGCCGAATCAATTCGATTGATTACGGCGATTTACTCGCTCTTTCCGTTCGCTGTTTGATCCTATAAGATGCCCTGCTCCTCCTCCTTCTTTTGCCCCAGACCACACCACTCGAGCGCCACCAGGCTGCTCACACGAGCCCCGACGTTCCGCCACGGCCGCCGGCGAGTTCTTCGTTTTCCGGCGAGTACAGGATGCCCCGAGCCTTCCTCTGCCCTCCTTCCTCCTTACTTCCACCTTGCGATTCTTTTTGACAAGGTCCGGTACTTTTTGTGTGCCCAGATCGAGCGATCCTTCATCGACACGAAGCTCCGGCCGCCGTCTCCAACTCCGGCAAGGAATCACGGGAGAACCAGGAAGCTCCGCTACCTCCCACTTCGCCACTGCCTCCGCCACGTCGTCCTGCATCGCGTGGTAACAAAAGCCCTCTCCCAAACCCCTTTTATCGTCCAGTTCGTGTTTTCCGGCGATGGCACCACCGTGGAACTTAGGTTTCCGGCGAAACTCCGGCGGAAGCGCCGGTGACCATTTGGTCCAGTAGATCTACGCCGTCCGATCTAGATCCAGTGGTTAAGATTAGATCACTCACGCGAAGGGGTACGGACCAATGGGATCACGCCACGTCGCCAAGTCGCCTCGTCATCGCCCCATCATCGCCCGTCATCGCTGCGTCAGCGCCACGTCAAGCCCCGTCAGCGCCAGCGTGGAGAGGACTTCTGCGTTATTCCTTTTTACGTTTTCTTTACAGATAGGTCCTCGATTTTAAATCTATCACTAATTTTTATTGGCTTGGCCAAATTTTGCAAACTTTATATTTTTGGAAAGCTTATGACTTGTAGAAACTTTTGGCATAGATAAATTTATGTTTTGACAATTTCAAATTGGTTCAAACTTTAAATCTGTTTGTTTAAGTAAATTTAACTTAATTTGAGTTTTAAGATTTATTTTTAGTCAAATCCAATTGATTTAACTTGGTTTAGTTAATACTTGGCAGTAGGATTCACCTATATATTTTTGTAGATTATTTTTCTGCGATTTTTCTATTTATTTGTATTTATCCTCTTTAGGAGGATTTTTAATTATATTTAATGATTTAAAAATTATTTTCTTCACCAAATTTCGAGCTATTTTAACTTAGAATTATTTTGAAGAGTTGAGAGGCAGTAAAGAGTACTTAGAAAATTTTGGCCTCTCAACAATTTCATTTTTTCCTTAGAAAATATTTTTGACAACTATTGTGTTAATATTTTTTCTTAGAATTTTTAGCCTACTATAACTTAGCTATTTTCCTTAGAAATTTTTAGTACCCCATCTGTGACAATGTTTTCCCTTAGAATTTTTAGCATCTAATTAGTTGTCCACATATCCTTAGAAATTTTGGAACATCATGCTTGTCTTTCTTTCCTTAGAATAATTTTAGATTTGTTCATGGCATGCATATCATGGTCCTTAGATTATTTTGCACATCATACATGGCATATTTTCCTTAGAATTTTTTTTGTGTTGCTTGGTTATTCATTGTGTCTTGTTTGATGTGTTAGAATATTCGGAGGGAAACGAGGATTATTGCAACTGCTACTACTGTTCTCCTTGTTGCCAAGGCAAGTGGCACACCCCATAAAATTCCTAAGTATTTTTCTATGCATGACTTAGAATTATTTCTTTATATGCATGTGTTGGATAGTATTGCTATGCTAAAACTACTATCCTTTTTACTAGTTGTGTCTAGAATCCTATGATAACTTAGTAGAATTATTGATGCTATGCAAATGTGTTTTATTGAAAAACTTAAATTCTACTAAGTTAAATGAACACCTGGGTGGATTTGGGCTTGATTGGCTGTTGAGAGTTGAGTGTTGTCCCAGGGATTTTACCTGAGGGATATTCACTTGTGGATTGCCACCCAGGAACAAAGGGACCAAAGTTTCGCCAAGTGATGATGCTTCTCGTGCAACCATTAGTCATATGGGCTCTGGCTAGATGGATTAAGTTGCGTGGACTTATCCCGACTTGACAGGTGGTGGTAGAAGGTTAGAATGGGAGCGCGTCAAGTCTGCATGGGATGGGAAAATGCTTCTGAAAAGTCTCGTCTCAACCTTCTCCTTTTCCTTAGCACAAATGAGTGTAGGATAGTTTGGGCTGGTTGGGTCTAATGGTGAAAGTGCACAACCTCTGCAGAGTGTTTAAAACTAAGTACTTAGCCGTGTCCCCGGTTACGGACAATTCAAGCAGCTGATCAAGGATGATAACGGAGGCTCCCAACATTCCAACTTCTGAAGTAAAACTTGAAGGGTGAACAAGGGTAGATGAGACAGTGGTTTTCATGCCATGGATGTCTCGATTAGAAGAAAAGTGTTTTCAAAAGAGTTAGGAAAAATTGGCTTTCTGCAACTTAGCCTTTTAACTCCACCAGCCAAATATGCATATAGGTTATTAGAGTTATTCCACTAAGTGTCCACATAGTGTCACTTGCCAGTTCCATTTTTAATGGTTCTGACCCACTCTGTTGCAAATTTTATTTGTTGCAGATTGTTCTGACAACGAGTGAGTTTACGTTAAGGGTTTCGAGTCTGCAACCAACATGCTCGCCTGTGGCGCATGAAGATGATGGAGACTCCATGAAGAATAAATTTCCGCTGCTTTATTATTTCAAGCTAGCCTTGGGCTATGCAAAGATGTAACGAACCATTTATTTTACCAAGTTCTGGATCATTCGTGTAATAATGATACAATGTTGTGATATTCGTCTTAAACTGTGTGTGCAAATGAAACGATCCAGGGGTTTGCACTATACACAGGTACCTTGCCAATTTCTAAGTGCAGGTACATACAGATGGTATCAGAGCACTGTGTTGCCTGTAGGTTCGAAACCCCTAAGTTTGGATAGAATTAGCTTGGCCAAAAATTTATTTTACTAAGTATCAAAACATACAAAGTTTCTTTTGTTTTTTTTAAGTACTCGTAATATCTTGACTTGTGCATTTTTATCTCATACCTTGTTCTTTCTAACTTAAGGATGAAGAGATTCGACTACACCACCGGGGAGGACTTCGTGGAAACTCGCTTTGGTTTCTACCTCCTCGACTTACTTGATCGCTTGAAGTTGCCCGTACCCAGGATCAAGGGCTGCATCTTGAAGAATTTCCACAAGGAAGGTTGCTGGGGAATCAAGGCGATGCAGCTTGGACGTGAGGACGAGGACAACATAGAGATCAAGGTGGTGAGCGACTCCATGGAGAAGGGACTCAACATCATCATGCAAGATTTGATTGGGCGTCTCTGTGGACGCTACTACAAGGAACTGGGCGGACACTACTCCATTCTTTTTGGAAGACGTGATGAAGAGGGAGAACCCTATGAATTCGACACCAAGGATAGGGGCAAGGCCGAGTTCGTAGGCAAGTACTTTCAGGACTTGGAGTACCAAGTCAAGGAACTTTTTGAAGATAGGCGCGAAGAACTCTTCAAAAATGATGAGCTGTGCGCCCGACTTCAGGAGAATGAAGAGAAGGTGAAGGCACAAGAAGAAGAGACCAAGGCCCTAGAAGAGAAGTTCCAAGAGCAAGACAAGAAGTACAAGAACCAAGAGAAGAGAGTCCAGCAGAAGAACAAGCAGATAAAAGAAATGAAGTTGGAGCTTGAAAGCAATGAAGTAGAACTGGAGGCAGACCGTGACTTGATCAAGCAGCTTCGTGCAGAAAGAGAGAGTTGCAGGAGAAGAACTCTGCACTGGAGAAGGAAGTGAAAGAACTCAAGCTGATGTTTGATCAGGAAGGTTACGAGATTCAGGAGGTTGAAGAAGTTGATGATACCATGGTTGAGGGGTAGGATAGTTAGTGAGACTACCATTACTTTCCACCTAGACGTTATCCTTCGATTTTGTACTGATCTACCAAATTGTGGTATGGCAGTACCCATGTTTTATTTTCAGAAACCCGTGTGTTTGATTTCCTTTCGACTAGACCATGTTTTATTCGAAAAGTTAAAGTTGAGCTTGGTTTTATTGTTGTGTTTTGTTAAATGCTTGTATGGGTAGAAATTTTTCCTAGATCTGTCTATCTTTTACTCATCTATGCTAAAACCACAGATGCCTCCCCGTCGTGCACCTGAAAACAACAACAACAACGACAACAATGACAACAACAACAACTCCGAAGCTATGATGCAACAGTTGATGGCAGCGCAAACTCAGCTGATGACTATGATGGCTCAATTCATGGCCAATCAGAATGGACCACCACCACCTCCTCCCCAAGTGGACAGACTTGCCAGATTCCTGAGGCTTAGGCCTAACAAGTTCTCCAATGCAACGGAGCCAATTGTGGCAGATGACTGGCTGCGTTCTGTGCACAAGGATCTGGTGACTTGTGAGTGTACTGACCCTGAAATGGTAAGGTTTACCACTCATCTGTTGGAAGGACCAGCTGCTCAATGGTGGGAAACTTATCAAATCACCCACCCCCTGGACACTCTGACTTGGGATACCTTCAAGGAAGGCTTTCGTAATGCTCATATCTCCTCGGGCATTATGAACTTGAAGCAAGAAGAGTTCCGAAACCTGAGGCAAGGGAACAAGACACTTAAGGAGTATATGGATGATTTCCATGCATTATCTCGTTATGCTCCTGAAGACATTGACACTGATGGAAAGAGGAAAGCAAAATTCCTCAAAGGGCTGAGTGACGAGCTGAAGATTCCTCTGTCAGTCGCTTACGCCCCGAACTATCAGGCCCTCCTAGATCAAGCTATCATACTGGAAGACAACATCAAGAAAGCTGAAAGCAGGAAGAGGAAGCTGAGTATCAACAAGCATCATTCTGAGTCTTCTTATAAGAAACATTTTGCTCATGATGGGAACCATGGTCATAAACATGGGAATCACTTCAGTGGAGGAAGCAGTCACAAATCACATGGCCATAATCATACTGGAGGATTCAGAGGAAACAATGGAGGCCACAAGGGAAACGGACATGCTGGCCATAACCATAACAATGGACAGCACCGCCCAAATCCCGAACCCAAGAAAGATATCAGCCAAGTGCTTTGCTTCAAGTGCAATAACAAGGGCCATTATGCCAATGAGTGCCCAGAGAAGAAGGTTGACACACCCGCCAAGCCCAATCCTTTCCAGAAAGGACATGTGAACCACATCAACGTGGAAGAAGTGTTGGATGAACCTGATGCTGTGATTGGTACGTTCCTGATCAACTCTTGTCCAGCATTAGTTTTATTTGATACTGGAGCATCGCATTCATTCATTTCAAGAGAATTTGTAAACAAACATGGGCTAGCTGTTGAAAACATAGGAAGTCCAATTAGAGTAAGTTCTCCTGGCGGGGAAATGATAGTGTCTTCCGGGTGTAGACAGTTAAACCTTGAGATTGGAAACATCAATTTCCTGCGGACTTGATCATCCTAGAAACCCAAGGCTTAGATATTATCTTAGGAATGGATTGGATGACTCGCTTTGAAGGAATCATAGACTGTGCAAATAGAGCTATCACTCTCACCACCCCGGAGAAAAAGAAGATCAAGTTCAAGTCAAAATTCGAGCTGAAGAAAGTTAGGCTTAATTCTCTTAAGGGGGTTAGCCTAGGTGATGTTCTTATAGTAAGGGAATACCCAGATGTGTTTCCAGAGAACTACCGGGAATGCCACCCGATAGAGATGTCGAGTTTCTTATTGAACTAAAACCAGGCACAGGACCAATAGCTAAGAGACCTTACCCAATGGCCACTGACGAATTGAAAGAACTCAAGAAACAACTTGAGGAGTATATGCAGAAAGGTTTTATTCGCCCAAGTTCATCACCATGGGGAGCACCAATTCTATTCGTCAAGAAGAAGGATAGTACACAGAGGCTAGTCACGGACTATCGAGAGATAAATGAGCAAACAATCAAGAATAAGTACCCACTACCCAAAATCAATGAGCTCTTCGATCAATTAGAAGGAGCTATTGTGTTTTCAAAGATCGATCTTCGATCAGGGTACTTTCAGATGAAAGTTAGAGAGATGGACATACCCAAGACCGCATTTGTCACTAGATATGGCTCATATGAGTACACAGTGATGCCTTTTGGGTTGACCAATGCTCCAGCTTATTTCATGAATATGATGAATAAAGTGTTCATGGATTTTCTAGACAAGTTTGTCGTTGTTTTCATCGATGACATCTTAGTCTACTCCAAAAGCCACAAAGAGCATGAAGAACATTTGCGCCTGGTCTTGCAGAGACTTCGGGAGCATAAGCTATATGCCAAATTCAGCAAGTGTGAGTTTTGGTTAGAAAAAGTTGGATTTCTAGGACACGTAGTGTCTAAGGAGGGAATAGCAGTGGACCCTGAAAAAGTTTCTGCTGTGACCAACTGGGAATCACCCAAGAATGTGGGAGAAATCCGCAGTTTCCTAGGACTAGCAGGATACTACCGGAGATTCATTGAAAACTTCTCCAAGATTGCCAAGGCTATGACTGAACTACTGAAAAAGGGTAAGAAGTTTGAGTGGACAGAAGCCTGTGAGACTAGTTTTCAAGAACTGAAGAAACGCTTAGTATCAGCACCAGTCCTATGTCTACCAGACCTAGAGAAAGATTTCCAAGTGTATTGTGACGCTTCACATCGAGGTCTCGGGAGTGTGTTGATGCAAAGTGGTAAAGTGGTCTCTTATGCTTCGAGACAGCTCAAGAAACATGAAGTAAATTATCCCACTCATGATCTGGAGTTGGCTTCTGTAGTGCATGCCCTGAAGATTTGGAGGCCATATCTATGGGGAAAGCGTTGTGAAGTATTCACAGACCATAAAAGTCTCAAGTACTTCTTTACTCAGAAGGAAATGAACATGCGTCAAAGGAGATGGCTGGAATTGATCAAGGACTATGATTTAAGTCTGCAGTATCATCCAGGAAAAGCCAATGTGGTGGCTGATGCTTTGAGCCGCAAGCCCTATGTAAATGGACTCACGGCAGGTGAATTGCCTGAAGACCTATGCAAGGCATTTAAAGACCTTCGGTTGGAAGTAGTACCCGAAGGATTCTTAGCATCGTTAGAAGTACAACCACTTTTGATGGACAGAATCAAAGAAGCCCAGAAAGGCGATAAAGTGATGGAAGAAATCAAGAAGAATCTGAGTAAAGGTAAGGCCAAGGGTTTCCGAGAAGATGAGAACGGCACGATTTGGTATGAGGAACGTATATGTGTTCCTGAAGATGTCGATCTCAGGAAGTTGATTCTTCAAGAAGCCCATGACTCACCTTATTCCATACATCCGGGTAACACCAAAATGTACATGGATGTGAAGGAAAGATTTTGGTGGAACAATCTGAAGAGAGATATTGCTGAATACATTGCCAAGTGCGATGTGTGCAGTCGCGTGAAGGCAGAACATCAAAAGCCAGCTGGATTGCTACAACCTTTACCAGTACCAGATTGGAAATGGGAACAGATTGGGATGGATTTCATCACAGGACTGCCCAGGACCAGATCAGGGTATGATTCTATTTGGGTAATTGTAGACCGTCTGACGAAGGTAGCTCACTTTGTGCCTGTGAAGACTACCTATACCAGCGCCAAGCTAGCTGATATTTACATGAAGAGAATTGTGTGTCTACATGGAGTTCCCAAGAAGATTGTGTCTGACAGAGGTACTCAGTTCACTTCTCATTTCTGGAAGCAGTTACATGAATCTTTGGGGACCAGATTAGAGTTTAGCACAGCATTCCACCCACAGACAGATGGACAGACTGAAAGAGTAAATCAAATCCTAGAAGATATGCTGAGAGCATGTGCTCTAGACTATAAGTCTAGCTGGGATGATAATCTTCCATATGCGGAGTTCTCTTACAACAATAGCTATCAAGCAAGCATAGAGATGTCTCCATTTGAAGCTTTATATGGAAGGAAGTGCACTACACCACTACTGTGGAGTGGCGTAGGTGAACGTAGTTTGTTTGGACCTGACATAATCAAGGAGGCTGAAGAAAAGTTAGGCTGATTAAGGACAGATTAAAGATAGCACAATCCAGGCAGAAGAGTTATGCTGACTCCAAACGAAGAGAAGTCACCTACGAGGTGGGCGATAGAGCCTATCTTAGAGTTTCACCTCTACGTGGAGTGAAAAGGTTTGGAATCAAAGGAAAATTAGCACCACGGTTTATTGGACCCTATAAGGTTCTATCACGCAAAGGAGAAGTGGCATATGAGTTGGAACTACCAGAAGCTCTTTCCGCAGTTCACAATGTGTTCCATGTCAGCCAGTTGAAGAAGTGTCACCCAGAAATGGCAGAAACTCCGTTGAAGGATACTGTACCACTGGAGGAAGTCCAGCTAGAAAGTGACCTCACTTATGAAGAAAAGCCTATAAAATTTTGGAGACAGCCGAACGAGTTACCAGAACCAAGACCATCAAGTTCTGCAAGGTTCAGTGGAATCATCATACCGAGGAAGAAGCAACTTGGGAAAGAGAAGATGATCTTAAGGAAGACCACCCTCACCTATTTGCTAGCCAATCCGAATCTCGAGGGCGAGATTCATCTTAAGGGGGTTAGGTTTGTAACATCCCAAATTTTTCAAAAAAAAAAAAATCATACATGGCATGCATCATCCTTGCATTTTGCATTTGCACTTGTATTCAAATTTTACAAAGAAAAAAAAAAATGTAGTTAAAATATCTCAAAATTATTTCCAAATAATCTAGTTTGATAAAGTTTAGTTTTACAAATTTTTACAAATTTGTTTGAATCCATTTGGATGTATATTTTAAAAGTTAGGAAAGTTTCCAGAAAAAGAAAAAGGAAAAAGAACAAAAAAAAAATGTTGAGTCGAGTCAACTGGGCCAAGCCCAACTTCTTCCTAGCGCGCGCGCGGTCCAGCAGCAGCCCTCAGCCGCTCCTCTCTCCTCTCTCACTGACAGGGGGGCCCACCTGTCAGCACCGACACGTTCTTCCCCAAATCACGCCGTGACCGCGAGAAGAAACGGCCGAATCAATTCGATTGATTACGGCGATTTACTCGCTCTTTCCGTTCGCTGTTTGATCCTATAAGATGCCCTGCTCCTCCTCCTTCTTTTGCCCCAGACCACACCACTCGAGCGCCACCAGGCTGCTCACACGAGCCCCCGACGTTCCGCCACGGCCGCCGGCGAGTTCTTCGTTTTCCGGCGAGTACAGGATGCCCCGAGCCTCCCTGCCCTCCTTCCTCCTTACTTCCACCTTGCGATTCTTTTGACAAGGTCCGGTAATTTTTGTGTGCCCAGATCGAGCGATCCTTCATCGACACGAAGCTCCGGCCGCCGTCTTCAACTCCGGCAAGGAATCACGGGAGAACCAGGAAGCTCCGCTACCTCCCACTTCGCCACTGCCTCCGCCACGTCGTCCTGCATCGCGTGGTAACAAAAGCCCCCTCCCAAACCCCTTTTATCGTCCAGTTCGTGTTTTCCGGCGATGGCACCACCGTGGAACTTAGGTTTCCGGCGAAACTCCGGCGGAAGCGCCGGTGACCATTTGGTCCAGTAGATCTACGCCGTCCGATCTAGATCCAGTGGTTAGGATTAGATCACTTACGCGAAGGGGTACGGACCAATGGGATCACGCCACGTCGCCAAGTCGCCTCGTCATCCCCGTCATCGTCATCGCTGCGTCAGCGCCACGTCAAGCCCCGTCAGCGCCAGCGTGGAGAGGACTTCTGCGTTATTCCTTTTTACGTTTTCTTTACAGATAGGTCCTCGATTTTAAATCTATCACTAATTTTTATTGGCTTGGCCAAATTTTGCAAACTTTATATTTTTGGAAAGCTTATGACTTGTAGAAACTTTTGGCATAGATAAATTTATGTTTTGACAATTCAAATTGGTTCAAACTTTAAATCTGTTTGTTTAAGTAAATTTAACTTAATTTGAGTTTTAAGATTTATTTTTTCAAATCCAATTGATTTAACTTGGTTTAGTTAATACTTGGCAGTAGGATTCACATATATTTTTGTAGATTATTTTTCTGCGATTTTTCTATTTATTTGTATTTATCCTCTTTAGGAGGATTTTTAATTATATTTAATGATTTAAAAATTATTTTCTTCACCAAATTTCGAGCTATTTTAACTTAGAATTATTTTGAAGAGTTGAGAGGCAGTAAAGAGTACTTAGAAAATTTTGGCCTCTCAACAATTTCATTTTTTCCTTAGAAAATATTTTTGACAACTATTGTGTTAATATTTTTCTTAGGAATTTTTAGCCTACTATAACTTAGCTATTTTCCTTAGAAATTTTTAGTACCCCATCTGTGACAATGTTTTCCCTTAGAATTTTTAGCATCTAATTAGTTGTCCACATATCCTTAGAAATTTTGGAACAACATGCTTGTCTTTCTTTCCTTAGAATAATTTTTAGATTTGTTCATGGCATGCATATCATGGTCCTTAGATTATTTTGCACATCATACATGGCATATTTTCCTTAGAATTTTTTTTGTGTTGCTTGGTTATTCATTGTGTCTTGTTTGATGTGTTAGAATATTCGGAGGGAAACGAGGATTATTGCAACTGCTACTACTGTTCTCCTTGTTGCCAAGGCAAGTGGCACACCCCCATAAAATTCCTAAGTATTTTTCTATGCATGACTTAGAATTATTTCTTTATATGCATGTGTTGGATAGTATTGCTATGCTAAAACTACTATCCTTTTTACTAGTTGTGTCTAGAATCCTATGATAACTTAGTAGAATTATTGATGCTATGCAAATGTGTTTTATTGAAAAACTTAAATTCTACTAAGTTAAATGAACACCTGGGTGGATTTGGGCTTGATTGGCTGTTGAGAGTTGAGTGTTCCCCAGGGGTTTTACCTGAGGGATATTCACTTGTGGATTGCCACCCAGGAACAAAGGGACCAAAGTTTCGCCAAGTGATGATGCTTCTCGTGCAACCATTAGTCATATGGGCTCTGGCTAGATGGATTAAGTTGCGTGGACTTATCCCGACTTGACAGGTGGTGGTAGAAGGTTAGAATGGGAGCGCGTCAAGTCTGCATGGGATGGGAAAATGCTTCTGAAAAGTCTCGTCTCAACCTCTCCTTTTCCTTAGCACTAAATGAGTGCATAGGATAGTTTGGGCTGGTTGGGTCTAATGGTGAAAGTGCACAACCTCTGCAGAGTGTTTAAAACTAAGTACTTAGCCGTGTCCCCGGTTACGGACAATTCAAGCAGCTGATCAAGGATGATAACGGAGGCTCCCAACATTCCAACTTCTGAAGTAAAACTTGAAGGGGTGAACAAGGGTAGATGAGACAGTGGTTTTCATACCATGGATGTCTCGTTTAGAAGAAAAGTGTTTTTCAAAAGAGTTAGGAAAAATTTGGCTTTCTGCAACTTAGCCTTTTAACTCCACCAGCCAAATATGCATATAGGTTATTAGAGTTATTCCACTAAGTGTCCACATAGTGTCACTTGCCAGTTCCATTTTTAATGGTTCTGACCCACCCTGTTGCAAATCTTTATCTGTTGCAGATTGTTCTGACAACGAGTGAGTTTACGTTAAGGGTTTCGAGTCTGCAACCAACATGTTCGCCTGTGGCGCATGAAGATGATGGAGACTCCATGAAGAATAATTTTCCGCTGCTTTATTATTTCAAGCTAGCCTTGGGCTATGCAAAGATGTAACGAACCATTTATTTTACCAAGTTCTGGATCATCCGTGTAATAATGATACAATGTTGTGATATTCGTCTTAAACTGTGTGTGCAAATGAAACGATCCAGGGATTTGCACTATACACAGGTACCTTGCCAATTTATAAGTGCAGGTACACTACACAAGATTAGCTTATTCTCCGCAGAACCGTCAGTCTTGGACATGTTCATTAAAACCCATGCCCCGGGTGATTACACCGAAGATGTAAGATACCATATTTTTGTATATTCTTTGTTCTTTCTTTTTTTTCAAAAGTTTCATGATTTTCTTAGTATGTAGTTTCCTCGACAGTAATGTTTAAACTAGATGATAACTCCATGTCAGTTTCCATATGTATTTTTTATTTTTCCAGCATGTAATGTTTCTGTTTTACTGAATACATTTTCCGTTTTAAAATTTGAAATTAGATGTTTTTTAATTGTTAATAGTACTGAAGTGGAACTTAGATCCAACTAGACGTAGATTTTTACAGTGCAAAATTTTCAGTGTTGTTAGTCGGGCGCTAACTGAAGTTTAATAATTATGGAACAGGAAATGGCGAAATACAGAGGAGCTCTCGCAGAGATGTGCACTGTTTTTGAGGATGGGCTTGCACAATTCTTGAAGAACATGTCAAGCATAGATCCAAAGGCCCGGGTACTTGACGAGGAGAAACATGAAGCGCGGCATCATAGCAAATAGAACAAGACACGGAAAGAACAAACGCACCACAATAATGACAGCGCAAGGAGTTACCGGAGAGAGGAATGATGATGCTGAGATGGGAACGAACACTGATACACATGATGCTGATGCTACTGTAATTCTACAAAAGGACACTGGGAAGAGTAAACAAAGTGATGACAACTTCCATGCTGAGATGGAAATGAACAATGCTACACACGAAGCTCATGCTACTTCAATTCTGCAAAAGGACACCAGGAAGAGGAAGCAAATTGATGAGAGTTCTCCTGCTGAGGATGGAATTTCAAAGAAGGCCAAATCAGATCACGTCCTTCAAAGTGAGCCAATGAAAACAAATGAAGATGGCTTGCAGCAGAAAGCGGAGGAACTCAGCGGAGATGCAGATACATTTGAGGTGGATATGGAGATTGCAACTGGTGATGGTGCAGCAAATCCCACGAGCTCGAATAATTTTGCAGACAGGAACTGTAGTACAAAGGAAGGTACTGTTGGGCTTGCAAATCCTGGAGTTGAAGCGTTGAAGCAATTGCATATATATGGGACAGGGTCACAGTCAAGTGAAGATAGTGCTTGCGATGCCACATTGATGTCAAATCTTTCACCTGCTGAGTCTGTCAGGCCCTTCAAATCGGCAGCAACAAGGGAGCCACCATTGGAAAATGTATCAAATGAAGTTTTGATGGAACAACAAAAGATTTCACCATCTCAGACTGCAAAAACAAGTGTACAAGCTACCATCCAACCTGGTGAGCCAAACTGCAGCCCGATGACTTCTAAACGCGGCACATGTGTAGCAGCTCTTGACAGTCCAACTCGCAGGAGACCAGTTACTAGATCCATGTCCCCGCTTAAACCCCCATCACCTTCTAGTAGCAAGGATAGCCCTAAGCCCATGTGGGATGTAGGTACCAGTGGCCCCGTGTGGGATGCAAGTACCAAGGGCCCCGTGTGGGATGTAGGTACCAGTAGCCCACGGAGGCAAACTCGTTTTGGTACGGCAAAAATACCCGCAAGCAGATTCACGGACATGCAGTCTCCAAACAAAGTGGATGCTTAGCAAGGACAATCAACTCCGTCTTTATCAAAGGATAGCACGTCCAGGAAGCTTGACCTTGAGTTTGGGAGCACGGACTCACCTAAAGAAACGGAGGAGCAGAGAAGACGGAGAGAACTGATAGATGACTGCCCCTCTTTTGACCTTGGTTTTGACGAACCTGCTAAGGTTGATGCAGCTGACCAACAGACAATTGTTGGCGAGGAAGAGCCTGTCATAATTTCAAGCAATGAAAGTGGAGATTCATTTGATAATTTTTTTGCTACCATCGATATGCCTACTAGGACCCTAGTGATTGATAAGGCCAAGAGGATAGAAGAATCTACATCGTCACCTGTTGCGCCGAATAGTTACACTCCAGTTCCGCAAGCACATCAAAGGAGGGTTGTCAAGACAGTCGACGCTCAGAAGTCGCCATACATGCAAACCGGGAAAAAACAAGTTGTACCGAAAACAACAGTGGAAGTCTACAACATGATTTGTTCATATGGTGGCAGATCTAAACACCCATTAAACGAAGAAAAAATCATTGATTATGGTGACTGGTTTATTGACCTGCGAGATTTGGCAAACTCTGTCAAGCCCACTAGGTGGCTCAGCAACTCGACATGCGAACTCGCCTTGCATGTTCTTAGTATTGGGGTGAGTTTAATACCTTACATGTTATTCCATTAGGTCATTCATCCCTACTTGTTCTTTTTTCCTTTTCTCATTAGTGATGCTTACTTCTCCCCCAATGGCTGTGTATGCAGATCAAGCTCAGGAATCCAGCATGCATTCATGATCAAGCAGTCCAGAGAACATTTCAGTTTTCCCCAACAAATCGGCTAGATCATAAGGAATTGGTCAGTTCTGAAACTTTCATTCTTGCTTGCTTTTATACATTTTTCAGACCTACCACACCTGTGTTTGTGTTAGCATATAAGTTGTCATAATTATTGCGCATGTAATATATCACTGTGTGCCTGATTTTGTATAGTTCACACAGATTTTTTGTTCTTGTAGCATGTAAGTTACTATATTTTGTTGCTCATTTGTTATGATTGTTAGCATGTATGTTCCCGTCCATAATTGATGTAGCTCCTGGATTACTGGATGTGAGGTTTTTTTCGGTGTATAAAGCACATGTATATGTTTACAGACTACATGTAGATTTCTGGGTTGGTAGGTGTTTTAACTTTTGGCATGTGGGTGTATTTTTTTAATTAAAATACATATCACTATCAAAACAAAGCACTTATCAAAAAAAGTTGATATGTTTCCTGAAGTTCTGTTTGTAGTTTCCTCACCCATAATGTATAAATTAGATGAAAACTCCATGTATAGGCTCCATATAATTTAGATGAAAACACCATGTACTCTCAGTAACACCATGTACAGGCTCCATATAAATCTCCATGTACAGGCTCCATATGGTCTTTTTACGGATGTATTTTTTTAATGTTCATCCATTATTTTTGTCAATATAAATACTAACATCAGGGGCATTTTTTAAAATGGTGCAATTAATGTTTTCCATTCTCCAAGACATCTCGCCCAAGTCCACAGAGTTTACTGGCCACTACTATCTCATAGTGTTGAATCTGAAGGCAGGAAGGTTTGAAGTTATGGATTCATTGAGGGCAGAAGGTACCCCTAGCCTGAAGTTAGATGTCACGGCCATTGTGGGCTCAATCAAGCACCTGTGGGGCGAAAACTACAGCCAATCAAAAATAGACATCTCCAGATACAGAACTCAGTACATTTCTACTCCTATGCAGAAAACAAGGTAAATTACAGCTCAAATGTCACTTCTTCCTTCTGTACCCTTTTTTCCGTCGCACCCCTACATGATTTTGGGCAATCAAGGGCTGTTCTATTCATTGATCACTTTTTTATTTTCTTCTTGGCAAGTCACGACTGTGGATACTTCATGCTCAAGTTCATTGAAAGCTGGGATGGTAGGAGACTGGTACAACTTTTTAGTCATACGGATATCCCAGCAGCGAGGAAACTACAGTTGCTAAAATGGCTAGAGCGCGAAGATAATAAGATTGCATGGCACAGTTTATTGTTCTCGAATTGAGGAGGCAAGTGGTGCATTTTTTTGCTATGCCTACACTCTATCTAGCTTTTTGCATGTACTTCTCTGTCTTATATAGCATTTTGATGTAAATAACTTTGTGAATCTATCATGCAAATATTTTTTTTACTCCTTGAATGCAACACAGGACTAAACCAACTAGCTGTTTCTAGAACACTTTAGATACTTTCTGTTTTTCACCATGAAATACATAAAGAGGTCTGTTACATTCTTGCATTTAATTTTGAGGCAACACAAATACATCCAGAACCTAAAGTGGACAACAAAAAGTACTTCTAGAAAACTCAAATCATATTGCGCAACAAATCCTGCTCCATGGGTTCAGGCCCAGGAGTCATCCTCTTGGGGCAATTGGGCGAAGTATGTTCTTCAGAGCCACACATAGAACACTTCACAGGTTTGCTAGCTTTTAGATGGAGGCCTGACTTCTTTCTTTTTTTCCCCGGACGCCCTCTAGATGTAGTGGCTGTAGGATCCCTGATATCTTCACCATCATTGTCAAGTATCTCAACTTCTGAGGTTCCACCCTCAGTTGGTTTAGCATTCTTCCTTTTTTTCCGCTTCGATGATTCTGCAACTTTCAATGATTTCAATGCACTGACTAAGTCACACATGTATTTATCAGCAAGCACCTTCGCTTTCTCAGATGTACATGCAAGTTTTGCAACATCTGTGAAATCATTGCACAGCGTCCCATAGCGTAACAGGTTCTTTTCCTTGTTGGTCAACTTCCTGTCAGTAGGCAGTTCAGGCAGCTCAACCCTAGTAGCGATAATTTCATCCTCGGGCGCTCTCCACCTAGGTAGAATGTACTGTTCTGGAATAGAATCAATAGCACCAAGTTGTGCCATTATTCTCATTATGTGGCAACACAGCAGTCCATCCCTGCTGAACTTAGAACACTCGCAATTGTAAGTTTCCTCAGCTGAATTGGCAACCACCCTGTAACTCCAGTTTCCATAACAAAAAACAGAACCTCTAATAGGAACAACATCAAAAATATGGCCAGCAATATGGTTGACATTATATGATGTAACTTTCCTTAGCTCTCCGCGGAAACGCAAGTATATGTCACGTGTATAAACCTCCATTGCTTGCTTCTCCAGAGGGTAATCCGACTAGGGCCTAAGGACCTTATCTTCTATTTCAAATTCAGCAGCATCATCTGCAACATCTATCTTCTCCTGTACTTTCAAGTACTGTAGGAAGAAATGGGTGATGCTGTTGTTCGGGGTAGTATACTTTTTCAGAACCGCATTGAACCCCTCACTGCGGGAAGTAGTTTGGAGGAACGGGAAAAAGCGGTCCCTGAAGTAAGCTGGAACAAAAGTAGCACGCAGGTCGTAAAGATCAGCCAAGTGGGTATTGTTTCCAACGTTGTGCTTCGTAATCATGTTTGCCCACCTCATCTCAAATTCATCAACCGTCATGCTGTGGTCAATTATTTCATTTAGTTCCCGACGTAGTTCTTCATGCTTCGACAGGAAGTTTCCCAAGACTTTCTGCGCATTTTGCATGATATGCCACCGACAATTCCTGTGGCATGTATCTGGGAATGCTACCAAGATGGCACTCCTCATGGCAGCATCCTGATCAGTGATAAAGTTCAGTGGCTGAATACCATCCATGGCTTCAAGAAACGCCTCATAAAGCCAAACAAAATCAGACACATTCTCATTCCTGAGGAATCCACACCCTAGCTGAATAGTCCTATGAATGGCGCAAAGGGCATTTTATACATATTAGTCATAAGTGCTATCAAACGACAAACAGTCATTGTATAGCTTGTAAGCACTCCTTGCTGCCCCATCAACCCAGAAAATACGGTCCGCACTGTTTGCATGATCTTTATGTATTTTGTACATGAAATCTGGATCGTCTCTCTGCATTAGCTTGAACTGCTCGACCAACATCTTCACGTCCTTGTTTGTTGTCTCCTCATCAATGGTAGCCATGAAGTTACTAACATCCTTCTTCACATATGGAACATTTGCTAGCTCCCCATACAACTCGGCCATAATTGACATTACCCTGCCAGCAGATAGGTTAACTTTATGGAGCAACTTGATGAATTCCTTCTCCTCTCTTGGTATACCTCTATGTGACCTTAAGTATCTCTTCAGGCTGAACTTTTTAATGCATGGATGGTTGTGTTCCTCAACGAACATAGTGACATGCCATTTCTCACCTCTCCTCTTAACTCTAAGGCGTGCCCTGCAGTCTGTCTTCTTGGTGATGCTACGGTTCCGCTGCCTTACTGGTGGTACATCCTGCTCATTGATATCCTCTGACTTCCCACTTTTGTTGCAAACAAATAGGCACTTGTCTCTCTGCTTGTCCAGAGCTGATTGCCTTGTGGTACTAGCCTTGATTGAGAAACCAACTTGCTTTGCATATTTGTTGTAATGTAGTTTCGCGTCTTGCCAACTCTCAAAGATCATGTCAGGATATGGTGTCTGAATGTTAGTCTGGCTGCTCGGCGTCGACTGAACCTCATCTTCACTGCCCGAATCATCGCTAGACAACGTCTGCCCTGTCCCCGCTCCGGTGTCACCAGACGGATGCGTGTTATCCACAGATGTCTGAACTGGGTTGAGAACAGGATTTCCTCCACCTTCATGCACAACTGGCTGGATGTAATCATCAACAGCTGGAATGTTCAAATCAATACCACCACCTGAAGATTCCATGTCTTTTTTCTGCATGAAAACCATAACTGTATCAGGACACATGTATACATAGGAAACTTCATGTCTGCATAAACAAAGCACAAGTTTTTGCTGCTGTCTCTCTGACACATGTATCATGTATGCAAGCTACATTCAAGTTCCATCATTTTTAAACTTTGAAATTAACTTGACCTTTTTCCCAATTTTACAGCAAACACTACATGGAGAAGTTACCAACTGTCCAGTTCACCATATGGGAGTTTGTTGTGCATCAATATTAGAAGTTTCATCTCCCAGGTCCAGCAAGCTACAGGTACCTGCAAAGGAGCTTTTTTTGGTGGAAAATCTACATGAATATGTGGCACCAAGTCCCTGATCTACATGTATAGTTTAGCCTTCTGAGGGAGAGAAGTAACAAAACTTGCAAATTGCATCAACTTCTAGTTCTTGCAGTATCCAGGACCAAGCATGAATATGAGGCACCAAGTTCTTGATCTACATGTATAGTTTAGCCTTTAGAGGGAGAGAAGTAACAAAACTTGCAAATTCCATCAACTTCTAGTTCTTGCAGTATCCATGACCAAGTTTCTTGGCGGCCTGTTTTGCTTTCTACTCTGAACATTTTCCCTCACGTTTTTTACATCTAAAAAATACTTGGGTATTCTGCAGTATACACGTACCTGTAGGTTTTCCTGGTTGAATTTTTCCTGGAGGGGGTTCCTTCCTTGGAAATTTGCTAGTTTTCTTCTGCAGATGAGTCTCTTATGGGATGGAGGAGGGGGCACAGGCGTCTGTGCGAGTTTGTATCTTGTGCTCTGGCCTCCAGCTTCAATGAAACTACTTTTTGGATTCTGCTTGGAGGTAGCCCGTAGGGGGACTTCTCCTGCCGGCGGCGGCTAGAGGAAGAGGGGAAGAAGAAGAGGAAGAAGCAGGGTAGGTAGGGTTTTGGCTTTGGGGGATCCGCCCCAGATGTATTTTATCCTTGTTTTTGTTTGTTTGCAAGCTGCTTTTTTGGCGTTCTGCCGTGCGGCGCGCGCGTTGGTGGTTTTTGGCTGCGTCTGGGCTGCGCGCCTGCGCCTTCCGACGCGCGACCACGCTCGGGATGTGGTCCCTTCCGATTTTGGAAAGGATAGACCGCACTTTCCCTTTTCGGCTGCTGTCTGATTCCGACAGGGGTGATCACCGCGTAGCGCAAACGGTGCCCGGCACTCCCTAGTCGCGTCTAGCTAAACACGCTGCAGCCAATGAGATAGTCCACTGAGCTCCAAACGGATCGCCCATCCTCACCGTTCAGCACCCACCCAGGGCATCCAACGACTCGAAGGAAACCAACAAAAACCTGCAGTCCCGAGAGAAGATAACGAATTCAATTCATTCCCTTCGATTCTCAGCAGCCACTCACCATTCCCCTCGATTCCCAGTCGCGCCGCCTCGATCCCCTTTCTCCACCGCTCACCGCAGCACGCCGCCGTCGGCCTCCCGTCTCTCGCCGCAGCCCACCAGATCCTGCTCGACCTCCTTCCGCACGGGCCTCCCCCAGCTCCTGCTCATGGTTCCTCAGGACGGGGAGGAGGAGATCAATCCCGCCCCTCCCCCACCTCCTGCTCCTCACTCCCAAGGATCTGGCCGCCGACGACCGGGAGCCCATGCACGCCACCTCTTTCCTCAAGACCTGGCGGGGCCGGGACGTCAACCGCTCTCCTCCAAGCCCCACCTTCGCCCGACCTCGACGCCACCTTCATCCCGGACCTCGTCCACGTCCTCACCGACCCAAAGGTCGATTCTTTTCTTCTTCCTTTGGCCGCTGCCGCCTGATGATGCAAGACGCTGTGTTTCTGGTCTCGCTCTGTTCTGTTCGTCAGCGTTACTATTTATTAGGCCCCCGTTACGTTATTACAGCCAGCCCTCTGCTAATTTTAGATTTTTATCAAATGCACGCAGAACTCTGTCAAGCGAGCAGCTGCTGCGGCTTAATTATTAGATGAGACGCAAGATGCGTATGCCTGCTTGTTCGGTGTTCTCTCTGTAGTTATTATACACATAGCAGCGTGAGTGAGATCAATTCATGGAAATTGTTTTGATGCGTGGAGGAGTTGATTAAGCAGCTACGTCCGTACGTGAGCATTTTTTTCTTTTGTCATGGATGCAGTTGCAGGACATAATATCCAGCTCTAGCTAGCTAGCTAGTAGTCTTTTTTACTTCTTTTTCTGTAACATAATATGGATGGCCGTGTTGATTTCAAGTGCCAAACTGTGAGCTTTATTCTTATTATTTTGGTGCTGGTATCTATCAACTCAAATTGGTTTGTTTGCTTCACCTGGTGAAGAATGCTATTTGTCGCAATTCGTAGGCTCTCTAAGTTGATAATAACTCAGCCACGATTTTATTACCGGTATCTTGCTCAAATATATTTGCACTCTGCTATAAATAAATCATTAATGCCATGCTAAATATTGTACATTTTCTCGTGCACTGGGTTAATCGTGCAGTTTATTAGTTTGCTGCTGCTGAGCCTGGTTATGTTACATCTGACGAGGAATTTACCTCTCAGGTCATGCTCCTTTCCTGCCCTTCGGGTCTACGTGGCAGTTGCGGTGACGATGGTGGAGGCCCCGGTGAAAGAGCAAGACCTCGTGTATGTCGCGGGCGCCACCGGGAAGGTCGGCTCCCTGCAAGGTATCTTGCTCGCGACCATCAGTTGGCCATTCATTGTATTGCTGCGTTGACCCGAAATTCAATGTGCAGGGAGCTCATCAAGCTCGGTTTCCTAGTCCGAGACACCATCCGGGCAAGGAGAGGACGCCTTCCATGTCATGTAGCTGCTGGTCCGAGGCAGGGGAGGTAGTTTTATCTATCTCCATCCGCTGTCTTTGATTTGGAGTGTTCTTGTCAAGAAAGTCTGCTTTTTTTACAATGCAGTAGGCTTCTAGTGATTGGCAAAATATATATCATGTTTAGGATCATGGATTCCATGATTTCTTATCTCAGATTAAGCATGATCTGTTTTTAGACATGAATTTCTGTTGTGAATGACACTAGTTAGGTGTATTCCGTCTGCTACTGGTTTTGCTTAACTCTTGACTTGATCTTGTTGAGTATATACACTATAGGTGTATGTGATCTGAGGCTGCTGGTTATTGGTCTGATCATATTTCTCTTTGTTCTTGGATAGTAGTTCATAATATCTATATTTTTTTCTTGGTTTGTTTGATCCTACGGTTTAGCTACTAATTCTCCCTAATTGCCTAAGTTCCTCATTGATGATTAATTCTAGCTATCTGTCAATAATAATGTGTTCTACTTTATCTTATCTATGGCAGTCTGAGTTTGAAAATTGCTATGTTATGAATGTTTACTTATTTTCCTGTAACATAGACGGGGGTGTTAATTTCAAGTGTCGAACTGTGAGCTTTATTTTATTTGTATCTAGCTCAAATTGGTTTGTTTGCTTCACCCGGTGAATAATGCTATTTGGAATCGTAGGCTCTCTAAAGCGATAACCCAACCACATTGTTTTTACTGGTTTCATCCCTATGTGTGAAAACCGTATCGTCTGGTCAGATTAGCAGCTGACTTGCAATTGTACCCACAGCCCCATCTCATATGCAAGACACGCTGTTTGGTCTTGTTTTGCTCGTTTGCAGTAGGCCTCTGTTATGTTACAGTTCTCTGTCAATTTAGATTATTAGATGCACAACTCTGTTTAGTGAGCTGCTGTGGCTTAGTTAGATACGACAGAAAGATGCATATGCATGTTGGTTCGTGTTCTGTAATTGTAGACAGAGTGTGAGTGAGATTCATGGAAAATAGATGCGTGGAGAAGTTAAGCAGCTACGTGAGCATTTTTTGTTTGTCATGGATGCAGCTGGGCGTATCCAGTTCTAGCTAGCTAGCATCTGTATGTATATAACGCCTACTTCTTTTTCTGTAACATTTATGGCCGTGTTAATTTCAAGTGTCGAGAAGTGTGAGCTTTAGTTGTTTATTTTGGTGATGGTATCTAGCTCAATTTCGTGGCTGGTGTACAATTTCAGAGATGGCTTATAGATTGGATATATTGCACTCTGCTATAAATAAATCTTTAATGTCATGCTAAATTTGGTAGATTTTGTCTTGAACTGGTTTGATGGTGCAGCTTATTGGTTTGCTGTTGCTAAGCCTGATTATGTATGATCTAGTAGCGATTGCTGTTGTGAGTGAGACTCGGTAGGCTTATTACATAAGCTACTGGCTATGGTGGTTATGATTAACTCTTGACTTGATCTTGTTGAGGATGTACACAGCTATGTGATCTGTTGGTACTGATTCTTGGTTTGATCAAATTTCTCTTTGTTCTTTGATAGTAGTACCGGCTTGGTTTACTTTTAGATAATTAGATAAGGCAGAAAGATGCGTAGCCTGTTTGCTTGGTGTCCTGTAATTACAGACATAGCATGAGTAAGATTCATGGAAAATAGATAGATGCTTGGAGAAGTTAATATTCAGGTACATGAGCATTTTTTTTTGTCATGGATGCAATTGCAGGGCATATCCAGCTCTAGCAAGCACTCTGTATGTATGCAATGTTTACTTCTTTCTCTGTAACATAGTTAGCCGTTCCATCTATTGCTGCATTGACCCGGATGCAATGTGTAGGGAGCACATCAAGCTCGGTTTCCTATTCCGCGCCGCCATCCGGTGCAATCAGAGGCCCCCTTCCATGGCATGTAGCTGCTGGAGCTGGGCGGAGCGCTGCTGGTCCAAGGCAGGGAGGGTAGTTTTGTCTATTTCCATCTTTTGTTCTTGATTTGGAGTGTTCTTGTCAAGAAAGTCTGCATTTTCTACAATGCGACGGGCTACTAGTGATTGGCATAATATATATCATGTTGAGGATCATGGATTCCATGATTTCTTATCTCCGATCAAGCATGATCTGTTTTTAGACATGCACTTCTGGTTGTTTGATCTTGTAGTGATTTCTGTTGGGAATGACACTGGTTAGGTTTATTAGGTGAGCTACTGTCTTTAGTAGTTATCATTAACTCTTGACTTGATCTTGCCGAGTGTATACATACACTAGGTATGTGATCTGTCTTTGCTGGTTATTGGTCTGATCGAATATCACTTTTGTTTTTGGAAAGTAGTTAATAATATCTACTCCCTCCGATCCATAAAAAGTGTCGACACTTTTTATGGATCGGAGGGAGTAGTCTTTTCTTGATTTCTTCGATGCTACAATTTAGCTGCTAATTTTCAGTAATTGCCTAAGTACACTTTTTATGGATCGGAGGGAGTAGTCTTTTCTTGATTTCTTTGATGCTACAATTTAGCTGCTAATATTCAGTAATTGCCTAAGTTCCACATGGATGATTAATTCTAGATATCTCTCAATCATGTTATGTTCTAGTTTATCTAATCTATGGTTGTTTGAGTTTGAAAATTTCTATGTTATCTAGTTTCGCTATGATTTATCTAATCTGGCATTATCTTTATTTTCTCTAGCTTCTCCTGGTTTTGCTGGACGTTACTCACTGTTGATAATGAAAATATATTTTTGTTCAGCTCCTGGCATCCTAATATTGGAATGTTTATCATGCCATTGTGCTGATCCAAGGATCTTTTTGGCTTGTAGAGAGTAAACCTGACAAAGCTGGGGGCATTTACACTATGGAGATATTGGAACCACTACATCTTCTAAGCACCTTGTTGACAACAAACAATCTGGAATAAGTGCCAGATATGAATCCCGTGTGGGGTATCCCCAAGGCCCACTGCGGCGACCTTGATGCCACTACTATGGATCTCATCGATATGGATATCCAAAGGTACCTCTTAGGTCGCACTCAAACTGATTGCTGCCATTCTATCTTGCAATAATCGATTTGTTGCCATTTCCTCCTGCTTTGTAGTTACTGAAATGATATCAAATTGACCTATGTGGCACCACTGGCAGGAAGGGCTTTCGTGGCTGGTCCCTGATGGGGATCTCACACCATATGTCCAACGAGTTCGGCAGCGGTGCGCTGCTGATGTTGCCGGAGAGGACGTCGCCGTCCTTGCTACTCGGCCATGGACGACCAGGACTTCCTCGAGCACAAGGTGTCTAGGATGGACGGCATCACCATCAAGTACGGCGTCGAGGTAATCTCACTCTCTCCATCCCTGATGGTTTGGTATGTATGGTTGCTGTAAAATTTAGCCGACTTGTCCAGTTTTCAGCATGAATCTTATTGGAGATAACAAAGCATAGAAAAGAATAACACTTGGGTTTTCTTGGTCCCAGGAGTAATAAATCCATAGGTGTACCATAGTACAAAAATACTTGGCTTTTCTCATATCAGTTGCATAATTTGCATGACTTGTTCTTTTATTTCACTGGAACACCTTCCAGTCACCAAATGTTAGTATATGATATTGAACATGCTTTATGCCCGTGCTGATGCTTGGCCTTGAGTAGTTTATCTTGTTTGTGTGTCTAGTAATGGTTTCTAGTGCCGTAGAGGTGAATCTGTGTTGGTTTGTTGTCGTGCAGGTGATGGACGAGCCGGGCTTCTTCAACCTTTTTTAGTCGCTGGAGCACATGGAGCAGCATATTGCTGTGGCGTTTGTTAGGGGAGAAGTGGATGTGGCCTTGATGCAGCAGCTGGTGAAAAGTGGAGCTGGACAACAGGTAGCCATGGCTGCTAACTACTTCCTCCTTCACCTTGGCTACCGCTGCTGCGACGGCAGCAAGTTCACTGCGCCGCAACCACGGTAGTGGTGGCGTTTCATGGTTCATGCTGCAATGGTTACCTTCTAGTTAGTCCCTAGATTAAAGATTGATGGATGTTTTTTGTAGAATTGTTACCCGGTTGATGGTTTTTGCACTCGAATACAGAATTTTAGATATCAAACTGGGTGCAAACAGTTTGGAATTTGGAGATTATAGTCAAATAAAGTTGTAGCGGACGTCAATAGCTTTCTTGCTTGCCTGATTCCGGAGAACGGTTTGGAAACGGGTGAAAAAACAGTGTAGCTAAACATGTAGTTTTGAACTGACATTGTAATGTCACGTCAGTTATCATCAATTACGACACTGAATTAAATTATGGTTTCAGCATTGCAGTTGAAGAGGATGTTCTGTAGGTATTAGAACTTATATTGTTTGTCATATTTAGTGTTCTCTATTAACTAATACTAAAAGACTAAATTGTCTGCGCTGTAGGTACTAAATGTTCTGTAGTCGCTGTGTTAATTATCTGGAAGTACAGTGCATATTGTAAATATCAATTGTGCACTATTCTCCTTCAGTTTGACTTAACAGTTATGTCAGTCTGACTTTTGGAGCTTGTTATATTTAATCGATTGTTATGTTCATCCATCATTTGCAGGCATCAGGAGAGACATGGAGCTAGAGCTGGGTAGGAGGGAACAATGGCCGCCGGATCCGGCGTGACTCTTGCCATTCTAGATCCGGCTGTGCTGCTGGTTTACTGGCCACGAGCTCCTATGCCTCGCGCACAGCTGTAGGCCCGTCCGGTCCTTGGCTTGTAGTCCCTTGCCTCTTGCCTCCGTGCGACGGCAGCGAGTTCGCCGCAACCGTGCTGGTGGTGATGCTCTGCCTCGACTAAAACCTCTTCAAGTGAGTTCCTGGTTTATCCACATGTCCAATTTCCTCCCTCTTTGCTCCGGAGCATGGCTGGTCGGCTGCGACTCTAGCCATCGAGCTGCTGCCCTGTCCTTGGCCATCCAGCCAGTTATGATGTGCTAATTTTTGGTTGAGTTGAATATTGGTCATTTACTTTCTTTTGTTTCTACAGTCCCTATATTATTGCAGTTGATCTGGTTGTTACTGTTTAATGTCATATACATACCTGATGATAATACTTAGCTCATCTAGAGTCGCATGGTTACTACTCTGGTCCATTAGCTTGATTTGTAGAATTCGCTATGTCTATTTGCTTAAGTCCTCGCCTATCCAGCTGATTGGATCCTTAAAATCAAGGTTTTTGAGTCGACGAGTCGCCGAGTCGTTTAGGGGTAGAGACTCTTGACTAGTCGTGACATGAGTAGTTTAGCAATTGGTACTATAAAATTACCATATTATATGTATAATTGTATATAATTATATACTTATTAATAGTCTATAATACAAACCTGGGCATCTCCATATTATATGGTAGCAAATAAAGAAGTTCAACAATGAAATTAAGACAGAACAGGTCAGATCCAACGTTAAGTTACGTGCAGTCATATCCAAATGCAAGTAAATAAGTTCAACATTGGAAAAAATTGGGGCGATCTAGGTTTCACGGGGGGCTGGGCAAGCAATATTGGAAAAAATATGACGGGCGGGGCCAACTTTAAGTCGCTCTTCGACTCAAAAACCTGGACTAGTCGAGGCTAGTCGATTGAGTCATTTGACTCAACCAATTAGTCGAGTCGAGATGCTGAGTCAGACTTCATTTTGCGACTCATCGACTAGTCGTCGACTAGTCGCGACTAGTCGCTCGACTAAAAAACCATGCTTAAAATACATTAAAGTGAATTTGTATGATCATTCCCTGTACTATTTACTCCTTTAGAATCCTATAGGTGGATTTCTTTGTTGATCCTGTGATTGTACATGCTTTTCTAGATCATTCCATGCCTAGGGTACTCTGTATGACCCATATACATCCTTGTCCATTTTCGCCCAGGAAACATGCTTGCAATGTTCGGCTTGATCGGGCAGCATGGTTGCAGTGGTATTTGTTGAGTTTCAGGTGTTATGCACAGAACCATCTATACATGAGCATAGTGCTGTTGTGGGTGGATGATGGTGCCCAGGTAAGGTCCACAGGTCGAAAGGTCCTCCTGGGAAGATTAGGAAGCCTCGTTTTTTTTTTGTGTTCCTGTGCTAGATGAGATCGTCGAACGAATCTGTTAAAAATTAAGCCTGCTTCAGTTACTCCGGAATCTCAGCTATGAGACTGAAATTTTGTTATGATAGCCTGTTGTTGGCTGTCCCCAATCTGCATAGAGCAGTTCATCTTTAGTTTTTTATTTGTTAAACACAATAAAATATTTCATGTTAGGTACATACAGCAGTTTATGAGTAGCAATGTGTGTTTTGTTCCGGTGGAATGGTTATTTGTTAGTATGTCCTCCTTGCAATTTATGGAGGATTTCTGTATGATTGGTATTTTTCATTTCACAGATCATAAATAGACCAACTTTTGCGCCTTTTATGATCAGGTTGTTGCGCTGCAGCTGGTGTGACGCCCTCGCTGCTCGGGTTCACCGCCGACGTTTCCGTGGCCAGCAGCCACGACGCTGCTGATGTCGCCGGAGAGGAATGTCGCCGTCCTGCTGCTCAACGGTGGGTGACCAGGACTTCCTGCTCCAGGGTGCTCTCGGCCGTGGCCTTCGAGCCAATGACCCCTCATATTGGTTCGGTGACGATGGCTGATCATTTTTTTCAGTGTATGCTTAAGGTTGAACTATTGGATATTCCACTGAATGTTAATTCTTTCACGTGCCAACAGAGTTGAATGCTCGATGTTGATCAGCTAGTGCTATTTAGTGGGTTGTGTACATTGAGGAGCAACATGGCTGTCGGATCCGGCCAGACATCTATTGTTTTTCTTGAAGAGATGTTGCTAGCTAGTGAGCTCGTGTGACTGATGTGTTGCTCATGGGTTGTGCTAGTTGTAGCAGTCATCTCATGACAAAACATGTTGTGATGATTTAGTTTTATGCCTTGCCTGCTGATTTAGGCGAGGAGAGCTGTTGCCATCATGTAGTGTTTGTTCCCAACCAGCTAGCATGTTGAGTTGTTCCAAAATTAGTGGGGACTTAGTGGACCTGTGTATATATACTAACTGATGTAACTCACGTTTTGTCCTTTTTTTTTGGAGATTACTTGTAATGATCAAATAATACTGGTATCTTTATAAAGACATACATATATGTATATATATCGAAGCGTGTTTCATATACTCCCATGCACCCAACTGATTTAGTCATAGGTATGCCAACGTGTCCAAGCTCTCACTCTTTTTAAAACACATACCATCATAGCCCAGTAAATAATTCTTAATTAATGGATGAATGCACATAGTAGTTACGGGATTATAAATAGTGAAAATTAATGAATAACATAATAATATTAGGAGACAGACTACTTGTTATGATGCAAAAGATACCCCAGATTCTCCCGTTACGACTTCCATCGGGGTGCAGAAAATTGAGCAGCCCGGCCGTACTTTATTAATTGTCCAGCGTGCAACCATGGGGAAGTGAATTGACTCCTTGCATCCTTTACGTCTCATCAGATCCTCCAGGTCATCAATCCGGGGCATCAACATATCTCAACCGTCCAGTTCATTTGGAAAGATGGCAACACACAACAGAGATGGCCAATCTTCTTTCTCCCTCCATTATCTTGCCTATATAAGTATAAGGCCATTGTCACAAGCCTCGTGCGGGATTCGCGTGACTTGTGACTTTGGACTTGTGCGGGATTCGCGTGACTTGTGACTAAGTACAAACTGAATCTTTGTACCTACAAATGTCAATGTGCGTACCAACTGTCAGATATTTTGTTTGTGACGATTCTAACACCGAATTGTTATACTTCCCTACGTACGTCCCTCTGTATATGTAGTACTTCATCCACTTATACATGACACATAAATCCCGCACAGCTATGCTTCTAGCCCATACTGCTTGGTGTCAAATGATCCAAAAACATGCATAGAAATTTCAAATAAAAAAATCTGTATGAGCTCTCAATTAAATCATGCTACCGTCTACCGAGAATAGGTGACCAAGGAATGGAAAATCTGCAAGATAAAAAAATTCCTGGGCGCATCCGCGCATGTGTACTTCTCAAACTTTAGTAAATAACGTTCCCCAGTAACGATGAGTGCATTATTTACAACCAGAATAACAAAGAAAATGCATTAATCTGAGCGCTTCAGCTACGCAGTGGTGGTCGTGGCCTTCGGCAGGCGGACGAGAATCTGTCGTGCTAGTAATGAGCCCCATGGGCCATGTCCATGCCAGCTTGAGGACTGCCGGCCGTGCTGCATCAGAGAGAGCTACCTTGAGGACTGCAGCGACGATCTACCTTGCAGATGACCTTCACGACGACACCATCGTCGGCCCCCGCTAGGCTACTGTAGAACTTCTCTATGAGCCTTCCTGCCCATGGACGGATCCACTGTGGAGCAAGGGTGTGCAGATGAACACCCAAATATTTCTACAGAAAATTTCATATATATATATAGTGTATTGTGGCATACGTATTTCTCATAGCTGTATAGGTTGCGTCCTTGCGATTTCTCTTGCTCAGACATTGAATTAGCAATAGCGATCGGCCCATCTCTCATGCGGCCCTACTAGCTGAGCTGCCGAGCTGGGCCTGCTGACCAAACAAATTAGCAAACAGGTAAACAACCACACATTTGAGACTATCGCTTGCCGGGAGGGCCTAGCGCTTGCTGTTGATTTGCAAGTGCGGTGTATCCATGTTGCTTCTGATTGTCTGAACTTTGGAGGTTATAAATTATACAGTATACGTGATCAAAACAAGTGTAGCCTCTACTACTCAATCCTGAAGAAGATCGACCAACAGGGCGTGCTGTGTTTGAGAAGATCATGGGCGCCAATTGAGCAACGAGCCAAAACAAAATGTGACACTAACCCCCAAAAAAATCACGATCAGTCGGTGCTAGAAAAGAAAGCAACGAGCAGGCTACCAGCACCCCCAAATTGAGCAATGGCTCAGCGAGGCAGCGGCGACACTCTATGGCTTCGATGTCGCCGACGCAGGGTGAACCAGAGGAGGGCAAGAAGGGTGATGTGGCGGCGGGCGCAGGCTAGCCGGCCAGGTCCAGCAGTCATCAATTTGTATGTTTATTGGCGTGCATAGATCATTTTTACTTTCTCATCTTTATATTTTCTGTTGGTTAAAATTTGAACGCCCAAACTTAAATTTCTGGATCCATCCCTGTTCCTGCCGTTCGTGTAATTGTCTTGGAAGCTGTGCTGGATGGCGCCCAGCTGCCGCGCGCCCTGCCAGAGTGCCAGTAGCCACCTCCATCCACGACCCGGCTCACGACCGCCGCCGGGAAAGAGCAGGTGGTGTCGTGGTGGTGCGTCAGATTCGTCAGGAGTTTCCGGCGTTTGCTCCTCTTGCGATTATTAAATAGGGTGCGTTGGACGACGGGGGCGATTCACGTTGCTTCCCGGCTCGGGCTGGGTCGCGTGGAGGATTTGGATCCGTTGGTTGGAGAGGCCTAGGACACACCTGACGTACGAAGTTACAAAACACGCGAGGACGGTAGACGGACGATGGAAAAAAAACGAAACGGAACATGACTTATGGGTGGCAGTGGTGGGTAATTTTTGCGAACTATAGGGGTATTTTCAACAACGTATCACAAGAAGCCATCCTTCCTTTATTATTAGGTATAGATTAGGTATAGATTGACCCTCTTACGACGGTGGTCTCATGTTTCTATGTACTCTAGTAAAGTGAAAACAAAAAACACCACTTAAATGTTAAATCAACATACCCTCGCAATATTCTCCGTGAACGAATATAATCATATTCTCTCTTCTTTTTCATAATGTATATCATGGTATTTTGAGAACTTTTTAAAACGACCCAAGTGATACCTAACACGTTTTTTGCATTCTAGTCCCTCTGTCCCAAAGTATAATGCCCTTGATTTTCGATGATCAATAACTTATAATTTTTGCTGTTATTTAATACAAAATTAGTAATACAAATACATAAAATGAAAAACTTGCAAGACGAGTGCAACAATACGATTTATATAATTCCAATACATATATAATTTAATATAAAAATACTTCCTACTCTTGTGTGTACTTATACCCACATCTTATATACCACCTTAGATTTTTGTCTCCCGGTCACCAGTGATCCTGCCATTTAAAAAACAAAATCATATATACAAGTTTTAAAAGAAAAAATCCGAATGTATCTAATGGTGTATCCCACAAACGTATAAAGAATCAATTTCAAATACCGTTAATCTGAGCAACACAAAAATGACAAAAGTGTCAATCTTTGTATGCATATTTTCAAATCTCAAAATTTTATCAGATTTTTCATTTTTGTGTATCCTATAATACAAAGAATTTGCACTTGATATTTTGTACGTTTGTGGTATGCACCATTGGTTACATCTGGATTTTTTTTTATTTTGTACAAACTTGTAAATATAATTTTTGATATTTTTTAAATAGCATGATCATTGGTGCCCCGTAGCCAAAGACATTTTCCGCATAGAAGTATATGTAATACTTCATCTGTTTGAGTATATACTTTGCAGTATATAGTTGAAATATTATTATATTAATAAATAAATTAATAATGGGTATGTGAAAAAATTGTACATACTACCTGAAAAATAATATATGCTATCGAAACAATCTTAATTATATACTTCATACTACCCAAACATACTCTTTTGTATGATGGATACTACATAGATTTTGTGAAACTCGTGTGGGTGTAATGATACCGTGTAGAAGTATGAATTTGTTCTAATTGAATATAGGAGGCAAACTGGCGCTCATGAGACTGAGATTTAACTCAGTGGGTTGACGTCGTCCACTATCCCAATTGCAATTTACTTATAACTCACATGTCACACGAAATGTGATGCAAATTTAATGGTCAGTGAGATGCAACACACATATATAACATGGAAAGATAATTAATTGCAACAAAAATCTAAGTTACCACTCATTTTGTGACTCGCAGATTGTACAAGTAGCACTGCAAATCTAATAGCTAGGGAGCTGCACCCCGTTTGTAACTAAGAAAATCTCGGTTGCAACTCACTTTTTAACACACGGATCACATGAATCACTATTCAAATCTAATAACTAGTGAGGCGATTGAGTTAGTTATCGGGTTTCTCAGAATTAGCAATTCCGTTAAATATATATTTGTGTTCAAAGTCCACCGTACAACCGTGCAAAAAAAGTGTGTCTTATGTTATGGGATGGAGAAATTATTTTTTCTTTTCGAATTTAATTGTTACAATCCATATACTACGTACTACTAACATACCATTACTCCATAGTTGGATTCCGTTACATGGAGGTCGCCACACTCCCCAGCATCGGTGAGAATCCCTTGAATTTCGCGAGAGGAGATCAGATAGACTTGTAGAAGAAGACATGTTGGGAAATTGGATCTCTAGTCCTCTACACGACGGCGGACGACCATGACGACCTCGGGGTTTCGCCGTCGGTGTCTCTACATGGTGGTCGACAACTATTTGCACCGGCCCTCCCCCTGGTACACGCTGCACCGCATCGACACTTCTCAGTTCTTCAGCCACACCACTGTCTCGCCGGCGTCGGTGGAGCGTGCCCGCCTGTAGCGTACCTGCACTTAGAAATTGGCAAGGTACCTGTGTATAGTGCAAACCCCTGGATCGATTCATTTGCACACACAGTCTAAGATGAAATATCACAACATTGTATCAATTATTACACGAAGATCCAGTACTTAGGAAAATATCCTTTACAAATTGCATAGCACGAAGCTAGCTTTGAAAGAGTAAAGCAGCGGAAAAATTATTCTTCATGAGTCTCCATCATCATCATGTGCCACAGGCGAAAAACATGTTGGTTGCAGACTCGAAACCCTTAACGAAACTCACTCGTCGTCAGAACAATCTGCAACAAATAAAATTTTGCAACAGAGTGGGTCAGATACCATTTAAAATGGATCTGGCAAGTGACACTATGTGAACACTTAATGGAATAACTCTATAACCTATATGCATATTTGGCTGGTGGAGTTCAAGGCTATTTTGCATAAAGCCAATTTTTGCCTAACACTTTGTAAAACATTTTCTTCAAATGTTTGAGACAATATGGCATGAAATCCATAGTCTCGTCTACCCTTGTTCACCCATCAAAATTTTACTTAGAGAAAATGAGATGTTGGGAGCCTCCGTTGACATCCTTGATCAGCTGCTTGAATTGTCCGTAACCGGGACACGGCTAAGTACTTAGTTTTAACTCTGCAAAGGTTGTGCACTTTCACCATTAGACCCAACAAACCCAAACTATCCTCCAGCACTCAAGTTGTGCTAAGGAAAAGGAGAGAGTTGAGACGAGACTTTTCAGAAGCATTTTCCCATCCCATGCCGGCTTGACCCGTTCCCATCTAACCTTCTACCACCACCTGTCAAGTCGGGATGAGTCCATGCAACTTAATCCATCTAGCCAGAGCCCATATGACTAATGGCTGCACGGTAAGCAACTTCACTTAGAGAAACATTGGTCCCTTTAATCCTGGGTGGCAACCACAAGTGAATATCCCGTAGAGGTCACCCCTAGGGACAACACCCAACTCTTGCATCCTCTTTTCAAAACCAAATCCACCCAGGTGATAAATTAACTTAGTAGAATTAAGCTTTCAATAAAACACTTTTGCATAGCATCAATATTTCTACTAAGTTATCAATAGGATTCTGGACACAACTAGTGTAAAGGAGATAGTAGTTTTAGCATAGCAATACTATCCTACACATGCATATAAAGAAATACACTAAATCATGCATAGAAAAATACTTAGGAAATTATGGGGTGTGCCACTTGCCTTGGCAACAAGCAGAATAGCAACAGCAATTGCAACAGTCTTCGTTTCCCTCCGGAGATTCTAACACAACAAACAATACATAATGAACAAACAAGTTTCATAAAACTTCTAAGGAAAAATATGTCATGCATGATGTGCAAAAATTTCTAAGGACTAGAGATGCATGCCATGCCATGAAATTATTCTAAGTTAATGCAAGGCAAGCAAGATGGTCCAAAAATAACTAAGGACCAAGGTCATAGCACTTGGGGTCGAAATTTAACTAAGGACTAAAGCTAACGCATCAAGTTCAAATAATTTCTAAGGAAAGTAAACAAAAATAAGAAGTGCAAAATAATTTCTAAGGAAAAGGTATGAAAACAATTAGTTGATAATTTTCTAAGGACAAACCTTTGTCATATCACGTACTTAGGATATTTTCTAAGGAAACAACTAAATTTTCAAGATGCTAAAATTTTCTAAGGACAAGATCTAGTATTAATAAGATGTTGAAAATTTCTAAGGAAAAGTGCTGCCAAATTTATTTATCAAAATTTTCTAAGGAAGAAAGAAATACTTTTATTTGGAGAGGCAGAATATTTCTAAGTACTTTTGTAACTAAGTTGATCAAAATATGACTAAGTCATTTTATTAGTCGAAAATATGAAGAAAATTAATTTTAATCAATTTTAATTATTAAAATACCACCTAAAAGCATTTAATTCATATTAATTACGAAAAACATAGAAAAATACTTTTACAAAAATAATAGAGTAATCCTACGGCCAAATATTAAATAAACAAAGTTAGAACAATTGGATTTGCCCAAAAAAACAATTTTTTTAAATTTAAGTTAAGTCAAATTTACTTAAACAACCATTTTTAAAATTGGACCAAAATAAGTTTGACAAAACATAAAACTAACTATGCCAAAAGTTTCTATGTGTCATAAGCTTTCCAGAAATATAAAGTTTGCAAAAATTGGCCGAGCCAATAAAAAGTTATAATGAATCTAATCTTCAGGGTCCTTTCTGCAAAATTGCCGGTCTTCGCGCTGACTGCTGACTTTGACTGCTGAGTTGGCGTTGACGTCCACGCGGCGGCTCCGGATTGGCTGGCTGGTGCTGACGGTGCGCTGACGAGGCGGCTAACGTGTCGCGATGTGATTCGCCCGTACCCCTTCGCAGATGCTTCTAATCTAAGCCGTTAAAACCCGATCCAACGGCCCTAGTCGACCTGACCAGTACGAGGCGGAGCTAGGTCAACGGAGTGAGCTCCAGTGCGGCGGTTCCATTGCCGGCGGCGAGTGGCACGGCGCGTTCCGAGACGAGGAGAAGGAGAGGGAAGGGGGTTTTCATACCACGAGATGCAGCAAGCGGAGGCGATGTTGTTGGCGGGGTGGACGGCGTCGCGATGCTCTTCTCCTCCCTGGATTGCTCGCCGGAGTCGGAGATGCGGACGGAGGCGTCGGGTCGAGGATGGATGCGTCGATCTGGTGCACGAAACAAGAAGGGACCATGTCTATTAGATGCGGACGAGGCAAATATGAAGGATAGAAGGAATAGGGAGGCACGGGTCGACGGTGGGCGACCGGAGCTTGCAGAACTCGCCGGCGGCAGTGGCGGACGGCGGCGGAAGATTGTGGCCAGCCTGGTGGCGCTTTTGCTAGGGTTTTTGGGGGAAATACTGCAGGGGACGTGGGGGTTTATATGGGGGCAGAGGCACGACGAAAATCGCAACAAACTCAACGAATTCGAGCTGGGAAAATTAGGGTTTCGGAGAGTTTGCTTGCGTGACAGGTTGAAGACGATGACGTCATTGCCTGCGTCAAGGGTAGGGCCCGCCTGGCAGCGAGAGAGGAAAAGAGAAGCGGGTCTGGGCTGCTGTTGGGCTTCTGCGCGCTGCACCGTGCGGAAGATAACTGCGTTTATTTTTTTGTTCAAAACTTTTTCCAAAATCTGAAAACTTGTATATCTTTTGATTTATAAATCCAAATGGATTCAAACCAAATTCTATAGTTTTGTAAAATCAAATCCTTTGTGTTAAAACTTTCAAAATTCATTTTCCAACTTTTCAAATTTTGAAAATTCATTACATAAAGGTTTAATTAGACCTTTATGTTAAATTTTATAAATAGGATTTTATAAAATTCTTTTGAACTTAAATTTAAAATCCATACCAAAATATGAGTAATAATATTCCATATCACTCAATAAGATAATTGTGCACTAAATCATTTTGTTTATAAAAGAGTTTGATAATTTAAAATGAAATCACAACTCAAATTAAAATCCAAATAAATATTTTCATTCAAAATCAAGAATAACTTCCAATACATACAAACAATTCACAACCAAACATTTAATCAAAGAGTATACCACAATACTTCAAAATAATATATTGGACATAGTAGTCCTTTTAATATATTTTCTTAAATATGTTTTCAAGTGGAATTATATTCCCACTTTTGAAATATCAAATGCAAACAAATATATGATGATGAATGCATGCATGATTTTTCTTTCAAAGCAAAATACATAATAGTTTTCAAAAGTTTTAAATTTTTCTGATTTTTCAACTTTTTGAAAAACTTGGGATGTTACATACTACCACCCTTAAAAGGAATCTCGTCCCGAGATTCGGAAGGCTAGCAAAAGGTTGTGACTGGGATATTGGGTGGCTACCACCCTTAAAAGGATTTTTGATGGCAGTAAAGAAAAGAAAAGAAACTAGTGAAGTGAAAACTTATTCTGAACGTACCATTCACTTCTTCCACATTGATGTGGTTCACATATCCTTTATCAAAAGGATTGGGTTTGGCAGCTGCTTCAGCTCCTTTCTTTTCTGGGCATTCATTGGCATAATGGCCCTTGTTGTTGCACTTGTAGCAAAGCACTTGGCTGAGATCTTTCTTGGGTTCAGGATTTGGACGGTGCTGTCCACTGTTATGATTGTGGCCAGCATGTCCATTTCCCTTGTGGCCTCCATTGTGATTGTGACTATGAGGTTTGTGACCATTGTTCCCATCATGAGCAAAATGTTTCTTGAAAGAAGGTTCGGGATGATGCTTGTTCGAACTCATCTTCCTCTTCCTGTTTTCAGCCTTCTTCATGCTATCTTCCAGTGTGATGGCTTGGTCAAGGAGTGCTTGATAGTCTGGAGCATATGCCACAGTCAAAGGAATCTTCAGGTCATCACTTAGCCCTTTGAGGAATTTTGCCTTCCTCTTCACATCAGTATCAATGTCTTCAGGAGCATAACGGGACAGGGCATGAAAGTCATCCATGTACTCCTTAAGACTTCTATTCCCCTGACGCAGATTGCGGAACTCTTCCTGTTTCAGATTCATAATGCCTGTGGAGATATGAGCATTACGAAATCCTTCCTTGAAATCCTCCCAGGTCAAAGTGTCCAATGGGTGAGTAATCTGATAAGTTTCCCACCATTGGGCAGCAGGTCCTTCAAGCAGATGTGCGGTGAACCTAACTTTCTCAGCATCTTCACATTCAGCTGTCACCAGATCTTTTGCACAGAACGCAGCCAGTCATCAGCCACAATTGGGTCAGTTGTAGTTGAGAACTTGTTTGGCCTAAGCCTAAGGAACCTGGCAAGTCTGTCCACTTGGGGAGGGGGTGGTGGTGGAGGTCCATGTTGATTTGCCATGAATTGAGCCATCATGGTCATCAGCTGAGTCTGGGCAGCCATCATCTGTTGCATCATAGCTTCGTTGTTGTTGTTGTTGTTGTTGTTGTTGTCAGGTGCACGACGGGGAGGCATCTGTGGTTTAAGCATAGATGAGTAAAAGATAGACAGATCTAGGAGAAATATTCCTACCCATACAAGCATTTAACAATCAAACACACATGATAAAACTCACAAATTTTGAGAAAAACAACTAGTCGTTTTTGGATCGAAGTACACCTAGGATATGGGGAAACAATATGATAGTACTGCCATACCACAATTTGATAGGTCAATACATCAACATGGTTTCTTTATTCTAATACATAAGGGGTCTAGTCTATCTCCTTCTTGAGTGCATCGAGTTTCCTCTATTTCCTTGAGTTCATCAAGGTATTTCTGAGTGTTGTGGAGTCTAAATCGAAGTCTTCTTCCAAGGTTCTCGATGGCCTCCCATGCTGCACTTCTTGCTGAATCAAAGAATGATGTTCGAATTATTGGGTTTGTGAACATGCAGCAACCTTCGGTCTTGTGGTCATCGTCTTTGTTCTTGTATAGATGGAGTTGCACCCACCAGTACTCTTGACCTTCACCCATGAAAGGAAAACCTTTGTAGACTGCTGCTCCTTCAAGTCCCATGCTCAACATGAGGTCCTTCAAAGCTTTTGGAAACTCAGTCTCACATTCCAAGGTCATGGTCATTGCTGGACCTTTCTTGAGTGATTCCAGGAGGCGGGACATCTATAAATAAGAGAAGGCATTTAGAACGCGAATAGTTAAGAAGTTACAAGAATGATATCAAAAGTTTTAGACAAGAACAAATAAATTTTTGTCCTATGGGCTTTCTTATTTCTAACCAAGGGTTTCGAACCTACAGGCAACACAGTGCTCTGATACCATCTGTAGCGTACCTGCACTTAGAAATTGGCAAGGTACCTGTGTATAGTGCAAACCCCTGGATCGATTCATTTGCACACACAGTCTAAGATGAAATATCACAACATTGTATCAATTATTACACGAAGATCCAGTACTTAGGAAAATATCCTTTACAAATTGCATAGCACGAAGCTAGCTTTGAAAGAGTAAAGCAGCGGAAAATTATTCTTCATGGAGTCTCCATCATCATCATGTGCCACAGGCGAAAACATGTTGGTTGCAGACTCGAAACCCTTAACGAAACTCACTCGTCGTCAGAACAATCTGCAACAGAGTGGGTCAGATACCATTAAAAATGGATCTGGCAAGTGACACTATGTGGACACTTAATGGAATAACTCTATAACCTATATGCATATTTGGCTGGTGGAGTTCAAGGCTATTTTGCATAAAAGCCAATTTTGCCTAACACTTTGTAAAACATTTTCTTCAAATGTTTGAGACAATATGGCATGAAATCCATAGTCTCGTCTACCCTTGTTCACCCATCAAAATTTTACTTAAGAAATGAGATGTTGGGAGCCTCCGTTGACATCCTTGATCAGCTGCTTGAATTGTCCGTAACCGGGGACACGGCTAAGTACTTAGTTTTAACTCTGCAGAGGTTGTGCACTTTCACCATTAGACCCAACAAACCCAAACTATCCTCAAGCACTCAATTGTGCTAAGGAAAAGGAGAGAGTTGAGACGAGACTTTTCAGAAGCATTTTCCCATCCCATACCGCTTGACCCGTTCCCATCTAACCTTCTACCACCACCTGTCAAGTCGGGAGAGTCCACGCAACTTAATCCATCTAGCCAGAGCCCATATGACTAATGGCTGCACGGTAAGCAACTTCACTTAGAGAAACATTGGTCCCTTTAATCCTGGGTGGCAACCACAAGTGAATATCCCGTAGAGGTCACCCCTAGGGACAACACCCAACTCTTGCATCTCTTTTCAAAACCAAATCCACCCAGGTGATAAATTAACTTAGTAGAATTAAGCTTTCAATAAAACACTTTTGCATAGCATCAATATTTCTACTAAGTTATCAATAGGATTCTAGACACAACTAGTGTAAAGGAGATAGTAGTTTTAGCATAGCAATACTATCCTACACATGCATATAAAGAAATACACTAAATCATGCATAGAAAAATACTTAGGAAATTATGGGGTGTGCCACTTGCCTTGGCAACAAGCAGAATAGCAACAGCAATTGCAACAGTCTTCGTTTCCCTCCGGAGATTCTAACACAACAAACAATACATAATGAACAAACAAGTTTCATAAAACTTCTAAGGAAAAATATGTCATGCATGATGTGCAAAAATTTCTAAGGACTAGAGATGCATGCCATGCCATGAAATTATTCTAAGTTAATGCAAGGCAAGCAAGATGGTCCAAAAATAACTAAGGACCAAGGTCATAGCACTTGGGGTCGAAATTTAACTAAGGACTAAAGCTAACGCATCAAGTTCAAATAATTTCTAAGGAAAGTAAACAAAAATAAGAAGTGCAAAATAATTTCTAAGGAAAAGGTATGAAAACAATTAGTTGATAATTTTCTAAGGACAAACCTTTGTCATATCACGTACTTAGGATATTTTCTAAGGAAACAACTAAATTTTCAAGATGCTAAAATTTTCTAAGGACAAGATCTAGTATTAATAAGATGTTGAAAATTTCTAAGGAAAAGTGTTGCCAAATTTATTTATCAAATTTTTCTAAGGAAGAAAGAAATACTTTTATTTGGAGAGGCAGAATATTTCTAAGTACTTTTGTAACTAAGTTGATCAAAATATGACTAAGTCATTTTATTAGTCGAAAATATGAAGAAAATTAATTTTAATCAATTTTAATTATTAAAATACCACCTAAAAGCATTTAATTCATATTAATTACGAAAAACATAGAAAAATACTTTACAAAAATAATAGAGTAATCCTACGGCCAAATATTAAATAAAAAAAGTTAGAACAATTGGATTTGCCCAAAAAAACAATTTTTTTAAATTTAAGTTAAGTCAAATTTACTTAAACAACCATTTTTAAAATTGGACCAAAATAAGTTTGACAAAACATAAAACTAACTATGCCAAAAGTTTCTATGTGTCATAAGCTTTCCAGAAATATAAAGTTTGCAAAAATTGGCCGAGCCAATAAAAAGTTATAATGAATCTAATCTTCAGGGTCCTTTCTGCAAAATTGCCGGTCTTCGCGCTGACTGCTGACTTTGACTGCTGAGTTGGCGTTGACGTCCACGCGGCGGCTCCGGATTGGCTGGCTGGTGCTGACGGTGCGGCTGACGTGTCGCGATGTGATTCGCCCGTACCCCTTCGCAGATGCTTCTAATCTAAGCCGTTAAAACCCGATCCAACGGCCCTAGTCGACCTGACCAGTACGAGGCGGAGCTAGGTCAACGGAGTGAGCTCCAGTGCGGCGGTTCCATTGCCGGCGGCGAGTGGCACGGCGCGTTCCGAGACGAGGAGAAGGAGAGGGAAGGGGTTTTCATACCACGAGATGCAGCAAGCGGAGGCGATGTTGTTGGCGGGGTGGACGGCGTCGCGATGCTCTTCTCCTCCCTGGATTGCTCGCCAGAGTCGGAGATGCGGACGGAGGCGTCGGGTCGAGGATGGATGCGTCGATCTGGTGCACGAAACAAGAAGGGACCATGTCTATTAGATGCGGACGAGGCAAATATGAAGGATAGAAGGAATAGGGAGGCACGGGGTCGACGGTGGGCGACCGGAGCTTGCAGAACTCGCCGGCGGCAGTGGCGGACGGCGGCGGAAGATTGTGGCCAGCCTGGTGGCGCTTTTGCTAGGGTTTTTGGGGGAAATACTGCGGGGGACGTGGGGGTTTATATGGGGGCAGAGGCACGACAAAAATCGCAACAAACTCAACGAATTCGAGCCGGGAAAAATTAGGGTTTCGGAGAGTTTGCTTGCGTGACGGGTTGAAGACGATGACGTCATTGCCTGTGTCAAGGGTAGGGCCCGCCTGGCAGCGAGAGAGGAAAAGAGAAGCGGGCCTGGGCTGCTGTTGGGCTTCTGCGCGCTGCACCGTGCGAAGATAACTGCGTTTATTTTTTTGTTCAAAACTTTTTCCAAAATCTGAAAACTTGTATATCTTTTGATTTATAAATCCAAATGGATTCAAACCAAATTCTATAGTTTTGTAAAATCAAATCCTTTGTGTTACAACTTTCATAATTCATTTTCCAACTTTTCAAATTTTGAAAATTCAAACATTACATAAAGGTTTAATTAGACCTTTATGTTAAATTTTATAAATAGGATTTTATAAAATTCTTTTGAATTTAAATTTAAAATCCATACCAAAATATGAGTAATAATATTCCATATCACTCAATAAGATAATTGTGCACTAAATCATTTGTTTATAAAAGAGTTTGATAATTTAATATGAAATCACAACTCAAATTAAAATCCAAATAAATATTTTCATTCAAAATCAAGAGTAACTTCCAATACATACAAACAATTCACAACCAAACATTTAATCACAGGAGTATACCACAATACTTCAAAATAATATATTGGACATAGATAGTCCTTTTAATATGTTTTCTTAAATATGTTTTCAAGTGGAATTATTATTCCCACTTTTGAAATATCAAAATGCAAACAAAGCTATATGATGATGAATGCATGCATGATTTTTCCTTTCAAAGCAAAATACATAATAGTTTTCAAAAGTTTTAAATTTTTCTGATTTTTCAACTTTTTGAAAAACCTGGGATGTTACACCGCCTGCCTGAACTAGCCATGAGCTTCGGCAACCTTTCTTCTGACATGAAGTTCACGCTCGTCGCCGCAACAAGGACAAGATCGTCGGCGTCGACCACATGTCCACATGGCCGCGGCGTGCTCTACGACGACCACTCGCACGCCGTCGCCACACTCCCCGGCACTACGGCGCCCAAGCCTTGGCCCGCCGTGTCCGTCGTCGTCGACAGCGTTGGACACGAGGACGAGGGCAGTGTGTACCTCACCGAGACGACCCCCCAGGCTGAACGCTCCGCCGACGATCCGTCGAGGCGCTCGTGTACGAGCCCGCACAATACGACAAACACGACCAACTCGAGAGCTGGGGCGACTGGGGTGCATGGCGCCCCCTTCTGCCGCCGCCCTACGTGCACGACCCAGGCTACGGCGACGACCCAGGCGCCGGCGAGATCACGTGCTACGCGGCGGACAGCAACCGCGAGGGTGAGGACGATGGCGCACTCATATGGATATCCACGGTGGGACGTGGCACGTACTGGCTGGACACGCGCGTGGACCAAGGCGGGCGACTGGGCGCTGCCGTTCCGGGACGCGCCGTTTCCGTCCTGGAGCTCGGCCTCTGGTTCGGGTTCTCAGCCAAGGACAGCGCCCACATCTGCGCGTCCGACATGATCGCCGCCATCGACGACGACCGTCCGCCCATGGTGGACGAGATTTGGGAGGGGTTCGCGACGCCCGAGGGGTCCCGCGAGGTCAAGTCGTACCTGGTGCACCTGGGCGACGGCCGGTTCTGCGTCGCCAAGCTCTACGACTACGAGAGGCTCCAGCGATGGAAACGCAGCTGCGGCTGCTGGTCTAGCAGTGAGGAGGAGGCTTTCGCTATGCTCACCGGCGTGGAGGTGGTGCGCGGCGACCACACCGGCAGATGGCACCGCATGATCAAGCACAAGACGTTTCGGTACAGCTTAGGCAGAGACTTTCACCAGTGTATACTTTAGTAGTACACTAGGAAACGTGCCCGTGCGTTGCAACGGAGAGAAAAAACTACGTCAATGTTAGGCGTACCGCCATCACCTTTTTCGCCGCTGCTTTGGCTAAGCCAACCAGTACATGTGAGCTAGCATGACAAGAGTCTAGCGCTGCCATCACCCCCACCATGAGTCCTTCGCCTCCCGCGATCAAAGTAGAGAAAACATAGAAAACGGATAAATCGTGGTAAGGATTTGAAATGCGAATGCGCATTGGCCCGTTCGATCACTTGAGATGACCTTTCGTAGAATGTATAATGTAATTAATTAACATTCCAAGTTTTTCCAATATAATAGGAATCTACTACAACAATTTCAAAAAATTGGATGCAAAAATTAGTTAAGTTTGAACTAAAGTCCTTTTAAATATAAACTTGATTTTAGCTTCTTCAGTTTGGTGTATTAGAAATCGATTGGGTTGTTGTGTCAACCAAACGCAGTAAAAGACATGCACCCTTTGACTGAAATCACCGCACTCCAAGCATCCAGCTTTGGTCGTCATGGATGCACGGCTCCTTGATGCACTGGCTGCTGGGCTGGCCTCGAGTACTTGCACAAACAATTGCATCTCTGCCTCCTTGAACCGCTCCTAGGTGCTAGAAAAATCCTCATCCATGCACCTCGTTTCTTCTTGTTCTTCACCGAGTTTCGCCACCAAACTTCTCTGCCTTCTCTTCCAATTATCAGACATCGACAGGGCTGCAGCCTCACTTATGTCTCAGCAGCGGAGACTGAGCACGCCGGCAGAGTACGCCTCCATGCTGTCCTACCGGCGGCGGGCGAGTGCAGGCAGCAGGCAGGGCCTCTGCGGTCCTGACCAAGTACCCCAGCAGCCTCCATGGTCCCGGTGAGCTATTGCGCCGGCAACGCGTGCGGCCTCTACACGGTTCCACTGATGATGAGCGAAGACGACGGCTGAGCAATGAAACCAATCCAGTTAACGCCATTTCATTGCTCAGTTAAACATTTAGCTCAAGAAAACAACAAGATTGAAGTTTAAGAGATTGTCCTTATCAACTGAAACACTAAATTTAGTTCAGAAGCTTATCTGAAGCTCAAAGCTACCATGAGTTCCTCTTCCTTAGCAATCTAGCAGTGGTACCAAATATTGACACAGTTTGAGCAGTATCCAGAAAGGTCTTGTCACATGAACAAATCTATGGGCACAACCACCGGTACCAGCAATTGTACTTGCAAGCATAGTAAGCAACAGGCAAGAAAAAGAAGCAGTGTTAATTACCTGGACCACCTCGACGATGGTTCGCATGACGGCGGCTGCCGTGCGCTCGGTGTAGTGCCCGCGTGCGACGATCCTGTCGAAGAGCTCGCCGCCCTCGCACAGCTCCATGATGATGTGCACGGCGTCCTCGTCCTCGTAGGTGGCGCCGAGGTTGACGATGTTGTGGTTGTTGGGCGGCATGTGGCGCATGATCTCCACCTCCCGGCGCACGTCCTTGACGTCGACAGGGGTGCGCAGCTTGCGCTTGGAGATGGACTTGCAGGCCATGCGGGCGCCCGTGGCGGCGTCGGTGCAGAGGTAGGTGACCCCGAACTCGCCGCGGCCCAGCTCCCCGCCTAGCGCGTGGCCCGCCACCCCCAGGTCCCCCCCGTCGGGCCCCGCAGCACCACCAGCCCCGCCCGCGCCGGCGCCGCGCGGTTGTAGGCGTCCGTGAAGGGGTTGGGCTTCTCCTTCCGCCGCCGGTTCTTCCCGCCCCCGCCCTGCGACGACGGCGCGCCGCAGCAGTTGCCCATGGCTAGAGAGAGCTAGCTAGAGCGGGCCGATTTGGGGGGCAAATCCCGATTCCGGCGAGGAACAGGAACGGATTCAACGAAGGAGGCGCGCCTCTGGAGAAGAATCGGATGGAATTCGGGAAGGAAGAAGCGGACGGCCGATTTGGGGCGGGAGTAGCAGACGGCGGACTTGAGCACCAGCTCCGCGGCCTCCGCCGTCGGGCCGATGCCGCAGGAGGTCAGCGCCGCCTCCACGTCCGCCGTCGGGACGCGGCCGAGGATGTCGAGGAACGCCGCCACGCGCGGGAGTCCTCCCCCTCCGCGCCCTCTCTCCGTCGCGCTCATCGGTCGGCGACGGCGGTGCTCGCTTCGATCTGCAGTATCCTCTCTGCTGCCCCCCCCCCCCCCCCCCCCCCCCAAATTCCTGCTAGCGATTTGTCTGTCTCCTGCCAAGCCTCAGGAACAAAAGGTAAAAAACGGTTCGGTGGCATAGGTACATAATATGTGATTTGGTGGGAGGGTAAAACTGGAAAGAAAAATGACGTACGAGAAGAAGTCTTAATGCTTTTATTATTACTAGCAAACTACCCGTGCGTTGCAACGGGAAGATAAAAACATGGATAAAACCGACCGAACAACTCAGAAACTCAATGAGGCAATATAGGATCAATGTGCATTTTAGTTTACTCTTTACAATCTGTACTACTTTCATGTTTTGCAGCCTTATCAAATGATCTTTATTTTCAAGATGACTATTTCGTAAAAACTAAGCCAACCTACAAATTTTGATAACCAGATCCGCTGACCATCGGAACGTTACAACATATTCAATGTTCGCGGCAGCAATTAAGACAACCATATTTCAGTCAACCATATTTCAGTCAGCGTCTAGAATAGGAGTACAAAACATCGTATACATGATTCCAAAAGGCAAAGTATAAATAAAATTTGGCTCATTAGTAGCCCTGTGATAAGGCTGCAAAACATGAAAGTAGTACAGATTGTAAAGAGTAAACTAAAATGCACATTGATATGATGAAGAACTCACATTTGAATCACTACGAAGCCAGGTCTGATCTTCACCAGTAAGCTCCGTCTCAATTTCTTGCTTAACTCTCAAGATTTGCTCGGGTAAATCAGTAATCTGCGAGGATATTAGATCAGTGCATGTAAATAAAGCATCTGCATTGCCAGGAAAATCTTATTAGATATCTAACTCAGACATAATTTATGTCACTGAAGTTCACAGGACCAAAAACCAAAACACTATTATGTCCACAAGAAAACATAGTGCCTCCCTTTCTTGAACCATTTGATACGACATCATGGCTCACATGTTGCTTATCACTTTCCACCCACTTAGAGGTGAACTATCCTAATCTGGAAGAAACTCGGCTTCAAATTTAGACCCTTACCCTCAAACTCAAATTAAAACATGCTTAATCAAACTGCTACTGGTCAGAGAGTAGTTAACCAGGCTAGAAGTGTCTGCCTCTTCAACAGGTACAGCTCAACTTCTTTATCATGAGAGTGTCTCTAATATTTACTTCATCCTTGAGACATACACCCTCAGTTCATAATGTGTCTTACGAATAGCACGGTCATCTAGAGCTAAACTCCAAGTTACAGTCAACTCCCAATTATATGCTAGCAGGCACATTCGAACACACAATACATAAGTCTTCTACTGGCAATTTTATTGAAATCATGAGTCTACACAATTCTATATTGATTAAGTTTGACTTGTACACATACCAGAATGGCATACATCAGTAAACAGAGGGGGTATTTCAAATCATATGTACTATTTATGAGGTGGCCCGTGGCCCAAAGTATCCAAGAATAATTGAAACTGAAAGTTCTATATGATGCATTTTAAACCTGTCATCCCACACACTACTGGCATCTCTCAGCAAACCAAGATAACGGATACACTAACCAGATCAACAACTGACAAAGCATATGCACATGATGTTAAGATCAACAATTGACAGAGCAACATGCACATACTTGAGTGGAATTGGTATCCCACACTTTGACAAAGGTATCAAAGGACGCTGTGAAGAACAGCCCAGTGTCGACGGGATACCAGATGGCCGCCGAGACGACGAACTTGTGGCCATGCTCGTGCTGCCTGTCGACGAGCAGGATGTTCCTGTGCTTGGCTATGAACCCGGCCTCGTATTCCGTGGCATTCTTCAGATCGAAGACGGCAGCCGACCCATCCGATGCCCCGGAGAGCAGGTACCTCCCCTCTGTCAAATCAACCTGGCCATATTGTCAAAATATGAACACCGGCAAAGCAGCAAGAGCGAGATGGGGAGGAAGAAGGGGACCTGGAGGGAGTTGACGGCGCCGTGGTGTGGGGTGGTGAGCTCCTTGCGGTTGGAGAGCGCGAGCGAGGCGGCGCGGCGCGACCGGGCGAGGGCCTCGAAGCACCGCGCGCGCAGCAACATGCCCGTGCTTTGCAACGGGATGGGGAAAATGTAGTGGCGAGACGGTTGCAAATACTAATAGTGGACAGGACTCAAAAATTCCATATGTTTTGTAGATATGCACAGTTATTCTCATTCTCCCCAGGTGATTTTACTAAAATATATAGACTATGCGACATAGCATCAGGTGATATTACAAATAATGGCAAACCAATGAGGTCCAAGGGCTCTACACTCACCGGAATCCCTGAAGATTTCTCTAAGATTCAACTTTAATTCGAAAATCCTTGAAGGTTTATCTGAAGTAGGTAAAGTCGTATATCATAAAGTGCCATTTGATTTGATGTCTTTGCAGCTCTCTAACTGAACCATAATCACCCGAACCAGCCATGTAAAGGCTAGCAAAATGACATCAAATAAACAGCTAACGAAACAAAATCAGCAGCACATTCAGCGACCAAACCGCCATCCTGCTCTTCCTCCTCTCACTTCTCGTCGGTAGCCCGAAACCAGTTCAGCTCCTCATATCTGAATAACCAATCTTTCAAAAACGATAAGAACAACCAGATCTGAAAAAAAAATGTACAGAGAGATGAGCGGCTGCTGGTAATCCAGAAACCAGTTCAGCGGCTCGCATCAGAAATTCAGAATAACCACCGGACAGAAGAAGTTAAGATCATATAGGAGGAGCATGTACTGACGGTGAGATTTGGGGATGGCTTGACCAACGAACTCGGGCTGGGACAGCGCGCTGGACCTGCCAAAGGTGAGGGACGGGAGGTCGGGTCCAGGCAATGGCGGTTGAGGGACCCCGACTCGAGTTCCGGCGCGAGGCCCGGCTCGACGTCCGTCTGCTCTCCTCCCATGTGATGGTGTGCTCTCATGCGGAGGCTAGGTCGACGGAACTCGCAGGCGAGGGCGGCGGCGCCGGGAGCGTGTTATGTTGACAGTCCACAACATATTTAAATACACACTCATACAACAAAAAATTGCATGTTGGTTAATGCTTTTTCCATCTATAACGTGTATTATTCTGCTCTTACCTGTATTTTGGCCAACCTTTATTTTTTTTCGCTTCTTGGTGCACTACATTGTCTAACAATTGAAATCAGCTTGAATGCATCCAGCCATATTCATAAGTGCAAATTACTCCTAGCGAGCGGCATAAACAACCCTTCTTCTGCAAAGCTGCAAACAATGTCCCCTTTCAATTCTCTCACGAGCTTGCATCACCAAAGCTTTGGAGCCGATCCTCTTGGTGAGGTGAGCTTTTACTAAGGCTAGGCGTACATGTGTAGAAGCCGCCGATCTGCAGACTTCCACAAGGAGAAAGCAGTGTCCTCCGTACATAAGATTGCGGTCTGCTTTATCATTCGTCAGTGAACTTGTAAGCCCTTTCAATCTGACCTGATCGTGCTAGCAAATCAGTCACGCAGACACAACCGGAGTGCTTTATCCTAGAGACGATCTCATACTCTGTCGTGTTGTCGAAGTATTCATCGTGTTGTAAGAGACATTGAACTCCCCCGTCCATGGTGCAGAACATCGTGCGCAGCCCGCGCGGTCACGCCGCGTACACATTGATCAGCGTGCGAAGGACGTACTCGTGCTCGGCATTGCGCCGTTGCTGACAGACCGCCAAGCCGTGCGCCTGCCGGCCCTCCTCCCCGGCCGGCCAGCGCGGAGACCTGACTGCACGGTGGCCACGAGCACATACTCTCCGTGAGATCGTCACCTCCGTGGCGTCTCTTCCTCGTCTCGGCGAGATCGTCGGCCACAAGGTCTGGGCGAGATCGTGTTCTCTGAGCTCTCGCCTGTATGAGTTGTGCGTGTGTCTCCTCCGATCGTTGCTAGATTAATATATACAGGCGGCCAGGCCTAAGGCGGTGCGTCAGACCGTTGGTGTGCATCGTGTCCATGTTTGACTCATATTCCATCAACAGCCACGCGATGGAGGAAACCACAAACGACAAGAAATAGAACACACGAAAAGAGAAAAACTCTGCCGAACCGTTTTTTGACTTATGGATGGCAGTGGTGGGTAATTTGTGCGAACTTTAGGGGTATTTTTAACGACGTACGAGAATAAGCCTTAATGCTTTTATTATTAGGTATAGATTAGGTATAGATACTACCAGTGAATTGAGAAGTGAATTACGGCATTACGCGCGATTTACCGTTCTATATTATATACTCCCTCCGTTCCAATTTAATTGACTTGCCATGCATCACAAGTGGATGTATCTACACTTGTTACAAGTGTAGATACATCCACTTGTGATGCATGGCAAGTCAATTAAATTGGAACGGAGGGAGTACTTGGATGGAAAGCAAATAATGCAGCTGGAGAGACTGAAGCACTCTGATCCGAAGCATGTTCAGTTCAGAGTAGCTCAAGTAGACATATGCACGTGTTGTGTTATTCAAATCACGCTGCAGATTCTTCACAACTTACATGCATGTGATCGGTGGGCCGCGATTTACCGTTCTAGGTAGCTGTTTTGCAGGTTCTAGGTTCGATTCCATTTGTTTCAATTTTACTTTTAGAAATTAATTTAAATGTCAGTCTATAGATCTGGCCGAAATTTTTGAAATATTTCTACGAAATCGTTAATTTCTCAAAATTTATGAATCTATGTGGTGCAAAAAATATAAAAAAAGAATCTTGAGAAAATCATAAGTGTAGATAATGTTGTAATATACCAACGTGTGAAATATTAACTAGAAATACATTGTACTTTGGGTTGTGCAAAAAAGACAAAATCTGAAATTGTAAATAGTGAACAATGCAAAATTTGGACTCTTCAAAATCTGTCAGATTTTGTAATTTTCTTGTAGCCTAGAATACAAGTCATTTTGAGTTGATATTTTGCATGTTGCTAGAATATAACATTATCTACATCCAAGATCGTTTCCAGATGTTTTTGAAACTTGAAAAATATGATTTTTCAAGTTTTCGAAAATAAAGAGCTCCATGTAGCTCGACCTCCATTTACAATTTCCACATGCACATGCGTTACTCGGGTCTGCAGTTAACAGGAATTTTTGAACCAAGTCTTGCAATAAACTTGTGTTTGATTGTATATGTGATTTCCAGTAATTTGTTTTTGTTTAGTTGAAATCTTAACAAGGGCATAATAGTCTTTAAACATGAGATTTAACCGTCAACTAACAAAAGTAGCATTTCAGAAGGACGACACTGATTTGATGTCATTCTTAGAACGACAACTAGTGTGATGTCATTTTTGGAACACATGAATGCATTCTTGGAATTTTCTCTTACAAAAATGTATACATATTCTGATGTCCCGTTTTTATCAATACAACTTTAGATTTTATAAGTGAGATCCCATGAACTACAATAGGATACTTGTTGCATGCAATGTCAATCATGTATATGTCTAAACCTTGACGACGTTTAGTTGGTCAAATCCACAACCGTTTCACGTAGATTAAATTTAGCTTTTTGGCCCCACTGACCAATTGATGATGATATATTATTTTGACTTTGCAAAAAATGAACTAGAGTGTCATATAATGCAAAAATAAAATAAAAAATATATACCAACTATCAAATAGGGAAGAATTGTTTTTCCAGGGTTAAATAGGAAATAACATTTTTAAATAGTATCTCTCAGTGTAGAGAGAGAGGGAGGGAGGGAGAGAGGGAGGGAGGGGAGAGAGAGAGAGGCTAAATTTATATTTAAGACATGATGATTGGTGTTGAACGGAATAGCATTAGGGGCGATGTTTTATGTACATTGTGCTTAAAAAATTGTGATCCCATATCGTTGTTGGTGTGTACCACACAAATTAATTCTCACTTTACATGTGCGGGGAAAAAGAAATTTGAAGCAACATGGCAACGCACGGGCAGTCAAACAAAGAATTGATGGACCGTGGTCTGTGGCAGCACATGGGCAGTCAACAGTCATAATAAGAGATATCGATGTGAGCGAGCTTCATCTTGTTTTCCTCCGATTCACACCACTCCTTCAAGTCAGGGCATCTGAATATATCAAGTGTTCGGAGCTCGGTGAGTTGTTGTATGCCCTCCGGCAAAGACCTGATGCCTGTAAAACCATAGATCTCAAGATCCTCGAGACTGGTTAAGTCCATGACCCAATGCGGCAATGATGAGATGTTGCATCTGTGTATCCCCAGAAACGTAACAGAGGACAGATGTGGGATGATGTCAGGGGAGACGGTCAGGTCAAGACAAGCAGTGATCTGTAAACGACAGAGGCCAGAGAGGTGGCGAAGCAGTCCCCACTGCTGCATGGGCAGCTCACTGTCTTCAACTTTCAGATAATGTATAGTTAATACAGACGAAGAAGAGGAGGAAGCACCGGTGCTTGGCATTGTACACTCTCCCCATGATGACAGCACATTATCACTACCTCTTATCTCCAACCAGCGAGCGACTCTAGGAAGAAGTGGCCCCATCCTCAACTTGGGGCAATCATTTATGCTCAACTCCAAATACGGACTCGACGTGACCCATGCTGGCAAGCTGACGCCATTATAACCCTTTATCTCCAAGTCGAGTAAACTTTTCGGTGGCACTAGTTTCTCCAACAACACTTGATCATCAACAAACCTCTCAGCACCTTCAGTCCACGACAATTTTAATTCCTTGAGATTGTTTTTTTCCATCAGCCTTATACTCTGAGCCTCTTCTGCGGACTTCACATTTTCAAGACAGGCTATATGCAGCTCCTGAGGATTCGTGTCCAGTAAGCAGACAAGATTGCTGCTCGACTCACCATCTCTAACACGCACATTAAAAAGTGGTAATGATATGAAACTGGTACTAGGATGAGGTACAGGTTGTTCAGCAAGACAATGACAACCCTCTAAATATAGGGTCTTCAAACTATCAATACTACCTATACTTTCTGGTATCTTCTTAATCCTAGTGCAGTACGTGAGATCCAGTGTGTGCAGGTTTCTCAGGTTACAAAAACTTTCAGGTAGAGAAGTAATAACATTATTCCAAGACAAGACCAAATGCTCCAGATTGGAAAGGGCACTGATACGTTCCAGAGAACTGTCATTTTCACCTTCTCGAAGGCACCCCCTTAGATTTAAGTATTGTAGACTAGTAAGGCCATCTAGAGATTCTGGTAGCGATTGAATACAACTACAATGTGATAAGTTCAAATATTGCAGGTCCGGGAGGCTCCACATAAACTTTGATATATTTTCCAAAGCAGAGCATCCTGACAAATCAAGATGCAACAATTTTTTTAGCTTCCCGAATGATTCTGGCAGTTCTTTAATTCTCTTACAGCCTGACAAATCAAGATACATCAGACCCTCCATTTCTCCGATTGACACCGGCAGTGCAGATAGAGAAGATCCTCGAAGACTAAGGTAAAGTAATTTTGTCAGCCTAGTGATACTATCCGGAATAACTTCATGTTGTACCCTTGGAGCATTAAGATACCTCAACTGTTTCAATCGGCCAATTGAATCTGTCAATTTATGAATGGAGCACTCGCTCAAGTCCAAGACACGCAGGATTTAGCAGATGCAAATGCAGCATCATCGAGTCCAATTTCAGTCGAGCCCAGAAAACGGAGTGCCCTTATCCTCCGTGACTCCAATGGCTTGCTACAATTATCGAGCAGTGCATAGTGGCAGCAGTTTCCCCCTATGTTGCCATCATTACCAGCAAGAAGAAGTTCGTTGCCCATCACCCATCTTGCTAGATCGTGCACCAGGTCATGCATCGTGAACTGAAACAAAAGCCATTACAGTGTTAGATTTTTATATTTCAAGCATTTGATGCACTAACGAATTTAGCTGCGACATGTAGTTGACATGTAGTTGACGTAAGCACAAATGCCCCGCAGATCACTACCATTATACAAAATAGCGAAGTTTATCCTGACCTTTCATGTACCAAAATTTGAAATATGACACTATAATATTTAATGCACCAAAGTTAGACATTACTTTTTCCCCTCCAGCCATTACTTCTATAAGATTTGTTTCTTTTACTAGCATACAAAAATAGAATAAAATAAGTAGTCAAATTAATCTGGGATGTCCCCTGGTGCACTTTTATGTGTGGGGGCTTATATGGGGCGTGTCACACCATGAGCAACTGAAGTTTTCTAACAAGTTACATGGATAAGTTGAGTATGTTATAAAAAATCCATTAATCATTGAAAGATTGGATAAACACGTGAACCATAAAAACAAGCATTGTATGAATTCCCAAACAACGGTAGGACGAAAATAATTATAGTGTAAATAATAAAAGTCATGCACAAACTTACCAGTGGTACGGTCGAACGTTCAAACAAGGAAAGCTTCGAATGTTCAAGGAACGAAAGCTTCAAAAGATGAGTAATGTACATCTCGCCGAGCTCCCAAGCGGTGAATGTTGGTGTTGCCCCAATAAAACATAGAGAAATCCACTGGTGAATTAGATCATCTTTAGATATCTTCCATCCTTTTGGAAAGATTGCCCAGTAGGCAAAGCAGAGCTTCAAATACCGAGGCATAAAAGTATAGCTTAACCTCAAGGATGAAAGCACCCGTGATGCAGCTGTATCTTTCAGATCTGAAGAAGAAGCAGATACTTTCCAGATATCACTGTCTCTCACTTTCTTCCAATGATTATAGGTCATAGTTTCCAAAATGGGTCCAATTGATTGAGCTGCCAAAGCCACACCTCCACACTTTGCTGCGATGGCTTTCCCTATGTCCTTCAACTGTTCTTTGTCATCTCTAGATTCAAAGCCACTTTTTTGCTTAATTATAGTCCAGCACATCTCATCCGTCAGTGATGCTAACTCATGTGGTGGAATGGTCGAAATTTTCCTTGCAATCTCCTCATTGCGTGTGGTTGCTATAACAACCACCTTGCTACCCTGTCCAACCTTAAGCATGGCAATCAGACTAACTAATTGGGAATCATCCTCCTCCCACAAATCATCTAGAACAATCAGAATCTTCTTATTTGCGAGTAGCTTTGCAAGTGATCTGGATATCATCTCCTTTTCAGTGTACCGACTCTCATTCTCTGACAGTTGACTTATTAAAGAATTGCCAATTTTGTTTAAATCAAATGTCTCTGACACATAAATCCACACCCGGACGTAGTCTTCAAAGATGGTTTTATTATTGTAAACCATTTTTGCCAAGGTCGTCTTGCCAAGGCCTCCAATGTCGTGTATAGCAAGGACAATGAGCTCTTCTACTATGCTCTCAGATAAAGAAGCCCATATTTTATTTTCCTCTTCGGTCCTCCCAATGATTGATGCCTCAATGGTTGATGATGTTTCACGCATTTGTATGACTTTCAGCTCGTCATCGGCATTAGAGCCCGGCACTAACATGAATTTCTGATATTGATCTGTGATCCCCTGTAGTTCCTCTCTCATCCTCTTCATCTTGTTAGCCATTGTGAACTTGGGGCCGATTGTGCAACAATGCATTATAACTGCTAGATGTTTCTTGATGGAGAACTGCAAGAGAGAATCAGCTTAATTGTTAGTCACCGGCGAAATGGTGGGTGATATTAGGAAAAAGTCTATTTTAGGCCAGAAAGTTTGATGCATGATCTGACTTGCCTAACATATGAATTCCAGATTTGATTTTGAACATCCTCATGCCGGCCATTAGTTTTAGACTTTGTCGTTGACTGGTATTTTTTTCAAATGTAGCTGAGTTCAACTTCGTCTATTTAAAATCCACATTCACTAAAATATTTAGAAGTGAAAATAAAACTTGGTCAAAGTATGCATCTCTTTGTCTAGCACCAGGCCACCAGCATATATATTCTGTTTTGGAATCGTCATCTTCTTGGTGTGCCAAAAAAGCATTGAATCTAAAATGGCAAGGATTAAAAGTTTCAATGCGTGTAATTCAAGGTCGAGGACCACCATCAAACTTGAAGGCTCAGATAACTGTCGTATATATGTCTTGGTGTATTAGATATGTTTCCAGCTTGATGAAAATCGGTTAGGGTAAAATATTAAGCGCATAACTTCATATTTGCTAGTATTTCAGTAATAATCTACATATATAATTGAAAAACAAAAACGTTTGCATAACTATATTTGGAAAATAACTAATAGTGTGTACTAGTAGACTAGTAGTTGTAATGTTAAGATCAAATTATTCTGTAGAATATATAATTTTTTGTTCACAATTACTTCATCGCACATATTGATAGGCATAATTATCACTCTTTTACTCTGTTTTCCTTACATCTTAATACAACGTATTTTCGCATAAAAAGAAGCATGGTTCAGAGTTTACCTTCCGTGTTGGCTCAGCCTCAGTTCCTGCTTCAAATTCGTCAATCATGTCGGCGATGGCGTACATCGCGTCCGTGAGACGCTTGAGCCACAAACGCATGGTATTGTTGGTGTTGGAGTGCTCAGCGTCCTTGAGGAGCGCCTCGATGGACTCGAGGGTAGTCTTCATCTGGTTCAGATCCTTGTCGAAGCGCTGCTGCTGCTTGATCTGTCCTCCCACTAACGAACCGATCTGCTGCACCACCTCCTTCAAGAGTGCAGCGGCAATCATGCCCCCGATCTCCGCCATGGCTCCTGCTCGCCCTGGTGCTTCTCTCTCGTCAATGTCTGGGATGCGCACAAAGCCGATCTCCGCCATGGCTCCTGCTCGCCCTGGTGCTTCTCTCTCGTCAATGTCTGGGATGCGCACAAAGGGGGGTGGGGGGGGGGGGGGGGGGGGGGGGGGGGGTTGGTGGACTGCATCGTCACATCAAGTGCCTGTCATGGACCAAACAACTTCCGTAGACGAGCTCTGGTCCAAGTCGCTGCATTCTCGAGAACTCCAATAATTCGCAACACTACAGTATTCTGATTGTGATCTCCACTACAGTATTCTGATTGTGATCTCCACTAATGGATTATTCTTTATCTAAAAAAACTAATGGATTATTCGACTTTTCAGAATGAATATGAGGAAGGGTAAGCGTCAGGTGAGACATTTTTGCGGTAAATATGAACAATTCCCTCCAGCCAATTATAATTTTGGACACCGGGGGAGGAAAGAAGATGAATGTGCGCTTTTCTTCCCACTCCCGTCTCTGGCTGTTGCGGCTCTTCTTAAACGAATTACGTGCGGGCAGAATTTCCTTCTGTTCTTCTTAGAAAAAAACTCCTATCATTTGTGAGTTGTTTCCTAAGATTTTATGCTCCAGTTTACCAAACGAGATTAAATCAATCTTACAATTAGTGTCATATTCTCCTACTGCTAATACGGTGGACATGGATGTACATGTCGCTAGTGGATATGTTCTGTCAATGACGTGGATCCAATGTTGGTGCTTCTCTCTCGTCAAATGTGTGGGATGCGCACAAAGGTGGGTGGGGGAGAATGGGGATCTTATCGTCACAGCAATTGCCAAGATGTTTCCACTACCAACCACCGACAGTATGTACCCCCACCTACTGAAGGCCAGATTCAAGACTTGGACCAAACAGCTGTCGTCGTTGGATCTCCGGAACTCCAATAATTCGCAGCTACTCCATACACGATATTTTCTCACATTGGTCGATCAAGTAAATGAAAATTCTGATTTTGATTTTTCACTAATGGATTTTACTTGATTTTTCAGGATTTTTTTTCAAGGAATGGTAAGTATCAGGTATTCAGGTGAGACATCTCGAGGTAAAGATGAGAAATACACTATCATGCGCGTAATTCCCTCAAGCCAAATATTATGTTGGACAACGGAGAAGGAAGAAGATGAGATCCGTGCACTTTTCTTCGCACTCCCGTCTCTGGCTGTTGCGGCTCTTCTTGATCGAACTAGAGGCTGGGGCGCCTCCTTGCCAGTCCTCTGCGCCCCAATCCATCTCAATTGCTTGGTATGATACCGATGCAAGTGCCCCATTCGCCCAAGACAAATTAGAGACGATGGACCACACCCATAAGCAGGGAAATAAAACGCATAATCATTTCCATCTATCTGCCATTCTGTTTTCTCCACCATGAGGTCTTCAGAAATCCAAACCGGTGAACCTCAGTATTCAGCACCGAATTCAGATGGAAGCCGCTGGAAAAGCACATCGTCATGCGGTCATCACATCTTCGAGTAGCAGGTAACGGAGGAAAGCAGCCAACATGGCTATCAATGCCACAACTACGTACTTCCAGTTGAGCAGCCAAGGCTTGATGGTCAGCGCTCTCGAGCGTACCCTCACCAGAGGAGTCCCCCTCCTCTCGAGTCTTCGCCTCCTCCTTGTCGATTGGATCTTGCAGTTTTCCACCTGAGTAAAACATGGTTATAACATTTACAACTAAGCAATCAGATGATCAAGTACATGTTCCCCAGAATGTTAGCACAATGAAAGTGTAGATATCTAGAAGGAAAACAGACTAATAATACAAGCTGCAGCGGCGTAGATATATAACTACGTAGATATAATGTTTGAAAGGGAAATCGTCCATTATTCATTTTCCAAAAATGCAGCTATAGAAAATAAATAAACTAAGTTATTTTATGAGTCCAAATAAAGCCTCAAGATTATGTAGCTTCTACAAGAGCATATATTAACCAGAATTGCAAATTCATTACTGTGTCAAGTCCATGAAACATAGGATGTCTAGATGAAAACTGAAAAGGTAAATACACATGCACATGCGCGCACACCTGATTGTCAGGAATCAATTATCAAACTCAAGAAAGTTTTTCATGTAGGCCATCCATTTATCAAAACATACAAGAGCAATTAGTATTTTTTATCAGGCATATTTCATATAGCTATTCCTGCACCAAATGGAGAAGTGATCCCAATTGAGTAGACATAGTTTTAACTATAAAATGTTCAGCTAAAGCTTGAGCAGTCCAATTAACATTGCCAAGGAAAAGACATATTTCTGAACATAAAGTGTTCAACTGGTACAAGTAGCATATGAGCAGAAGTATTCTGTTTAGCAGAAATAGCTAGTTATTTATAAAATAATGGCCACAAGGGTAATTACCTCCAACGACTGCGTACACATTAGCTGAGAGTGACACACGGTGCTCCATAAAGGCGACTTGTGCAAGGCATGGATGCCAAATTATACCAAGGAAATGACCTTCATAAAAGAGTCAACAGATGCTTTTGATCAGTTCAATGATGTAGCATTATGATGGAGAATTATTGATCTAGACCGCAGCCTGCAACCAATGCCTACCTCGAGACACCACCCCTGAAGTTCGCCATAAAAAATTAGTATAACACTTGGGTCTAAGACAATTACTGATGCATAGCTTTACAGGGGTGATCCTGAATTTATGTTTCTTCTTACCAATCTATAGGAGAATCCGCGTACTATTTGTTCAAACAAGTGAACAGAATATATGAAGGAAACATATAACTGCCAGTCTAGAAACAGCAACACCAAATAGTTTAGAAATTGTGTCTCTAATTTCTAACGGAGGCACTATCAAAGAGGTAGCAAGAAGATCAGACCTTCAAAATAAATACTTATACTAGAATTTTAACAACAGAAAGCTACCTTAATGCATAAACTACTGGATCTATTAATGATATGCAATACAAAGTTTTACTAAAGGGCACATGAGGCAAGATGCATACACACAAACAGTTCATTGCCTGCTACCATTGCTAATCTCAATCAGAGAGCTAATCTGGGCATAAAAGTAAGAGAACAAAACAAATAACATGTGAGTTATAGCACAACACAAAAACACATGAGTTATAGCACAACTTTAGCTTTGATATCATACTGACTTTTTAGTGCATTTTAAAAAAAAATCACGGGTGCGTAGTAAAAACGAAGGTACACAACAGACTGCAGAGCTGGCACATGATACAGAAATGCCAAAAAGGGCGCACTACATAAAAGTGCTTAATTAGACTCGAGATATATCCCTAGAAAAGAGGCGTTTTAGCTTGATGCTGTTGTCATCTTGTTAACAGTAATACCAATAATATGTTACATTGACAATGCCACATATATGAATTTATTAGTAAAGCTAAAGATGATTATCTCGAACAAAAGCAGAGTAGTAGCAAGTAACCAAATAGAAATTGTTATCTATCAATGGTTAGCATAGCTGTTGTTCTAATCCATATAGATCTTGTTGACAATCCGCAGAATAAACAATAGGCACGATGGCTGAGCTTTGAGTACTCTAACCATGATGGGAAAAGACCGAACCAATTGTATCGGAAGCGGCGTTGATGGCACATTTTACCAGAAGTTTCATAATGGTTCAGACGAGGTAGCAGGAACTAGCATCAAATATCCTCTCCGCACCATCTCTCTGATTATGTGGATATTGCCAGATTTGTGATCACAACGCAGGGTCTCACACCAAGATAGTATACCTCGAAATACAACAGGAATCGGAAATGATTCATTTGATTAAGGCTCTTCATCTTGATTTTCTTGCTGCTGTTCCAACTGAAGAAGCAGTGGTAAAGGTTGTCTGGTAAATGAAGTAGGAGGATCTTCCAGCCTGAAGAAGGTGCCTCTATTCTCTGTCTATTGAAGTAGGACCAATGTTACCCACCTTAACCATTTTCAGTCCAATTCCCAACTCCTAGAACAACTGATCTCTCTCTCCCCTAGTCTCTTGCTCCAAATTCAAGCAACTACTCAACAGGACAAATCTACAGTTCAAACAAGAAGAAAACCCCCAATTAGGAATTTGAGATTGAGGATTATTTTACTCGTACTGGAAAATCCCTAAAACTTACCAAAAATAAGGAGGGCGGACTGGACCGGTGGAGCCGTGGAGGGGATAAACGCCATGTACTGATGTCCATGAATCAATGGCGGAGGCGCGGAGCTGTCTGCTGCGTGGTCTGCTGCTGGTCGCCGCCCGCCGGGTTAGAGGAATGTGGGGATGGCCTGTGTCCGACTCGCCGGCGCTGGTCTCCGGGTGCGGTGGTGGGAGGGGGCGCGGGTCTCCGATCTCGGCTGCCGATCGCCAGCAGCCGGATCGGGGGAGGTGGGGTCGGCCTGGCCGGTCGTGTCGCCTCTGCAAGTTCTCGATCCCTGGAGGGGCCAAAAGCTCTGTTTTTTGTCTAACCTGGGAGGATCACGACTAACTTAGCTGCTAATTTTGCTCAAAAAAATTTGCTGCTAATTCAAGCAGCCATAATGTAGTGCATTCCCTAACGTGAGTTCATACACATACATTGAAAAGTTTATGACAGGGCACATCCTTCTCCCAGTTCCAAAATGGGAGGAGCTCAAATTTGTTCCCCTTGTAATCAATGGCATCACCGAGAAACCTTTCCGACTTGAACTTCTCGGCGTCTTCCCAGACACTTGCGTCCCTTCCAATTATTCAGACATTGAGAACTGGTATTTGGGATGGAATGACGTAGTTGTCAATGTGCACACTCTCTATGGAGAGGTGAGCCCGAGGAGCGGCGCCGGGGGATGCAGACGGGATGTCTCTTTGATGACCTCCTTAGGCAGTTCATAGTGGCGATGTCATCTTCTGTCACAATCTCTTTTCCGTTGGGGATGGTGCTCCTCAAGTCCTCTTGCAGCTTATACATGGCGTGCGGATTTGTTTTAAGCTCTGCCATGACAAACTCTATAACCATCGACGTTGAGCTTGTTACTCTCAACTCCTCTTGCAGCTTAGACATGGTGTGCGGCGGCCACGGATGAGTTGGTGTGATGGCCACGGTCTGGGGTCGGCTGCCCTGTGTAGATTCTAGACTAGGCTGCGGGTTGACGCTTCGTGCGACATTGTAGCTCGTGAGCGAACAGAGGTATATATGTCGGGGATGTGGTCCCGGAAGGTGGTTGTCTTGTTTGACCATGCATCGTGCGGTTGAGCGGCGGAAAGTCGAAGTTGTGGCTTCGAGTCTTTGGCAACTTCGAGGGCGTATGACCTTGTGTCGTGCGGGCAATGAGATGGCTCTCGGCGTTGGTCGTCTACGTGTCAGGCGCCAGTTTCTGACACATAGGGTGTTGTGGATGCAGTTCTTCACCTTTGTGGAAGCGTCCCAATCTACTCCTCCCGTAGCAAGTGTGGCTTCTTTTCTTCGATAGTCGTGGAAGATCGGCTTATTGGTGAAGCGGTTCACCGCTGGCTGTGTTCGTGGTTGGCGTTTTTGTGGTATTTGTGACATGATAATAACAACACGTGATTTACATGTTTTATCTACATACTCCTATAGGCTACGTTCATCTCTAGTTAGCGCGATTAATTTCGGGAGCTTTTCCCTCGACGGCTTCACGGTGCACCACCGGTAGGTGTGTACCTAGAAATGAGTAGTTAAAAATATCTTTAAGATATCACAAAACAATGATCTCCAAGATGACGACATTCATGCATTTGCCAACAATTTATAATTTCAAAAATATCACAAAACAACGATCTCCAAGATGGAGTCTCTCGGGTTCCACAACAATATAAGTAGACGTTGCATTTGACTCTAATAGAAACAAGCACCTAATGAAATTCCCATGAATTTAACGTTCAATTGTATCAAGAATTTAACCAGACCAAGCGCTCGATCGACACATAATATCCTGAATCAAACTAAAACCATAAACAAGTTGGAAACCGGACGAAACTCAAACAGCAACTCACGACACATACTTAGTTGCAATTGACTTTCAATTCAGACAAGAAGTACTACCAGCTATTATTTTTATTGCCATTCAGATTCAGGGTGCTTGGACCGGTCCAGATTGAGCACCGCCACAACCTAGTTCTTCTTCGCACCACCGCTAGTGGCATCAACCGCAGCAGCATCTCCGCCAGTGACGTCGCGCGTTGCTGAAGCCTCGGGCAGCCAGGGCGCCGATTTCGTGGCGGAGACCTGCAGCACCGCCATGCGGTTAAAGTCCTCGCACATGGCCCTGATGAACAACTCCTGCTGCCAGACGACGGAGCCTGCCACGGGGCCCAAGGGCAAGCTCACTCTCCAATTGTTGCCGGAGTAGGGCCCGATGACCCTCACCATGCCGGCGCCCTGTGGAGCGTCGCCCGAGGACTGGTACAGGGTGGAGACATCTGTGGACTCGCCGGGGTGGAGGCGGCCGAGCACGTCCTCGTCGTTGTAGCCGACGAGGACATGCAGCGAGAGGTGCTGCCGGATCGCCTCGGGCGGCATGGCCTTGCAGCAGCGCCATGTTGTCGTTTTCGAGGGCGAGGACCGTGAGTGGGTCGTCGCGCCCCATGATGTCGCGCGTGACGCCCGTGGACGCGAGCAGGCTGCTGAACTCGCCGAGCTCAGGGAACGCCGCCAGGATGGCGGTGATGTTGTCGGCGGCGGCGTGACAGGGCGGTGAGGACGCTACGAGGAGGAGGATGAGCATGGTGAGGGAGTTCTTGGAGGTGAGAACGAAGGAGAGCGGTGATGCCATCGGCGTAACTTGTGCTGAGCTTTTTTGTGTAGGATATGAAAGGAGGCGATGGTCTGAACAGCTTGTGGCCGGGTGGCCTTGGTTTTATAGCAAACTAGCATGGTACGTGGCCCTCGCACACGCGTGGGCAACATCTGAAACTATCCAGAAAAAATATGTATAATTCCACATATATATTTCTAGTATTATAATTCTATATTCACCATAAATATAAAATATGCGAAAAATATCTTCATAATTTTTAATTTGTGGACCAAATATTGTTTATCAATTGGGAGAAAATACCATATCATTAACTGTACATGTCGTTTGTGCATGGTGATATTTTATATGTTTATATAATTCAAATCATATAGTGATTTAGGGTGAAGATTTTGCTGTTGTTACATTAGTGTGAGGTTAAAAATAAAACTAAATTCATCGATATTAGCTCATGTATGGACCCTCGACGTGGGTCGGTAACTTCTTCATAATCTTGTTGTTACTATTCAAATTAACATATTATATTTTTCTTTCTAAATCAAACTATTAAGCCTGGGCATACCTGGTTTGGCACGGTTTCTGCTAAACCAGACCATGTGCGATGGTGTAAGACGGTTTGGTCTGGTTACGTGACTTGTTAAATGACAGTTTGGTGTGGTCTGGTTTGCACGGTTTCCCGGTTTGAACCATTAAAGCGCAGGCAGCAGACAGACACTACATGCAGCAGTTCCTGCGAATGCAGAATCACAGGAAGCCGACTCCAGGAGTTCGTCTATGGCGAGGCACAAAGCGATCGATACGACGCCACCGGCGACCGCGCTTTTGTGCTGCGCTTGATCCGCCGCTGGCGGAGCAAGACATGGCCGGTGTGAGGCGCTCACTGGGCTTGGTCGCCGTCGGCCAGGTCCTCGCGGCGCAGCGCCGGGCGCGCCTCAGCCTGGAGCGCGACGAGCACCGTGCGGAAGCTGCCGTGTCCGTCGGCCAGGCGGATGAAGTAGTCGACCAACCGCTCCGCGAACGGCGAGCAGTCGAGCCAATGTACCGGTTCCTGTGCCTGCAGATGGAGGAGCAACTCGTACAGCGACACCAGGACCCGCTCACCTAGTGAGCGCGCTCAGCGGACACCAGCAAGGCACCCGCGACGGCTGAATGGACGGACACCGGCGAGGCAACCGCGACGACAGAGTGGACGAACACCTGCGAGGCAGCCGCGACGGCAGAGCGGACGGACACCGGCGAGGCCGAGGCCGGGCTGGAATCACGCCAGCGGCACTCGCGCTCGGATTAGGGACGAGGTAGCCGCCGCCGAGCAGCAGGAGGAGGCCGCCATGGTTGCGGGCTGAGGAGATCTGACCGCCGGTCAAGATCCTTCTTGGTGTCGCCTCTTCGCCCTCGGCTTCCATCGCGCCCCTAGCATCCAGCAAGCCGTCGACGCTAGGGAAGCCATCCTTGTTCGCCGGAGCCTCGCTCCGTGCCCTCACCTCGGCGCCCTGCCTCCGCCTCCGCCTCCGTCGTGGACTAGAGCCTGGGGGATTTTCCTTTTTTTTTTTCTTTTGGTCAATGGCGACGAAACTGATACGGTTTCGTGGTTTACTTGGTTCCAGACCGTCTCGGACCAGCACGGGGATTTCCGATCGCGGTTTCAATTTGTAAAGGAAAATGCTGTTGAGCCCCCGGAGGATCCATCCTCCGCCTCCGCACGATGACACGCGTCCCCCTTCCGTGGACCACTCTTCTCCACATATTCCGTGGACCACTCTCCTCCACATATCCCTTCGTCTTGAGACATCTTCTTCCTCGCACAGGATAGAACAGAGGACCAGCGCCCCTTCCCCAATTCCATGCGAGAGCTCGCGCGATGCGCCGCCGTTGACTCGTGCCCCCACGCCGCCGCCGGTGTCCCCCGCTCCCACACCACCGACGTCGTGCAAGGTCGCCAAATCCATCGAATCTCAGCCTCCCCAAATCCACCCTCCCTCCCTCCGCGTGACCTCCCGACCCCGATCATGGAGGCTCTCCCGCTAGCGGAGCACAGATTCGAGCACCGCGGGGACGCGGGGTGGGCTCTTTCACCTGAGACTATACTCCGACCAGCTCGCCGGCGCCTTCTGCTTCCACCTGTGCTCCCGTCGGTTCGTGGCCATGCTGCCCTGGCAGTACGGCGGTGCTCCCGTCGGTTTGCGGCCATGCTGCCATGGGAGGACGGCGGTGCTCCCATCGGTCGTAGGCTGCAGATGGCGGGGCGGCGAGCCGGAGCAGACCTGTCGGCGGTGCTGCAAGAGGCGGCCGATGGTGCTACCAACGACACCAGGCTCGGAGGTGCTCCCATGGCGTCACGGCGGTGCTGTTGAAGGAGCGCGGAGGTGCTCCCATAGCGTCACGGCGGAGCTACGAGGGCTCGGTGGAGATGCTCCCATGGCGTCGCGGCGGTGCTGTCGGAGAAGTGTGGCAGTGCTGCCAGAGGAGGGAGGGCTGCGTTGTCATGGGAGGACGATGGTGCTGCCAACGACACCCGGCCACCGGTGGTGCTGCATGGAGGACCTCGCCGGAATTCTTTTTGCATCACAACAAGTATTTTTTTGCTACATTTGTTTTGCTGTTTTGCATCTCGGAGGAAATTGCCAGAAGATCTTTTTGCTACGATTATTTTTTTTGCTACAATGGTTATGTGGTTTTGCTACAATTGTACAAAGTTTTTGCTATGATGTCTCCAATGAGAAGTTCGTCCATGCCTTTGAGGAGGTCGGTTTTGCTGCAATAGCATAATTTGTTTTGCTACAATAGCAAAAACAAATTGCTACAAGGTTTCCGACGAGGTCTCCGGCGAAGTATCCGGCGAGCTCTATGTCCGTCGGGTGTTTTTTTGTTTTTTGGTGGTCAAACCCGGTTGAAACGTTTTTTTGCTACTATAGAAGAAAAATTGTTCTACCGTGGACCTTGTTTTGCACCATCGCAGCAATTGCGGGAATTGGGAGGGAGCTGGGAGGAAAACTGGGACACGTGTCGTTTAGGGGACCCGGAGGATAGGAAGCTCCAATCCTCCGGAGGACGCCCAGCACTGCCCATTTGTAAACCGGTTAAGACCGGCAGAAACCATTATTACGGTGTGGTGCGGTGCGGTCTGACGGTTTGACCGGTTTGGAACCAAATTATGCTTAGGCTTACAAACTATTATATAAAGTACTAGCAAAATGTCCGTGCGTTGCAACGGGAGAGAAACTTCTGCATCGCGAAGGCGCACAAGGCTTTCTCAAGTTTTTTAATAGTTCACGAGCTTAGAAAGAAGTATCCACATAATATCTGGAAAAGCTAAGGTTCTAATTTGTTTAATTGAAATGTAATTAATTCAAAAACTATAATAAACTTACGTGCGGGTATTTCAAATCTCAGCCCTTTTGTTCAATAGTTCTATTCAAAGGAAAATGAAAGGATATTATTAATATAATTAAAGAATAAACGCAGAAGTGCAAAGCTTGGTCAAGGAAATCGTTGAGTAAATTCAGTCAAGTTTAGCTAATCTTCTAGCATTAATCAAATCTATCAGTACTGTTTCTTGCAGCTACGTACACGTGTACATTCAGTATACATGACACTTTCGTCCTAAAATAAGTATTGCAATACACACATGCAAGAATGACATGTACACATTTTGTGAATCGAAGAACAGTTCGGCTGGCTGTTTTTTTGTGTCCCTGAGCGGTCAGTTTAGCGTGCGATGGTTGTATGGGATGGTTCATGTTAGAACTGTGTTTGGTTATCAAATAGGAGGATGGAACCAACCGCTGCAGACCCAATCCATACCTCAAAATCGGCCCAATCGTTTGGCCCTCTTTTTAATCCTCTCTGTTGACATACCAACACTTTCGCCGAGAAGCTCCGCTGCGGTGTCCGTTCCAACCTACGTCGCGTCCGCGTCCACAGCCGTCGAACATACTGCGGACGCGCTCCTTTGCTAGGTCGCCGGCGCCGCAGCACAATGCTCCTGGCCGCGACCCCCGTTCAAGACCAGCAGCCATCGGGAGCATGACCGCGACCTCCGTCCAGACCAGCAGCCACCGGAATCCTGGCCGCGACCCCCGTCGCCGTCAGCGCCATGCTCCTGGCCGCTATGTTCGTATTTGGAAGGGAAGAGGTGGAGGCGTCGCGCCAAGCCGAGCCCACGGCCGCGTGCCCCTGCCCGCTGCTCGTCGTGCACCGTCGCCGGCGCGCCAAGCCGAGCACCCACGGCCGCGTTCCCTGACCGCTGCTTTATTATCTCTATCTCTCCTTGAACGCCCCCCTCAGCTGTATCTCAAATTGAATAGGCTAAATCTCCATTGTAGCTAGCTCCTCTAGCTCCTCCTCGTGTATCCTGATTTCGGGAGTATATGCTGCACGCTGGTTGTCTAAAATCGCTCGACTCGGACAAGGCAAGGTGTTGGCACAATGACACTTGTGGTGCACCATGGAGCTCGCTGACAACAGCTCGTAGAGTTCCACCAGGTGCATGCCGGATGGTGTGCATGGCGAGCCGGCGCCACCCATGCCCCACGACGACCTTATGTCTGTCAGTACATTGTGCCGCCCATGCCCCACGACGACCCTAGGACTGTCAGGACATTGCGATTTCTGTGGAAGCTGGCATCACGTGGAGCTCGCTGTCGACCTGGCCAGCCAACGGCGTGCACCTGAGCTCATCCCGAATTCCCGATAGATGGTCTCGTGGTCATAGATGATTGTCATGGCTGCACCCCGAAGGTGAGGGAGGGGATGAGTCCAGGACCGTGGTTTCTCCGTGCGTTTAATTGTTTCCTTTTGATCTCGCGCCTTGTTGCCGTGTTGGTTACGAGGCTGATTGGAAACCATATCGGATCGGGTCGGGGATATGCACGGAGCGACGTACCGCGTGCGAGCGACGTACCGTCGAAACGTACCATCACGGCAGCTAGGCATATTATAGTATAGATAGATAGATAGATAGAAGATAGATAATAGAACACATACTTAAGATGCATTGAGATTCCTTCCATTTTGCTCATTATTACTACCCATGTTTATATGACATATCTTTCTAAGATCATGCAACTGAACCCATCTATATTTGATAATTTTACATTTAAAACTAAGGCATTTATATTTTTCAGGTAAACATAAACCATTAGATTTTCCATTCATACTTAATTCATCTCATGTTGATGAAATAATATATCGCTTAGTTTGCATGAATAGCACATCTTTTCAGTTTGTCCTAATTATCATGCTGCAATCCTAGCTAAGTTTGTAGTACTCTCATGTGTAGCAAGACTTTGTATATATCAAAATTAAGCAACAGGTTAAATATTTTTCGTTCATATTTTCAAATTGTTAATAAATGATTCGGAGATTCTTATATTTTTCTAATCATGTACTTAATATTTATTATGAGAAACTATAGCTTTCATCCTTTTACCTAGATTTCACTAGTTCTTGCATTTATAACAAATTTGTACATATTTGAGATGCATTTATTCCTTACCTTTTGCTCATTATTATTACCATGTTTATATTGCATCGCTTCCTAAGAGTGTACCATTAAACTCATCCATCTTTGATAACTTTAAGCTTAAAGCCGAGGCATTTATATTTGTCAGGTGAACATTAAACCATCAGATTTTTTATTTGGACTTAATTGATTTCATGTCGATGAATGAATACATGGCTTTATTTTCCATGAATAGCATATCTTTTCATTTTGCCCTAATTATCGATGGTCCAATCCTAGCTAAATTTGTAGTACTCTCACATGTAGCAAGAAATTGTATTTATTAAAAATTAAGCAATATATTAATTACTTTTAGTTCGGATTTCGGAAATTATTTATGGTCACTATTTGTTATGAGATATTATTTAATGACTTGCAGATATTATTTCTTACAAAACATGCAATAACTATTTATTATGAGAATTCATAGCTTTTGTCCTTTTTACTATTTTCTGGCAGGTTCTTGCACTTACAAAAAATGTGCACATATTTGAGATGATTTGAGATTCTTTGGCTTTTATTCATTACTACGACCCATGTTTATACATCTGTTCCTAAGATTATACAATTAAACTCATCCATCTTTAAGAACTTTAAGTTTCAAAGTGAGGCATTTCTATTTGTCAGGTAAATGTAGAGCCATTAGATTTTGCCGTTTAGACTTAACTATTTTCGTGTTGATGAAAGAATACATGGCTTTAATTTCCGTGAATTCGCGTTGTTCCTAATTATCGACGGTGCAGTTCTAGCTAAATTTGCAGTACTCTCACGTGTAGCAAGACATTGTCTTTATCAAAAGTAAGCACTAGATGAATTAATTTTAGTTCAGATTTTCAAGTTTTTAATAACATGGTGAATATTTATTATGTTATATTATTTAATGACTTGCAGATTATTATTATTTCCAAAATATGTACTATATTTTTATTATGAGAATTTATAGCTCTCGTTCTCTTTCCATGGATGCTAGAACATGCCGACATGTAGTATATATTACATGGTGAATATTTATTATGTTATATTATTTAATGACTTGCAGATTATTATTTCTTCCTAAATATGTACTATATATATGATGAGAATTTATAGCTCGCGTTGTTCCTAATTGTCTTTGAAAGCCACACTAATATATATAGTCCTACAAACTTCACATGGATTGGTAGAACATGCCGACATGGCTACCACTTGTAGGAAAACCTCTGACAGGTCATCCTATGAAACAGTAGATTGTATCCAAAATTAGAAGTTAATGGTAAAGTATTACAAGAGCTAAAAGACATAAAATTAAAATGTTTTCTTTCACTATCCTTTTCTGCCTAATTTACTCATGTTCCTCTAACCGAAGAAGTGGTTTTCTTATCTATACCAATACAAAAATACATAGAACCGGAAAACCAAACAATCACAACCATTCAAACAACATTCTCTTATTTACACAATTCCACACTAAAATTTAATTAATTCTCATTAATTACTAGAGATGACAATAAGAGATACACATTGTACGACTGATATTTGTTGCCTTCTCTAGAATTGACATGTATGATATTTATCTAATTGGAGGAGAGGGAATGTAAAAAGGGGATGCTTCCTTCCCTTAGCTAAGAGATGTTCCACTACAAAATAAGAGAATGCTAGTTTTTTCAACCGTACCATATTTCTTCCCTTGGGGAAAAAATGAACCCCGGCTCCCTATTTTGTTTCGTCCTATCCTATTTGTATCAAGGAAACTATGTACATCTAAGAGGACACGGTGTTTCGGGCCACAGGTGCGGATGCACCCAGTATGTAAAACATTTTTTAAAACTTTTGAAAACGTCAAAAAGTTTAAACAAAATTTCGGATATACTGCACATCGATTAAATACTACTAGCTGAATGCCTGTATGTTGCTACGTTTGTATAAATATATTGTCTGTCAGTGTCATCTCATTTCATGAATATGTATAGCTTTCACCTCACAGCTTGTTTACCTGCTCCTTTCTTAGCCCCCACCTTCGAAGAAGAGAGGTGTTTTTATCCTAATATACCGCGCTCCACCTTCACATGTCCGACTCAAAACGAAACATCTGAAGGAATGTATGTGAATAATTAACCATTCCACATGTTCAATTTTCGAAGTCCACACAAACTCGCATGATGTTTTGAATTCCATTTAAATCAATCTGCTACAATAGTATACCAGACGTATTGAATAGCTCCTTGTGTATCGAATCATAATTGAAATTGGTCACTAAATAGGAAGAGCACTATTTTCACTGAAAATATATGCGTTGGGTGAGCATCTTCCAATAACGTACAAGCCTCAGGGGTTAATTGAATATCGTAGGAGTTAGAGAGCTAAAAATGGTCATTGTATTCATTTCGAAAGCACAAAGATACCCAGTATTACAATCTCTAGCTCCTCCCTTTCCTCGTCTGCTTCTCATTTGCCAGCTCCTCTTAATTAATTTCCAATGAACACCGAAGACATGAATGGCATCTAGAAAATAAAATTATGAGAAACCTAATAACATGAGTCATAGACTCAACAACCGATAATCCATCAATGAAATAAACAAAATTACTTCTCTAAAATTCATCAACAATCTCACAAATCAAATCAATGACCTTTGCAGCTATACATTGCGCTTTTATAAAATATAAACAAGGCTCTGATATTAGATTATCAGAAACAAAGAAATATAGAAGTATATGTTGTTGTTAGACAGACATCAAGTTTCAGGGTTGAGAGTTTACTATGTAACAACTATCATTTTTTCCGACAAAAAATAGTTAGCTCCAAATAAACCAAAGAATCAGATGAATATATCTGTACAGTTTTTACCTAAAGCTGATTTAGGTGAATCAACGAACCTAGGTGTGCACATAGGTGATAAGTGCTCACTTCCAATACTTCAAGAGAGGAGCACCTGTATGTAAAAAAAGTGAGAGCAGCACCTGTGTGGGCACTGAAACCTCACTGCAGTCAGAACTCAGGAGCAGTGATCAGCATTCACGTTATTCACAGCTAGTTCGGCGACAGGAAGCCAGAGTAGAGCTGGTCGGCGCAGAGAATGGAGGCGGCGTCGAGCTCTTGTGGAGGCTGTCCAGGAAAGGGAGAGGCACGCAGAACGCGAAGCGTCTATCTGTAGGTTCTTGGATGACCACCAGTTCATACGTAGCACAATAACAACATATGTGCCCAACAAGTTATCCAAAAGAAGTGGCGGTGTTTTGGTTACAAGGGATACTTACACAGAGGGACGTGCTAGGTTCGATTCCTGCTTGGTGCACATTTCCATTGCCCTAAATTTTTAGCCTCGAAAAACAAAATGTACAGTGATACGGGCCTATACATTATCCATTGTAGCTAGTAAAATTTATCTTTTTTCCCCAAATTTTTAGCCTCGAAAAACAAAATGTACAGTGATACGGGCCTATACATATCCATTGTAGCCAGTAAGTTTTATCTTTTTTTTCAAACCGTATCGTCATTCCTTCCTAACTTTTTTTTTCCAGCTTTTTAACCGTGAAAAACAAAAGGTAGAGGGAAATTGATGCTATGACCACGGATGCTACGGATATGATGTCATTTACATCTTAGTTATCGGTTTTTTTTAGGTCCTCTACATGGGTGTCTGGATATGATGTCATGGAGTCATACAAGTCTGTGAATCGAGCATCCCCCCCCCCCCCCCCCCCCCCATACAAACCAATCGATTGATCACGCTAGCGACGCGAGAGAGCCGAGACGAGAACTATCGAGCGATAGGGTGCAAAGCGCCAGTTCATCTTATGTTTATTCCTAAAGTTTCTCCTGAGTTTTCAATCGTCAATTTTTCAAATCCTGATCCGCATTTTGGGAGGTATCGGTTGAGGACTTTGATACATAATGGGTAGGGCACAATTTCAAAGTTTCGCACAGGGCCCCGTATTTTGTTGGCCCGGTCCTGGCGGCGGAAAACAGCGAGCAGTGGCGGCGGGGAACGGGCGGATTCTCCTCTCCCCTCTCTCGCCTGACTCCCCTCTCTCTGATTTGACAGCCCTTCCATCTCTCTCTGCAGGAGCACGGGACGGTGCCACGGGATTGAGCTGGCGACCAAGAAGCAGCCCGGCACCAACCTTGTCCCCCTAAAAGTTCAGAGGTATAACCCCTATGCAAACAATTTTATGTTCCAATGTGTATGGACAGTAAGCATGGTTCTGTTCGTCGTGATTGTTGGGCAGTGAGAATTGTTCAGTCCTATGTCTCTGTGTGCTTGTGCATCATCTGTCCCTAGTTAAATCAATCCACCAGGGAGGGAGGAGACCTTCACAATTTCTGGGTGTTCCTGTGGACCATTTAGATCCGCCCCTGCCCGTTAGGTCTGGCCACCTTGCATGAAACCCTAACTTTTCAGTCCATGGAATGCGGAATGCCCATTGTTAATTAGCAAGATTTTGAGATTCCCCTGTTTTCCGTGTACAGCTACCGTAAAACATCTCAGTAATTGTCATCTTTCATAGTGATGCTTTGCTCTTTCTGCATCATAGAGTTCTTGACATGCGAACCTTGAAAATTAGTGTAGAGACGGAACTTTATTGTGTGTCGTTAACATTGGAATGCCATATCGGTTCCTGGCGGTAATCATAAAATATTTCTTACTCCGATGATATTACTTTGTTACGTTGGATCCATCCAGAGAGACTAATCTATTAGTTCAGTTACAATAGTCAGGTGAACAAGGGTTTGATGCAAGGGACAGATAGTCACCACCTTCCATCAAACCCTAGCTTTTCAGTCCTTGGAATGCTCCCTTGTTAATTAGCAAGATTTTGAGATTCCCCTGTTTTTCGTGTACAGCTAATGTGCAATATCTCAGTAATTGTCATCTTTCGTGTGATGCTTTGCTCTTTCTGCATCGGAGAGTTCTTGACAGCACTAGTGAACCTTGAAAATTACTGTAGAGACCGAACTTTATGGTGTGGCGTTAACATTCGAATGCCATATCAGTTCCTGGCGGTAGAGAGACTAATCTATTAGTTTAGTTACAATAGTCGGGTAAATAATGGTGGCACATCAGGGTGAATAATGATGGCACATCAGTAGCAAAATTTTCAACTAACATATAGTGGTGTTGTTCACATACAGAGATGGGCTTGTGGATGCTGCTGGAGGGTTTTCTGCTTCTCGCAAATTCATTGGCCATACTGAAGCTTTCTTGGTCCGAGGGGATGTAGCATGTCTGAAGTATCAGGAAATGGGAAAGCCAAGTCCTTGAAGGGCCAGATCGTGGGGCTCATCTACGCCACTCAGTTTCTGCGGATGCCCTTGATAGCGCTTAATATTCTTATCACTGTTGTGAAAATGGTCTCAGGCTGAGGCTCTTTGTTGTGTCTCTGCTGGGTTGAACTGCTTTCAGTTACAGCATTATGTAAAAGCTAATCATGTACGAAAGTTGCTGCAAGGATTATCGCTTTGACTCGAATGTGGCTTGTTGGTTTTGTTGCTGTAAATTATTTGTAGACATACTTGTGTAAAAAATGCATCCTTTTGGGGGTATCGTTCCTCCTATATATTACTTCTGAATCGTTGTCTGGAGACGAAACCAACATTTTCTATAGTAAAGCCTATATTTGCTCTCTATTTTTTGACACTGTACCCGTTTCCTTGTATTTTAGCACTGCTTTTATGTTTGAAACTCTTTGTGGGCGTCTCAACTTTAGAATGATGATCAAACGGCAAGGATAGAATGGTTATCCATTTCGCTCATTTTGTGTTACAAGTTGCAATGGTGTTCAACAAAGAATTGTGCTCTTTTCTTCACATGCTGACACTGTAAAATTTGCAATTTGTGTTGCCTTTAAATTTAGTTATTCACATAATAACAACCGCAAAATTAATAGATGCTGAATGTTTATTTACTGTTCTGGGACCTTCCCTCTAATTCAGCCTATTTGAGCTGAACCTTAACATACACACGAAAAAGGTCATACCTGTACAATATGAAAGAGCAAACCTGAACAATATGGACCTGTCGTATCTGTGCATTTTTATAAAGCTGCATCCATTAAATCGCAATTTTCTTTCCATCAACCAGGGTGGGACCTAATTAACATTACTTTTGCTCTTTCGTTAAGGTGAGGTCAGCCACCGAACTCTTGCTCCACGATGAGTTTCAGTGTCGGAGATTGCTCACAGTGTGGCGGATTCAGTGCAGACTTGGAGAGTGAGACATATCAGGATTTTGAGCTCTGCTTTAGCAGCTAATCCGCGGCCAATGTAGCTCTGAGGTTGACCTCCTCGGTCCCCATAGCTTGGGATTCACATCTTTTGGTAGACCCGTACAAGACCTAATAACGTTCATTGTAGTCAGATCGCGGCCAGCGACCCGACGCGTTCGGTGTATTAGGGCATACGGCGATTGATTGACGGATCTGTACGCTGCACGGCGGACGACGGACGACGACGATGAGCTTGACCCGGCGGTTTCTCTACTTGGTCATTGACAAGAACAGGAGCAGGCCGTCCTCGGTCCTCCCCCCTGGTACACGCTCCACCGCATCAACACTTCTCAGCTCTTCGACTTCGGCGCGAACCCGGTGGTGGAGGCGCCCCAGCCCGAAGCCAATATGAGCTTCGACCTCTCCGGGAGCATGCAGTTCTCGCTCCTCGGCCGCTGCAAGGACAAGATCGTCGGCGTCGACTGCATGGGCCGCGGCGTCCTCTACGACGACAGCTTGCAGTCCATCCGCCCGCTGCCCACCATGCCGGCGCCCAAACGTTGCCGCACCTTGTCTGTCGCCGTCGACGACGGCAGCGCCTACGTCATCGAGACGGACCACCTCCCGGGCTGGCGCCGACACGTCCAGGAACTCGTGTACCAAAACGACGAGGACTGGGTATGGCGCTCCCTACCTCCGCCGCCCTATGTGCGCCAACGCAAGAGCGGCCGCTCCAGCGGCGAGATCACCTGCCACGCGGTGGACAACCACCGCGAGGGCAACGGCTCGCTCGTCTGGGTGTCCGCCGCAGGCCGCGGCACGTACTGGCTGGACACGGCGACGCACGTGTGGACCAAGGCCGGCGACTGGTCGCTGCCGTTCCGGGGACAAGCCGTGCCTGCCCCGGAGCTCGGCATCTGGCTCGGATTCTCAGCCGTCGACCGCGGCGAGATTGCCGCAGCCGTGGACGAGGATCGGCCACTGGCGGCGGACCAGGTGTGGGACGAATTCGCCGTGCCCGATGGGTTCCACGAGCTGTACTCGCACCTTGTGTACCTAGGCGATCGCCGGTTCTGCGTCGCCAAGATCTTCGACTGGACTTCCCAGCTGCGCCACCGCCGCTGCCCCAGCTGCTGCTACGATCTTCCGGACGAAGACGAAGGCAAGTGTTTCACGATGCTTACCGGCGTACAGGTTGCGCACACCGGCACATCTCACCGCATCATCAAACGCAGGTCCCTCCGGTACTGCTTAGGTGAATCCTTCACCGGGTGTGTACTTTTGTCGCGTCATCAAGTATCTTGAAATGGACCATTTATTCAGACTTGAAGAAAAATTGGGCAAATCTGGAACAGCCAAAATTGAGAGTCAAGTTAAAAGGGATAGGAAATCGAGAACAAGCAAATTGAGAATGTCAGTCCATATTTAGATCAGCTCAAGTGCACTTACGAGAGGAGGAGTTAAAATGGTATCAACGTTCTAAATCCCAATTCATTCTAGAAGGGGATTCGAATACTCGCTATTTCCATAGTATTGCCAATGGCAGATACAGAAAAAATCGCATTCATTCTCTAGTCCAGGATGAGGGAACGATTGAGCGGCATGAACAACTAAAGTCGTACATTACAAATTACTATAAAGGCTTGTTCGGTGTTCCAGAGGAAGGAAATTTCACTTTGGATGAGTCTCGAACAGAGGATATCCCCCAGGTTTCAGATGCGGAAAATAGTCTACTTACTAAACTCTACTCGGAGGAGGAAGTGAGGATGACGGTTTTCCAAATGAAACATAATACAGCACCTAGACCTGATGGTTTTCCGGCTGAGTTCTACCAGAACTTTTGGGATGTTATCAAGTCTGATTTATTTCAACTGTTCGCCTGTCTTCACAATGGACAGATAGAGTTGTTTCGTCTCAATTTTGGTGAGATAACTTTATTACCTAAGTTTAACGAGCCAGAAAGGATTCAACAATTTAGACATATATGCCTTCTTAACGTTAGTTTTAAAATATTCACCAAAGTGGCTATGATTCGACTGAACAGTGTGACAGATCATGTGGTTCATCCGTCTTAGACGGCTTTTATGCAAGGCCGCAACATCCTTGATGGAGTTGCGATTCTACATGAAACAGTTCACGAGCTACATAGGAAAAAGCTGAATGGGGTAATTCTTAAAATTGACTTTGAGAAAACATATGATAAAGTCAAATGGTTTTTCCTTCAGCAGACCCTCAAATGAAAGGTTTTTCTACTGAGTGGTGCGCGTTAATAAATAGCTTTGTTTCAGGAGGAAGTGTAGCCATTAAGCTCAATGATGACACTGACAAATACTTTCAAACGAAAAAAGCCTCAGACAGGGTGACCCGTTATCGCCAATACTATTTAATATAGTGACTGATATGTTGGCTATCTTGTTCGAACGTGCTAAATCTGAGGGTCAAATTGAAGGAGTGATTCCACATCTTGTAGATGGTGGTTTATCGATTCTTCAATATGCTGACGATACAATTCTTTTTATGGAACATGACATCGAAAAAGCTCGTAACCTTAATCTGATCTTGTCAGCATTCGAGCAACTTTCGGGTCTTAAGATAAATTTCCATAAAAGTGAATTATTTTGCTTTGGCGAGGCTCGAGAAAACGCCGCCTTGTATGCTGAACTTTTTGGTTATGAGCAAGGTCAATTTCCTATCAACTATTTGGATATTTCGATTCATTATCGGAAACTTATAAATGCTGAATAAAAGAAGGTGGAGGAAAGATTTCAATTACGCTTAAATAGCTGGAAAGGCAAACTCTTATCCCTGGGTGGAAGATTGGTTCTCATAAACTCGATACTAACAAACATGTTACTGTACATGATTTCATTCTTCCAATTGCCCAAAGGAGTCTTAAAAAGATTGGATTATTTCCGGTCTAGATTCTTTTGGCAAGGGATTGTGAGAAGAAAAAATATCGTCTGACTAAATGGAGTGTGGTTTGTTGCCCTGAAGACCAAGGAGGGCTCGGAATTCATGACCTTGAGGTCAAGAATAGAGTCTTGCTAGGTAAATGGCTCTTCAAACTTCTATCGAAGATGGAGTTTGGCAAACCCTCCTTAGGAGAAAGTATGTGGGAGATCAAGCTGTTTCTCAGGTTTTTTGGAAACCTGGCGATTCACACTTCTGGGCTGGCCTCATGGCTACAAAGAAGTTTTTTTTTCAACATGGATCTTTCTCAATTAGGGATGTATCGGAAATTCGTTTCTGGGAGGATAAATGGCTAGGCCATTCTACCCTTAGAGAACAATATCCGGCTCTATACACTATTGTACGAAACAAAAGCGACACGATCGCGAAGGTGTTGGGTACCTCCCCACCAGATGTTTCGTTCAGAAGAAGTTTACTTGGAACAAGACAAGCATCCTGGAATGTCTTGCTCATCCGATTGGATTCAGTCTAATTGTTGGAAGGTCCAGATACATTTCAATGGAATCTTACGAAGAATGGCAAATTCTCGGTTGATTCTATGTATAGAGCACTAATTCTACCCGAAGTGCCAGTCGATATTAAGGATTATACCAAAATTTGGAAGATGAAGATCCCGCTTAAAACTAAAGTGTTTGCGTGGTATCTTCGTCGGGGTGTAATTCTGACAAAAGACAACCTTGCCAAGCGTAATTGGCACGGAAGTAAAAAGTGTGTTTTCTGTCAATATGACGAGACCATTAAACACTTATTCTTCCCGTGCGAATTCGCCAGGTCTATATGGTCAGACATCCAGATAAGTTATACCTTAGATCCACCGCGTACTGTTGCAAACATTTTTGGCAACTGTTTAAATGGCGTGGATCCTAGGTTTAAACTCTTCTGTAGAATGGGCGCGATTGTCATTATTTGGTCGCTGTGGCTATGTAGAAATGACAAGATTTTTAACGATAAAAATGCTTCTGTTATGCAGGTTATCTATCGGTGTTCAGCTATGCTACGAGCATGATCGGCCCTGCAGAGTGTGGAGCACCGAGATTTTTTTTGATGTAGCGTCGAGGCTGGAGGCTGCGGCTAGGTAGTTATTCTCCCGGCATGGATTACAACATAGACTCCGGATAGACCTACCAGTTTCTTAGGCAGATCTACAATTTCTCATTATGATATGTAATTTGCCTTTTTACTTTTTGTTCTGAATTGGTTACTAGTGAACTGGTGGATGTGTGCATCTTAGCTATGCAGAGGCCGGATGTAATGCTTAAAACTCTTAAGTAATAAAAAACTTACACGTACCTCATCCCACTGAGATCACGCTCCAGACTACGTGCAGATTCCTTGGATCCTATACAAAATTTAACGTGACCGGCCGGTCTCGTTTCAAGCAGGAACTTTGCCTTGATCCGATCGATTACTTTATTTCCAAAAGTTCGGAATACACTGCTGCTGAAGTGAACATATCCGTACTTCTTGTGTGGTCGCTCTTATTTCGTTGGGCGCGCGTAGGACACAGCCAATCGGGATTTAGTTAGATCTCAGCCGCCTGACGTCACCCTTAGGACAATTTTTCTATTTGAATAAGTTTCAAAATTTAACTTTTTTATTTACACAATTTTTTGATTTTGAACATTTGTTAATTTTGAACAATTTCAAATCTAAACAAATTTTTTAATAAACAACTGTCAAATCTGAGCAATTTAAAATTTGAACAATTTTTAAATTGAACATCTATTAAATGAACAATTTTTTAAATGAGCGATTTTTAAATCTGAATAATTTTTAAATCTGAACAATTTTTAGATTTAAATAATATTCAAACTTAAACAATTTTTAAATGAACAATTTTCACAAATCATAAAAAATATAAAGAAAAGAAAAAGGAAAAAGAACACAGAAAAGGAAACGAAAAACAAAATGAAACAACAAACAAAAGAAAAAGGAGAAGAAAAAAATGTGATTATGAAGGCCCAACGGCCAAAACCGCGCAGCACAAATCCTGACGCGTTGATCCATTGGCTCTGGACGCGACTGAGATTTAGCTTAAATCTCAGACGCCTAAGCGGTAGCAAATCCATATTTCGTTCTCAGTATGCCTTCATTCGTAGCCAGGCACACCTGCCATTTCCTTGAGAATTTGGACATTGATTACTATGGGATTAATTAGGATGGTTAGGTGCAAATGGTACAAATTAAAAGATTCGCCAATAACGCTTGTCCACAAAGTCTATTAAAATCAAATCTCGTCTAACATGAAATGGAGACAATACTTATTAGTCAGTGCAAAATTGAGTAAAAGAACCATGCATGAAAGGGAGATGATGGTCCTCATTTTTTTTAGTTTTCTTTTCAAAAGTCCATCTCTATGGTACTCCCTCCGTTTCACATATAAGATGTTTTAGACATTTTTCATATTCATATTATACACATGTATTTAGACACTTTTTAGTATATATGTGCACTCATTTTAGTCTAAATGTAGACAACATGAACATGTGAAACACCTAAAACATCTTATATTGTGAAACAGAGGGAGCACCAAACGCGGTCCAACTTTGATCGGACACGGGAGGTGCTCAACGGCCCACCGCAAACGGACCGTTGTCCGTCCGGACACACGTTTCGCACCAAACGCGGTCCAACTTTGATCGCTGTTTGGGGAGGCGCGGACACAGCGCGTGTCCGCCCGTGGCCCAGCAACAAGGGCAGGCCGTGAAGGGGATCGTAGGCAGAAAACAAAAAATTTCCTAACAACGATAACCTTATACTAGCCAGAATCTATACTATGCAGATATACTATACAGTAGGAGATCGATATACGTACCCTCGTAGACCGATAGCGGGGATTACGCTCCCGCAACAAGCGTTGTCGAAGTAGACGACGTAGCCGACCTCGAGGTCGCGAAGATCTTGGCGCGACGAAGACGGCGATGACGATGGTGACACCGACCTCATGGTGGTGGAGATGAACACCTCTTAGCACCCCAAGTGTGGTGCCTCGCAGGGAGTCGCACACATACGGTGAAGATGACGACCTCCGGGCTCCGATCCAGGGACGAGTAGCGGAAAACTTGGACCGGAAGACCAGCAACACAGTGGTGTGCATATGGTGGAGAAACACTCAACCCGTGCACGACCCCAATTGCGGAGTCACGACTAAACGAGAGAGAGAGAGAGAGAGAGAGAGAGAGAATGGTGCAATTTCAAAGGCATGGGTGCACCTCTATATAAAGGGGAGGGGAGGGTGTAACTCCCCTTGGCTTAGCCATGTGGGACTAATCCCACATGGTGCAGCCGCACCAAGGGGGCTGCCGGCCCTAGGTGGGCCCCATTCGGCCCACCTCGGGTTCCCTCCCAAACCGCACCAAGAGGGGGACTTCCCCCCTCATGGGCCTCTTTAGGCCCATCTAGGTGTGCAGCCTTTAAAATTCGAATTTAATTAAATAAAAAAATATATATAATCATTAATTCAACTAATTAATATCAAATACATTTTATCTAATTAATTCCATCTCGAAAACTATTTCGTTGCTCTCCGATCTCCATCGGAACTATCCCGAACGCTTCCGGTGCTCTCTTTTATTTTCTCTTCTATTTCCAATCTATTATACATGTCATCTCCCCTTAAGTGTGTTACCCTAGCGGTTCGAGATCTCGCCAGACATAATCGAGACACGCTCTCCAATTAATTTGTGGACCTTGGATACCAGAATTAATCCTGTGAGATAACGAATAACTTTTGTCGTTCGAACCTTAGACGTCGAGTCTTAAACCTTTTGCCTGGCGATACTTAGCGTGTCCGAGACTCGTTCATAGATATCATGATACCTAGCTTGATCTCGTTATCGACAACACTATCTTCTACTCGTCCGTGATAATATGTCCCCGTGACCTAGTCACATGCTTGCAAGCTGATTTGACATAATCTCACCGAGTGGGCCCAGAGTATCTATCCTGCTATGCGGATTGGCAAATCCCGCTCTTGATCCCTCGTCTCAACATACTCCCTTCCGATACCCGAGAGGGACACCGTTATTGTCACACTTATAAGATATGACGTTTGATGCAATCAAAGTATCTTTCAGGAATAGCGATAAGAGTTGATCTCACGGTCAAAGGCGTAATGACTACGTCCTACAAATATTGGGTATGTCCATCACGTCATTTACCAATGACATGACTCCATTGTCAATTGACACCAACGTCACATGATCGGGAAACCTCGATCATCGATTGCACAATGAACTAGTTAAATAGAGGCTACTAGGGACCTGGTTGTTTATCTACCACACGTGTATTAATGTTTCCGCTTAATACAGTTATAGCATGGTATAAAACATATTACGAACATTGAGATATGACAAATAAACTATCTTTATTAAGTGCCTCTAGGGCATATCTCCTTCAGTCTCCCACTTGCACTAGAGTAACACTTAATCTAGTTTACCACTTTGGTAAAAGCTTAAACACCTATAGCAACTTGGTGCATGCTTGTCTCGTGGAAGAGGAAGTTTAGTCAACGGATCTCACATTGAGATCTGTATGTTTTGCAACATTTCTATGTCAACTCGTTTGACATCATCCCGTATCATATGATAACGGTGAAATATATCTTAGTCGATGGAGTGAGACTCGAACCTTCGCGTAGCATGGGCCTTAAAAGTCTAAGAGATCTATTAAGGGAACCACACATGCTCGGAAAACCGCTCAGTCCAATCACACTTGCTACTTCTGAAGTTGCCATATATTCTATACCTATGTAGATTATGCGACAGTGCATTCATATGCGACTTCGCAAGCTAACCATGTCTTTCTTCAAAACAAAGGACATCTCCTATATGAGATTTCTAGTCGTATGGGTCAGTGTCATAACTTGCATCATCGTAACCTTTTACGGCAAGTTGTCTTTTCACTCTTACCCTATACCAGAAAACATATCTTCAGTTCTCTCAGACACTGAAGAATATACTTAACGTTTGTTCATTGATCCATCCAGGGATCACTCTAGAACCCGTTCTTCAACCAAGAACTTGGGTCACACCAAGTCGAGCTTTCAGTCTGATAGAATCTATGGCTGAGGCATAGAGGATGTCGACATCCTTTTCTTTCATTAGCTATCGCTGAAACGCCAAGATAAACTTAATATTTTACCTAGTCATACAAGTAAGAACCTTTTTCTTCGCTTGTTCTATTCTGAAACACTTCAGAATCTTAACCTAGGAAAATATTCCGACCTAATGTTATTAAGCCCTTTTGATCTATACAATTATAGACCTGATGCCTAATACTCCTAACTTCATTCATAGAAAATTTAATCACTTAAATAATCTTTATACTTTACTAGAGGATCTGTATCATTCTCAATATGTCATTACATATAAAATCAGGAATGACACCTAGCTCCCACTCAAATATGCCTTCCGCATATAAGACCAGGGAATTTCTTTTAGCTCCCACTCAAATATGCCATTCACATATAAGATCAAGAAAAGCTACTTAGCTCCCACTCACTTCTTTGTAAATGCAGGTTTCTTCAACTATTTTGGACGACTCCAAAATCCTTTGATCACATTATCAAAGTGAAGATTCCAGCTCCGATATGCTTGCTTCAGCCCATGAATGGACAGCTGAAGTTTGCATACATGTTTAGCATCCTTAGGATCACAAACCATTTATTGTACTAATTACAACTCTTTCTTAATGTTACCATTAAGAAACATGGTTTCCTTATCCATCTATCAATTTCTCAATTTGAAATTATAGTAATTGCTAAACGACCCTGAATAGACTTAGGCTTCGCCACTTGAGACAAAATCTCGTTGTGGTCAACTTTTGAATTGTCGAAACTGTTTTGACAAATCGATCCTTATCATGTCTATTCTCTCATAAAATTCCATATTCTATTAACGGCCTAGATGCCATCAAGAAGATCTTCCCAAGTCGTTACTTGGTAATCGTACATGGATTTTATCTCGGATCATATATGACTCATAGCCATTTCTCGGACTTAGGTCTACCATCTCTTCTTCGTAGTTCGTAGGTTTGTCATGTTCCATTAACATGACTTCATAACAAGATTGTCGTACCACACATTGCGGAACACAACCTCGTACGCCTACGGTCTTAGTATGAGCTCAGAGCATCATGATCTTTATCATCATTTCCTTAAGTTGAGGAGGACGACACCGGAAACACTTTCCGTTGCGCCACTCTGATGTCTGGAGAGAAAGTTCATTAACTTCGTCTTGCTCTACTTTCTTTCCCACTTATACCCTTGGACAAGAAACTATTTCTTTGCAAGGTATATTCCGGCAACGATTTTGCCTATGTCGTGAGACATGTACCCAACTAATTCTTTAGGTAGGTACACTACAAAGATTTATCCATTTTAGGTTTGATCACATCGAAACACTAAATTACTGAAACGACAATCTAGGCTAAAAGCCATGCCATCACTCATATGGTATTGCCTCCACGGATTAGATGGTTTCCCTATTATCTAACGTGAATGTTTTGTTTCTACCATATGACTCCAATGATCACAATAATTCGATAAGAGATTTTATTTACCACACACTATCCAATAAGGTGCGATTACGACGTCAAACACACCACAAACATATGGTGTTCCATGCGACGTAATTTGTGGAACTCTTTTCACAAGTCTTCCAATGATATGCCAACCTTATAACTCAAATCTTATTTCCTCGATCTGTATCGCAGGAATTTGATTTTCTTGTTAAGTTTATTTTTCTACTTCACTTCGAACTTGTTTGATCAAATCAAAACCTTTCAGACCAACATTTGATCAAGTGGATATATCCATATCTACTCGAATCATTTGTGAAGTTTACGAAATAAAGATTTCCACTACACGTTAATTACTTCATTGATCCACATACATCCATATGCATGATTTCAATAAGTTATATGCCCGCTTTCCGAAAACGGTGTCTTAGTTATCTTGCAAGTGTCAAAAGATCAAAATCTAAGGACTTGAGATCCATCTGAATGGAGCTTCTTCATTGACTATAACATTGACATGACTTAAACGTTAGTGCCACAAGAATGTGGTGTCTTTATTAAGTTTGTATCCTTTGGCATTAATGTTATGAATGTGGGAGCTTCTACCATCTAAATTCAAATCGGTGTATGATCATTACTTCATAAATATAGGACAACGATTTTGTCACTAACATATATGAACAATCGTCTCGCTAGAGGAGACACACTTATAACGATCATACTAACAGGCGATCACAAAAGAATTTATTCAAATGGTAGATGCAGAGGGAGAGTGTCTATGGCCATCACAACATATTGCTGCCATCATCAACACACATTGTCTCCTCATCCTTCCAAGCTACTCAAGCAGAAAATCTTGTTTTCATAAAACATGACTAGTATCAAACTTAGTCACTACTGCGAGTACTTGCTTAGGTAAAACATTCATAACGTGTATATCATATATACACCATCATCATTGATGACTTCCCGGCGATCTGTTTCATCTACTTGATTCTTCAATGCAATCAAGAACTCATGAAGGTGAACGATTCCCCTTGTATGATATAGTCTATGACAAACTATTTGCACCTGGCAACGTTGTTGTCATCCAGTGATCGAGTTGAGCGAGGCGTCTCAATGTCATCAAATATGACCAATGTCATCGAGTATGACCAATGTCATCAAGTATGACTGCCACGTGCTCCTTTAATGCGAGTGTTCTCTTCCATCTTGGTTGAGAAGAAAAAGTCAAAGTACTGATAAACTTCATCAACCCAACTTGCGGTGTACTTCGAGTTTAGCGACCATCTCATATGTTCGCAATCTGTCAACTCACACCCACAGTTAATTTCTATGGTAGAGATCATAGCATACACTGGACTATGATGATATTATCCGCACAAAACTTGATAATCCAAATTATCCTTTTGCTAGCGGAATCTCCGGGTTTATCTCCTAGCGGGTATTGTATCACAAAGAGCTAACGGTTTAAACAAGGAGTATCCTCAAGCTACCGTATAAAACTATGAAGTTTGGACCCAACCTTTTAAGTTTCTCAATCGCAGGAATGCGCCTAATTTTTAAAGATGGCTATTACATTGGTTAATATCTACAAAGGTTTTGCAAAACATAAAGACTTTGTTCATAATAAATATGGGTTCAAGTTTTAATAAAATAAAACTACCAGAACTCCCACTCAAAACGAATATCCCTCTAATCGTTTTAGTGATTACACGATCCTCATCCATTATGCAACCCCTCATCGTCAGAGCCGGCAACATAACTTCAAAGGTAGACATCGACATGTCAATCACAACAACTCTGTGACTCATGCTTAACCTTTCGGTCACCGTGTTCCGAGGCCATGTCTGTACATGCTAGGCTCGCCATAATAACCTTCAGCGTATACGCTTGTGCAAACATGTCTTACACCCACCGTATGCGAACGACGATATGTCTGACACCCGATCGTCACGGCCTGCCTCATAACGTAGAACTTTCTTGGTGGTGCACGCCAAAGGGAGAACACTAATGGTATTTTGGAGGGATCATCTTATATTACTACCGCCGTGTAACTAATATATAACCATATATATATACACAATATAAGATGCAAACAACAACATAACATCAAAATGCAATGCGACGTGATATGGTCCTTGCGCCGATGGTCTCCTTCGCGCCCACAGTTTATAAACAATTTATCAAACCTACCTTGACCATATCACATTGCCCCTGCAAAATAAAGTTAGACGCTTTCTACTTTATCTTTTGCATATTTTACGTGGCTTGGGGCTTTCGTAAATAGAACCGATTCATACCTACGAACCTATGACCACAACAACGATCAAATAGTCGCTATTTATGTATCCCTTTCGGGCCCTCCATTGAAAATGCAAAGCCAACTAAAGAGAGAGAGACAGACACCCGCCAGCCACATATACGGTACAAGCCGTATGTCAGTTGTGGAACCAGTCTCGCGTAAGCGTACGCGTAAAGTCGGTCCGGGCCGCTTCATCAACTCAATGCTGCCGGCAATAGCAAGTGCACGCTAGAGGATAGCTTCTAAAAGAACGATGCCCCCATGAGAACATGGGTTCTAAAAGGTATAGCTATATCTACGCATAGATCGGCTCTGATACCACTGAAGGGGATCGTAGGCAGAAAACAAAAAATTTCCTAACAACGATAACCTTATACTAGCCAGGATCTATACTATGCAGATATACTATACAGTAGATCGATATACGTACCCTCGTAGACCGATAGCGGGGATTACGCTCCCGCAACAAGCGTTGTCGAAGTAGACGACGTAGCCGACCTCGAGGTCGCGAAGATCTTGGCGCGACGAAGACGGCGATGACGATGGTGACACCGACCTCATGGTGGTGGAGATGAACACCTCCTAGCACCCCAAGTGTGGTGCCTCGCAGGGAGTCGCACACATACGGTGAAGATGACGACCTCCGGGCTCCGATCCAGGGACGAGCAGCGGAAGACTTGGACCGGAAGACCAGCAGCACGACGGTGTGCATATGGTGGAGAAACACTCAACCCGTGCACGACCCCAATTGCGGAGTCACGACTAAAGGGAGAGATAGAGAGAATGGTGCAATTTCAAAGGCATGGGTGCACCTCTATATAAAGGGGAGGGGAGGGTGCAACTCCCCTTGGCTTAGCCATGTGGGACTAATCCCACATGGTGCAGCCGCACCAAGGGGGCTGCCGGCCCTAGGTGGGCCCCATTCGGCCCACCTCGGGTTCCCCTCCCAAACCGCACCAAGAGGGGGACCCCCCCCCCTCATGGGCCTCTTTAGGCCCATCTAAGTGCGCAGCCTTTAAAATTTGAATTTAATTAAATAAAAATATATTTAATCATTAATTCAACTAATTAATATCAAATACATTTTATCTAATTAATTCCAGCTCCGAAAACTATTTCGTTGCTCTCGATCTCCATCGGAACTATCCCGGAACGCTTCCGGTGCTCTCTTTTATTTTCTCTTCTATTTCCAATCTATTATACATGTCATCTCCCCTTAAGTGTGTTACCCTAGCGGTTCGAGATCTCGCAGACATAATCGAGACACGTCTCCAATTAATGATTAATTCGTGGACCTTGGATACCCAGAATTAATCCCTGTGAGATAACGAATAACTTTTGTCGTTCGAACCTTAGACGTTGAGTCTTAAACCTTTTGCCTGGCGATACTTAGCGTGTCCGAGACTCGTTCATAGATATCGTGATATCTAGCTTGACCTCGTTATCGACAACACTATCTTCTACTCGTCCGTGATATATGTCCCGTGACCTAGTCACATGCTTGCAAGCTGATTTGACATAATCTCACCGAGTGGGCCTAGAGTATCTATCCTGCTATGCGGATTGGCAAATCCCACTCTTGATCCCTCGTCTCAACATACTCCCTTCCGATACCCGAGAGGGACACCTTTATTGTCACACGTTTACGATATGACGTTTGATGCAATCAAAGTATCTTTCAGGAATAGTGATAAGAGTTGATCTCACGGTCAAAGGCGTAATGACTACGTCCTACAAATATTGGGTATGTCCATCACGTCATTCACCCAATGACATGACTCCATTGTCAATTGACACCAACGTCACATGATCGGGAAACCTCGATCATCGATTGCACAATGAACTAGTTAGATAGAGGCTACTAGGGACCTGGTTGTCTACGTACCACACGTGTATTAATGTTTCCGCTTAATACAGTTATAGCATGGTATAAAACATATTACGAACATTTGAGATATGACAAATAAACTATCTTTATTAAGTGCCTCTAGGGCATATCTACTTTAGGCCGCATAAGTAACGGCTCATCCATTGGCAGCGCGGTCTTATACAGCGGGCGGGGCGCTTGACTTTAATCAAAACGGTGATCGTGGCTAAATCAATACATCAACTGCTGGTCGCCGATGCGCCAATTTGGGCCTTGGAGGAGATCGAGAAGTGGCTCAGGGCGTTCTTCTGGGCTGGGAAAAAAAGTTTCAGGAGGGCAGTGCCTGGTCGCGTGGGACGCCATCTGCAAGCCGTTTGAGCTCGGCGGCCTAGGAGTGAAGGACTTGAGGACGCAGGGGTTGGCTTTGCGCACCAGGTGGGAGTGGCTAAGGAGGACGGAAAGGAGCAGGCCTTGGCAAGGGCTTCCGAGGCTTAGAGAGACAGAGGCGACGACTGTTTTTGACAGCTTGGTCAAGATCGTGCCAGGGAGAGGGAACGAGGTCATGTTCTGGACGGACAGATGGATCGAGGGGCGTGCGGATATTGACATTGCGCCTTTGGTAGTTGCGGCAGTCCCAACAAGACGCAGGAACAAGGATTGAACACTGGACATCGCGAAAGATCTGACAGCACATGGATACCGACAGTGGGTTAACCTCTGGCTAGCAGTGAACACAACCGTGCGCGATGAGCAGGAACATGACAAGTTCATTTGGACTGCGGCTGCTTCGGGTGTCTACTCGTCTAAGGCAACTTATGCGAGGTTAATTCAAGGAGGAAGGATCAGAGATGGCATGGCCGGGCCGCTTTGGAAATCGTTTGCGTCGCCGAAGTGCAAGATCTTCTGCTGGTTCGCGTTGAAACGTCGACTTTGGACTGCAGATAGGAGGACGCGCCATGGGTTACAGGAGCAGACCGACGTGTGCTTCACATGCTTGCAAGAGGAGGACACGGTGGATCATATTCTTGTCCAATGTCCATACGCCAAGGAGGTATGGTGGGGCTGCCTACAAGCTGTGGGCATCCAGCTTGCTGAGCCTCAAAACACCAATTTCTTCCAAGACTGGTGGACACACGCGAGAATTCAGGTGAGGAAACAAGACAGAAGGCGCTTCGATACACTTGTTATCTTGACTGCCTGGTGTTTGTGGAAACAACGGAACGCAAGGGTGTTCGGCAATCTTAATGCACAATTGAGTCCGTTACTTGTAATAGAGAAGGTGAGAGAGGAGTACTTGCTTTGGGAGAAGGCAAGAACAGGTGTAGGTGTAGCCGATGCCGCGAGAGAGTAGGTGTGAGTTCGGTGGGGTGTAAGGTGTTCTCTGAAACAGTTGTCTGCAGCTGATTCAGAGTCTTGTATATTTGTTTCTCTCTTCTATATGAATAAGGTATGCCAATTTGGCATACTCTAGGGAAAAAAACGGCTCATCCATCTGGTAGAGCTTGGCGATGCAAAACCAGCCCCCGTCACCTAGATGCTGGAGGTCACCCTGTAAGTGGGCACGCTAGCGGAGGCCCACCATCGCCCCACCTTAGCCCATTTAGCGTAATGGGACATGGCTTTGTTTCCACCTATACCCACCAGCTAGTTGGGCTGCCGTGAGTCCCAGATAAACCCACCTGGGCAGACGACGCCACAAAAGCAGGATAGACATAATTATGTAGCATCCATTGATATGATTAAGAGCAACATTGTACCATAATCCAAAACTTCAGAGCAAACAGAGACATCCAAACGCAGCACAATTCAAAGATGCCACCCAGTTCTCAACTATAATAATAAAGCAAAGTGCATTAGACGAATCCCAGCTAGTGACACTCTTTACGCAGACATCCTAAGCTTCTATCTTCTCAGCTGGTGCATCAAAGCATAAGGGCCTTGGTGGGCTTCGCCAACAGGTCGGTGAACTCCTGGTAGGGTGCCTTGGTGAAGGTGGTCTCCCTCCAGAAATCAGGGGTGAGGAATCCATAGGTCTTCATCAAAAATGAAGAGCTGAAACTTGACAGACATAACAAGCAGTTTTAGATGAAATATGAGATAGAACAGAGCCGGCAGGATGAATAAAAGTATGGGTAAAACATAACCAGAAACAAGTGATGTACTGGAGCCAGCCTGGAGCTCCAGTGACACACTGGAGCTCCAGGCTGGCTCCAGTACATCACTTGTTTCTGGTTATGTTTTACCACTGGAGCTCCAGGCTGGCTCCAGTACATCACTTGTTTCTGGTTATGTTTTACCCATACTTTTATTCATCCTGCCGGCTCTGTTCTATCTCATATTTCATCTAAAACTGCTTGTTATGTCTGTCAAGTTTCAGCTCTTCATTTTTGATGAAGACCTATGGATTCCTCACCCCTGATTTCTGGAGGGAGACCACCTTCACCAAGGCACCCTACCAGGAGTTCACCGACCTGTTGGCGAAGCCCACCAAGGCCCTTATGCTTTGATGCACCAGCTGAGAAGATAGAAGCTTAGGATGTCTGCGTAAAGAGTGTCACTAGCTGGGATTCGTCTAATGCACTTTGCTTTATTATTATAGTTGAGAACTGGGTGGCATCTTTGAATTGTGCTGCGTTTGGATGTCTCTGTTTGCTCTGAAGTTTTGGATTATGGTACAATGTTGCTCTTAATCATATCAATGGATGCTACATAATTATGTCTATCCTGCTTTTGTGGCGTCGTCTGCCCAGGTGGGTTTATCTGGGACTCACGGCAGCCCAACTAGCTGGTGGGTATAGGTGGAAACAAAGCCATGTCCCATTACGCTAAATGGGCTAAGGTGGGGCGATGGTGGGCCTCCGCTAGCGTGCCCACTTACAGGGTGACTCATCCTCCATTGGGTGAGAACTCAATTTTGTGATGTTGTCTGGGTTGGGCACATATATTTGTATGTGTTCGTTTGTTTTATTGCAAACGGTGACACTCTTTTTTACGTTTTGGTGCAATAAAACATATATTTCTTGCGTAATCGTTTTTTGGCTACATGAGCAATTTCGAAATGTTGCATTATTTTTACGCAACTTCACAAATAACAGGCAAACACATTGCAAAGGATGCTGCATACTGCACGCTCCTGATTTCTTCTCTTAATTAGCGGATTGGACGGCGGGCGGCTAACGCTGAGGGCTGGCCAAGAATATATTACTTATAGAAAATAAAATTTTGCACTTATGAATCGTTGCACGGTATAATAATGAGTAGAAAACTGAAACACCTACTGAAATTTATAGTTCTCTTGACGGTTATTATATATTTTACATGCTCTCTTCCCATGAATATTACTGATGAAGAAACAATATACATGCCATGCATGCCTTGTATTTAAATGTACTATAAAATTAAATATAATAGAATCTCATATTAACTAAACAATATTGTTAGGAAATTTGTAGGCAACATGTGTGCCTCTAAATGGATTCTAAAAAAGTGTTTCTCTAATTAAACAAAGACATGAATCCTCTGTTATTACAGAATATCCTATAAAATAAATTTATGTAAATGGGAAAGAAATAATTTGCATGCATATGAAATGAATGTGGCAGGCAAATAGGAGGCAATAAACAGAACTAGGAAATTATGTCTTGGGTAAAAGATAAAACTAATTAAGCAACTTGAATGGGGAATTGCACATCTAGATTCTAGAGTAGAGCATGTGCGTAGTTTAGACCCAAGCTATATTTGCACGACCTGTGCTTGATCATCCGGAGCTCCCCGTCGCAGCGCTCTACCTCCACGCCGGTGAGCAAGGCGAAGCCTATCTCAGGAGGGTTCGAGTCGTTGTAGCAGCGCGCGCAGACCGACGCCGGGGGTGGCTTCGTCATCCGAAACAGCTTTGTGACGCAGAACCGGCCGCCGTCGCCGAGATGGACGAGGTCCGACCTCAGACCGAGGCTCTCGTAGGGCTCCTCTAAGCCCTTCCACACTCCACACGCCTCGACGGGCGCGTCGGCACCGGCGTGCAGATCCCACGTGCCAAGGAGGCCGCTGTCGTAGTATCGGTCATCGTCGGGGAAGCCGAACCAGAGGCCGTGCTCTGGGGCGTATACCGCGGGCCCGTGGAACGGCAACGCCGAGTCGCTGACCTTGGTCCACTCGCCCTTCTCCGTGGACATGGAGTAGGTCCCGTGGCCGCGCATGGACGCCCAGATGGACCAGCCACCGACCTGTCCGACCACCGCGTAGGCGGCAGCGGCCTCCTCGTCGGACATGTGGTTCCGTGTCTCGCCGGTGCAGCCCAAGTAGGGAGGCGGCGGGAAGGAATGCCAGTACCAGTAAGGCTATTGGTAGTAGCGCCCTTGTTGACTAATAAGCCCCCGGACGAATATCCCCGTGGTCTCCGGACTCGCCGTCGCCGTATTCATAGCTGTACATGTGCTCGTGCTTGACGTGGCGGTCATCCTCCTCCAACCCCACGAAGTAGAGGTCGTCACCCACGGCAATCGGCACGCCATCACGCTCGGGAAATGTGAGGCCGGGAAGCGCGATGACTGAGTGCGATGCGTCGTCGTAGAGGATGGCGCGGTCCACGACAGAACCTTCTTCTTCGTATCGATACATGCCGGGGCGGTTGACGGCGACGATCTGGTCCTTGTTGCGGCCGGTGAGCGCGAAGTCCATGTACTTGCTGGGAGAGGAGAACGTCATGGTGGGGCGAGGCAAGCGAGCCTTCTCCGCATAACCAGCCTCCGCCGTATTCATCGATGTCGTATTTGTCATCGCCGCTGCCGCCGCCGCCTCCAATGTGGTCGCCCTCGCACTAGCAGCTGCTGCCGCCGCCGCGCGCTCCGGTGAATCCTTGGGGTAGAAAAGGTGCGACAGGTTGATACGGTGCAGCGTGTACGATAAGGGATTCACCGAGCGATTCTGTACCACCATGTACAGAAACCGCCGGCTCACACTAGTATAGAAAAGCTTATCTGTGGCGCACCAAAATAGCTTATCTGTGGCGCACGGGATGTGCGCCACTGTCGCTCCGCCAGTGGTAACACGTTACCTGTGGCGCACGGCTCGTGCGCCACAGATAACACCATTTATCTGTGGCGCACAAGCTTGTGCGCCACATATAGCTGGCTCCGTGCGCCACTGGTAAGTGCCACGGGGCACACCTCTTATACGCGCACCACCACCCTGTGCGCCACAGATAAGTAATTCTGTGCGCCACAGGTAAGATATTTTGCAATTTTTTTTAAAAAATGAAAAATTCAAAAAAATTCAAAAAATAAAAAAAAGAAATAATTTGGAAAAGCTAAATATTTGAATTTTTTATTTTATTTGCATTTTTTTGAATTTTTTAACCTATCTCAGATGATGACTTCCCACTAGGTCACCCATCCTCAAATTGTTCCAACCCTAGCACGCTTAACTTCTAAGTTCTATCCAATCCAGCTACCTCTATGCTACTCAAGTCTTATTGATACTAGCAGAGTGCCCGTGCGTTGCTACGACATGTAAAATGACAACGACGAAAATACCTCTGAATTGAGAGCCAAGACTTGCCAAATTTCTGACACAACTTTGATGATGGATGGTCTAAGTTTTGTTTTTCACGTTCTCGGCATACCCAGTTGAGGAAACTTAAATTACCAAAAAAGAAAATGCGAGTAAAATAGAGCTTTCATTGATCAACATTGACCGTTTTTAAAGACTCCATGGCGACAACATTTGCAATAGCTGGCAGGACAGACCCCAACCAGAAATTGTTTTGCTCTAGAGTTCTAGCTATGACAGCTAGTAAATGAGCCGCCATATTACTCTCTCTTCCAATCTGCTGAGGCCCATAGCCTGAGTAGAAAAACGGTGACAATTTGAACTCAGAGTTTTGATATCGCCATACAGCCCCATAATCTCGACATGCTTTTGACTCGAGATTTCTTCTACCACACCGGCATTGTCCAATTCCATGATTACAGGAGCATCTATTTATAGCATGCAATTCTTGAAGGCCCAGAAGGCACACCTTGGACGCAGCTTCAAAAACATCTTGTCATTTGATTTTCGACGAGTTGCTTGCCGAAACAATGATTCCTTGAAGCAACACACGCAACCGAGCATTCCTCTAGTTCATGCACAAGAGGTATTAACATTTATTTTTATCCAATACTTTGCCGGAGCAGTCAGCAGTGGTGTCCCAGAGTTCAGGGCAGGAAACCTTGCCCTTCACTTTCTCAGTAACTCTGTAATTAGGCTTAGGCCTTGAAGATATCTTTCAAGAAAATTGTCTGAATTTTGAATGCTGCACTCACTTTCTCATATGCCAAGATCTCCACACGACCATCTTATTTTTGCTGATGTTTGCTAGCAGAGGTGGGAAAGCCAATCATGTCCTGTTTACCTGAACAAATCCTCCGAGAGAAAGTCCCATCTTTTTCTCATCTCACATCTGGGCGCCTAGCATTCTTCTGGAGCACCATGAATTATTTCGTGACGATGATAATGACCTGAGTCGGCAGCCTGACGGAGCTACTCACTCTGCCTTATCTTGGCGAAGGTTCTGGGCCAATTTCTAAACACAACCTCTGCCCAAAAATCAATTCCGCGCAGATCTTGCAATCACGAACAACACATGTAGGGATTAATCAATTAATGGTGATTCCAAGAAAGAACGGCAAGGGAGCTTCAAATTCTCTGAGAGAAAGGACGGATGGCGTGTTGCTGCTACCCGTCGTGGACGTGCCGACGGAGGCCGTGCTCCTCGTGTGCGCCTTCGCAGTCGGGAACACGCTGGTGACCAAATGTCACAGCCGGCAGTCGCCATCGAGTCGAGGAAGCGCCAATGGAGGCCGAGCTTCTCGTGTGCGAACGCAAATCATATGAACCCTCTTAATTCTTGTATGTGTATATGTGTGGTATGTGTTATATATGTGTGTTTTTAAATTTCAAATTTTTTAAAAACTTCTAAAGTTTCAAAAGGAGATTCAAAAGTTTCAAAATTTTCAAAAAACTTAAAAAAATCCAAAAAAAATCCAAAAAATCCAAAATTTTCAAAAAAGTCAAAACACTTCAAAAAAAAATCAAAAAAGCCAAATAATTCAACAATCTTCTTTGTTATACATTTCTGTGTCTTCTTTTTGGACTTTTTGATTTTTTTTGAAATTATGAATTTTTTATTTTTTTTGATTTTGTAGAAAAAAATCATCTGTTTGAAATAACTGTTTTTTTCTTTTGGAATTTGGAGAATTTGAGAATTGCTGACCAGGTAAACCCGGCTGAAATCGAACTGCACTTTTCTCTAGTTTTTTTTGACATATTAAACACATTTTTTCGACGTCGTATGCAAAAGTTATGGCCGTTTTAATTTTTTTTTCTTTTTTTTTGCAAAAAAGGTTAAAATTCATATTTCAAAATTTCTGTACCAACTAGACACTAAAACCTAACTACATCTCAAAGGATTTAATTTTTTGAACATTTTATCATTTCCTTTTCTTATTTGCAAAACTGAAAAGGCGATCCACGGCGGGTAAGGGCTCAGCCCAGGTTAGCAGTGGCGCACAGACATGCTTGTTACCTGTGGCGCACAAGCATGTCTGTGCGCCACAGGTAAATATGGCCAGATCCAGATCTGGGGATCTGGCCATATTTACCTGTGGCGCACAGACATGCTTGTGCGCCACAGGTAATGCTGCTGTTGATGATCCTTTGCTGCGGCGGGATGGGGATGGACTATGGAGGAGGAGAGATGTGCGGCATCATCTGGCAGCTAGTTCTGATAGGCAATAAGAATCAATTATCGTAGTATGGAGGAGGAGATGGGGATCTGCCGAACATTTTATTATCTCATACGACTATTTTTAAACCTCGTGAATATTTTTCCAACTCATGAGCTTTTTTCTCAACTCTTTAGATATATTTCACAATAATAGCAACATCTAAATTTCAAGATTTATCAAAAAATAAAAGTATAACTCGTACCTCTAAATGGGACACACCAGATACGGCCCATGCCAAAAGTCGTTCAGGCGTTGCATCGCCAATGGAAGCAAGGCATCGTATATGGGACCCTCAAAACCTTCCCCCGACAAGATGATTGTATGACTCTTGTTTTAGAAACCTTTTAGAAGGATCTGGCCAAGTTTTTTGTTCTCTATTTTTTCTAGTTTTACTATTTTTGTTTCCTATTTTTCCTGTTTGTTTTTCCGTTTTCCTTTTTCTTCTCCTTTTCATGTAATAGGTGAGAATGTTTTTAAACCATTTTCAAATTCTTGATAAAAAATAAATTCACGGACATTTTTACAAATCCACGACTATTTTGAAAATTTATGGACATATTTACAAATTCTTGAATGTTTTTAAATTCACTACCATTTCACCAAATTTGTGAATCATTTTTTACATATGTGAACATTTTTAATAATTTTTTGAACATTTTTTTAGTCTGTGAACATTGTTTCATGTATAGCTACATTTATATTTGGGCAAATCTAAGACACTTATTTTGGGATGGTGGGAGTATTTTATAAATTCGTTAACAATCATTTTTTTTTCAAATCCCTTAACTTATTTAGATCTGTGAACTTTATAAAATTGGAACCATTTTGTAAATCTTTGAATTTTTTATTTTGTTGCCTGAGCAGACCAACAAAAGTCGAGCAAAAAAGGGAAAATCAGTTTGACAACACGTGTCATACAACACGTGTCATGCAAACAAAAGTCTGGTGGGCTTGAGCTATGGTCAGTTTTATCACGCATAGTTGGCCACCGAATGAGCGTTAATGCCCGTGCGTTGCAACGGGCATATATAAAAGTTATTTGAGATCCCAATTAAATTATGGTAAAATATATTCATTGCAATTTTTTGAGTGCACTGCAACGGGTCTATAAAAAAATTGAGATATCAACTGAATTATGTTAAAATATTCTCATTGCAATTTCCAATAAGTTTATTGCCGAGTCACTTGGTCCAAATGAAATAAAACTTCGTATACTTCAGAAAAGAAACTGTTGCATTTTTTTTTTTTGCCGAGTGTCTTTGTTACAATGCTCAAAGATTGAACATTACAGTTAATCAAACCATTCGCATAACAACAACTTTGCCAAATGGCAGGTACTTTAGAAAACAAATGTTGTTACATAATACTAAGACACGGGTTCAGATGGTGTGACAATGCAGTATGTTTTTTAGATAAAAGGCATAAATGCCCAGCTTTGAATTAACAAAGCCAGAGTGACCAACGGCCATTACAACGTGCTGATAAACAGCTTACAAGCATTGACACCACGAGCAAACAAAAGATAAAACAACAAAGAACAGCTGAAGGTGCCAAGGCTAACATCCGACTACGCTAACAAGTACAAAAGTAACTTGGTAGCAACATCGGATCCAAGCTGCCGGACGAAGCCGCCACGAGGAAGAAACGGCGAAAAAGGGCATCCACACCACCGCGCGGCTGAGCAGGACCTCCGAAGCTCGAACTCTCACCATTTAAATGTGACGTTGTTGCCGTAGAGGGGAACCCATTCCCCTCTCGCCCAGGCTCGAGGGCGCCGACCCAATGGCAAACAAAGGGACATTGCTGGGAGGAAGACACCCGGCACCCGCCAATCAACACGATAGGAAGACGATGCCGAACAAGCAAGCCGCCACGGCTACCACCAAAACCGCAAAGCACGACCACCACCCCTGCAATTCCCTAGACGACGCCTCCAGGAAGGGAAGCGACGTTTAAGCGCCGCCGCCGTCCGAAGGGGAACGCGGCTTTCGCCCAAAGAGGGGGAGGGTTGAGAGGGGACGGATACCTCGACGCACGCCTTCGAGAAGGAGCACGGCGCCCGTGGGCGTCGCCGTCGTCGTGGCCCTTACCGCGGCCAAGGGTTTCCCCCAATATCACAAATCACAACCTCCAACCACCCATACCAGCTCCAAAATCCGGCGAGAACACCGGAACGAGCTGGCAGGGAGACTAACAAGTCACGGAAAAGGGAAGCTTCTTCCACAAACTGGAGCCAGGCCGGCGGAGCAGCCCGCACCACGACCTCCATCCGCCAAACCCTCGCCGCCCACGCAGCCAAAAGGAGAGGACAACAAACAACACGAACGCCACTCGCCGCAGAGTCGGCGCTGCCACCAAGCCCAAGGCCGCCGCCCCGGCTTCCGAGACTCCCCCGCTCCAGCAGCTCAAGTAGCGGGCAAACACCGCCGCCAAACGCCCCAACGCCGGCTGACCACGACACCACAAACGAAGACACGCTGGACCGGCAAGATCCCCTGATCCGGCCGCTCGAGACGTGTGAAGCAGATCCTGCGCAAAAGGAGACCCAACTGGCGAGCGAGGGCGAGGACCAGCACACCCGGAGCACCCAGCTCCGGCGGCGGAAAGCCTCCTCAGCTCCGGCCTCGGTGAGATCTAGGTCACCCTGACCAGATCCACCATGCCAAAGGTACATCCTTGCTCGATCCGTGCGCTGCAGCACCTGGTGTCGCCTCCACCAGACGGCGACCGTCGGAGAAGGGCGCAGCCGCGTCGACCAGCGCCATGGCCGAGCCCTGCCGCCGCGCGAGCTTGAGGGAGGAAGCGGGCGCGCCCCCCATGAAACCGCAGGCAGCACATGGAGAGAACCTCGCCGCCGCCGTCCTCGAAGGGGACGCGGGCTTGCCCGCCGGCCAACTCGGGCGGCGGCGAGGGGGGAGGAGGGGAGGAGGACTGCGGCGGCTAGGGTATCGGACGCCCCTGGTGTCGCCCCAGAGGAGCGACACGGGAGACGGGGGGAAAGCCCAAGACCACTGCACGATCTTTCCGACAATGTAGTATGTGAAGAATGGAATTCTTACTTTTCAAGTACATCCAAATTACAGGACAATAAAATGGCAAGGATCGCAAGATTATCTTACGACAATTGTACCGGTCTGATTACACACTTAAAACTGAAAGAAGGTATAATAATTGAATTTGGTGGAATCACCTTCACGTTTCAGCTTTTGTTGTCTTTTTAAGAGGGGGTCTCTTGCTACTACTAATTCTGATAGTAGTACTGACTTTGCCATCTCTCCGTTGAGGTTGCACCTGCACGTGATTCTCTTGGCCGATATTTACAGCTTGTCCCGAAACTGATTGTTTACTTCCAATCCAAATTTCTGATTGCAGAACATCTAGACAACAAAATACTCAAGAAATTAGCCTTCAGAATGTTAAGAGTATCAGCGATTGCATTTGTTAGCTGAATTATTCATGCTTTAGTAAATCCGCAACCACATCGAAGAATAGAACAAAGTACTTCTTTATTTAGGGAACGCATGTACATCAAGCAATGTCAGAATGGCAGCTAGACTACGAGAATTGACAGTGGCCAAGATGAACAGGACAAGATGAACATCACCAGCAATAGAATCACATAACAAGGCATGGACGGAGGAAAGGGCTCGCTCCCATCAGTGTCGAGGTGGCCCAGCTCGTTCCTATCGCCGCCCGAGGTCTGCTCGCTCCCGTCGTCCAGCCTCTGGCGAGGGTGAGGATGCGGGAGCAGGCGTCGACGGCCGCCCAGGACGGCGAATCGCCTCTACATCTCTCCTATAAATCCCTAGGCGCGCATCCTCCCAATCCTAGATTGGAGAGAGTCAGAGAACACGGGAGCGATTCAGACTCATTCAGCTCTGCAGGGTGGTCGCCGCCGTCCTCCGCTAAACAATCCCAGCGTCGCCGCCGTCCGCCGTCGCGAGAGAGAGAGAGAGAGGTGATCGGGTGGAGCTGAATGGATAGGGTTGGGGACTAAAGTGCAAAAGTGTCCATCTTTTGGACCGCGGGTTGATTTCCTATTTTCAAGGGACTAAAGGGCAAAACGTCGCGACGTACGCGTACCACGTCGTTTACTCGTATTATATGTACCACGAAACTGTTACCTTTTTTTTTTGGTAAAATCTTAGTTTTTTAAAGTTAAGAAAAAAAGTTAATTTGCATTTTTCGAAAACGTTGAAAATATTATCTAGTCACGAATGTTTTTCTAAATTTCTTGAATTTGTTTTCAACCCCGTGAATATTTTTTTGAACCAGTCATCATTTTTTGACTATGTGAACGATTTTTTTCCAAATCCGTTAACATTTTTTGAACCCTGTAAACAATTTTCATAACCAGAGAATTTTTTTTTATCCGTAAATAAACTTTTTTGAACTTGAAATTTTCTTAAAACCCATTCGTATTTTCCCCGAACCTAGCGAACTCTTTTTTAGACCATCAACAACTGTTTAAAAGAAAAACAATGCATAAAAATAAGAGAAAAGGAAAGAAAAATGAAATGGGAAAACCAAAAAAATAAATAGATAAAACCTAAAGAAAAAAGAAACAAAATCTTGAAGAGAAGGAAAAAAGTAAAACAAAATGTAAGGAAGTAAGAAAAGGAGAAAAAACAGATAATCCGTGAAAGCCAGAAAGAAAGAAAACTCCGCACGCGTCGTTTGAATTTCAGTAGAAGACATCCACAAGGCGATTGATCAGGGATACACCCGATCTGGCTACGGCAAACCTCTCACATAGCGGATTGGTGGCTAGCAAGATCGAATCGGCGCATGGTGGTGCCTCCATGGTTGTCAATGGATCTCGAGGTTCTTTTGGAGTTCCCGGTGTTGAAAAAATGCTTCGAAATGTTACAAGTGTCGACATTTTTTTGGGTAAGCACGGGTTAAATGTTGCAATAATTTATGGATGTATCCCAAAGGATTTCTCCCATGATGCAAACATGTTTATGTGAGTTTGTCTTCTTTGTGCATATATGATGCATGCATTGGTTTCTTTTGTTGTAAAAGGAGACACATTTTTTTACGTTTTGTTGCAATTTCAAAATGTTGCATCACTTTTACACAACTTGGATGATCACTTGGGAAAATGTTGTAAAGGTTATTGCATACATACTAAGAAATGTTGTGGCAGGAGATTCATGTTGCATTGATTGGATGCTCAAGATTTCTTCTCTTAAACGGGTCAGTCGGTTTGGGAGCTGGCATTGAGCGCTGGCCAAAATATATTACCGATAGAACTAAAGATTTATGCGTATTAACTGTTACGCTTTTAAAAGTGAGTAAGAAAACTGTAACACGGAAATTAACAGTTCTTGTGACCTTTCTTACATGCTGCCATGAATACGGTGATGTAGAAGAACCAATATTACTTGTAATTGTGCATGTCTTGTATTGAACTTTATAAAATTAAGGTCATTAAATCTGTACATTATAGAGTTTCTCTAGAGCAAAGATATGAATCATATAAAATAAATTATCTAAAGCATGAAAAAAGAAGAATAGAATTGGCAGAAGACTAAGATCAACATATCCTGTTGGAAAAACAAAGCAACTTGATTGGGGAACTACCCATCTAGCGTAGAGCATGTGCGGAGTTTAGACCCAAGCTATATTTGCATGACTTGTGCTTGATCATGCGGGCTCCCCGTGGTTGCAGCGCTCCACCTCCACGCTGGTGAGCACAGCGAAGCCCATCATAGGAGGGTCTGAGTCGTAGTAGCACCGCTCGCAGCGCGACGGCGGTGGCGGCTCCGGCATTTGAAAGAGCCTTAAGACACATGACCGGCCGCCGTCGCCCAGGTGCACGAGTTGCTACCTCTGTCTCACGTAGGGCTCGAAGCCCTCTCACACACCGCTAACCTCGACCGGTGCGTCTACACCGGCGTGCAGGTCCCACGTGCCCAGGAGGCTGCAAAGGTACTTTTGGTTATGCGACACTTATATATCTTCTTGCGAATTCAAATTTCCTCTTAGCTCTATTGTTTCAAGGAGAGAGAGATATATATTACTCCCTCCGGTCCAGAAAATCCGTCGCAAGGACAGCTATGCGATCGTACTTGGTAGTTTCATTTTCCACGAACGTTTTAGTGGATCGGAGGAAGTAGTATTAATCAGAGTATTGCAGTCAAGGACTTCAGATCGCGTTTTCGTTGAGTACATAGGAAGACCTGAATCGTGCAACCGCACACGATGAGGATATCCTGAAGTGAAGAAACCCGCCATGTACCGGATCTATTCTGACTTGTGCGGTTGTGCCCAGCACCCACCGCTTGAAGGCAATCAGAAACCATCAAGCAAGACTTTACTGACCAGGAGCTGGAAGCGTTTGAGTTAGGCGACAAGTTTTATTGGTGTTGGCTGCCGGCGGTTGGGCATTCGGGAGGCATGCTGCTTGGTCTTCGTGACAGCATGTTCGAGGTTGAGAGTACTGACAGGGGTCAGTACTACCTCAGCGCGAACTGCCTCCACAGATCTAACAACAGAACCATGACAATCATTGGGATTTACGGACCAGCAAATCATAGTGAATCTTCAGCCTTCCTGGACGAGCTAACGGGGAAGGTGACAACGTGTCAACATCCCATTTTGATGGGGGGAGACTTCAACTTGATGAGATCGGCGGATGATAAGAATAATGATAGAATCAGTTGGCCAAGAGTGGAATTGTTCAATAACCATATTGCCTCTTGGGCTCTCAGAGAGATTGCTCGCTCGGGTGCTCGTTATACTTGGTCGAATAAGCAGCGTAACCCAGTTCGGTGTGTGTTGGATAGGGTATTCATCGCACCTGAGCTGGATGCTTTATTCCCCCACAGCGACGGTGACGACAGAGACAAGCTTGGGCTCGGACCATACCCCGCTTGTTTTTTACGGCGGTGAAGGCACCCCGGTTAAAAGCAACAGATTCTTTTTCGAACTGGGTTGGTTTGAGATTGAGGGGTTTAGCGAGATGGTATGTGACCGTTGGTTGAGACTTATGGCCTCGGCTAGGGGTCGAGACATCACCGACTGGTGGCAACACATGAGCGGTGGCCTTCATCAGTATTTGCGAGGCTGGAGCAAAAATATGGTTAAAGAGGCAAGGGTGAATAAACTGAACCTTCTCAAGCAGATTGCGGATCTAGATGAGAAAGGTGATCTGCTAGGCCTGGAGGAGGAAGAATGGGTCTTCCGATACCACCTAGAGGAGCAGCTCCTGCAAATTTACCGCATGGAGGAGGAGTATTGGCGACAACATGGATTGCATGGGGATGCAAACACCGCTTACTTCCATGATGTCGCCAACGGCAGAAGGAGAAAATGCATTATTTCCAGACTCCAAACTCCGGACGGTCCGATTAGTGATCCGCTACAGATTCAGGGTCATGTTTATGACTTCTATAGAGAGCTTTTAGGCTCAGAGGCTCCAAGGCATTTGGGCTTGGCTGCCAACACGTGGACAGGGGACAGACTGGTGTCGGATGCTGAAAACAATTTGCTGCAGCTAACCTTCTCGGAAACTAAGCTTGAATCCATTGTCATGGAGATGAAAGCCAACACTGCCCCGGGTCCAGATGGGTTCCAGGTCTCGTTTTTCAAGAAGTTCTGGCCAATGTGTAAACTGGGAGTACTGCACATTCTCAATGACTTCATTCTAGGGAGAATTGATGTCTCGAGACTTAACTTTGGAGTTCTGTCTCTTATCCCCAAAGTCCAGGGCGCTGATCACATTGGCCAGTTCCACCCAATTGCTCTCATTAATGTGGTGTTTAAGGTCATCTCTAAAGCGTTTGCGTCGCGCCTTGAACCCATTGCTCACAGAATCATCAGTCCTACCCAAACTGCGTTTATCAAAGGCAGATTCATCTTGGATGGTGTGCTTGCCCTGATCGAAACGGTGCACGAGCTTCGGGTAAAAAAGCTAGGGGGCATTTTACTGAAGCTCGACTTTGAAAAGGCATATGACCATGTTAATTGGAAATTCCTCATTGAGGTTTTGCGTCGGAAAGGCTTTGCTGATGGGTACCTGCACAGAACTGAGCAGTTGATATCTGGGGGACAGACTGCTATCTCCATCAACGGCGAGATTGGTCCGTATTTCAGGAACCGGCGAGGAGTGCGTCAAGGGGACCCTCTTTCGCCGATTATGTTCAACTTCGTGGTGGAAGCCTTGTCTGCTATGCTATCTGCGGCCTGTCGCCATGGTCACATTAAAGGGGTTGTGCCACATCTGATCCCAGAGGGGGCTGTCTCACATTCAATACGCTGACGATACCTTGATTTTAATCCAGAATTGCGATGCAGATATAGCAAACCTTAAGTTCTTGCTGTTGTGCTTTGAGAATATGTCAGGCCTAAAGATCAATTTCCACAAAAGTGAGGTCATTGTGCTGGACCAGAGCCCAGCTGAGCAACGGAGGGTTGCGAACATGTTCAACTGCAAACTAGGCTCCTTCCCCTTCATCTATCTTGGCCTCCCTATCTCTGACCGTAAGCTAACTGTTGAGCAGTGGCAGTTTCTGGTTAATAAGCTGGCTGCCAAGATTGAAGTTTGGATGGGTGGATTATTGTCCTCGGTGGGCGATTAATCTTGTCCAATGCTTGCTTGGATGCCCTTCCCACCCTTGCCATGGGGTTTTTTTGCTGCAAGATGGCATTCACAAAAAGTTTGATGCGGTGCGAGCCAGGTTCTATTGGGAGGGATCTGGGCCCAAATGCAAATATCACATGGTAAACTGGCCGGCAATGTGTCGACCCAAAGAGTGTGGCGGGCTGGGGCTCTCCCACACCAAAAACATGAACAAGGCGCTGATGTTGAAGTGGATATGGAAACTGTATCAAAACCCCAACTCAATTTGGAGTACAATTACGAGAGCTAAGTATCCCGAAGCTGATGACATCTTTGCCAGCCAGTCCCTTGAATGCTCACAGTTTTGGCGAAGTCTTCACAAGATCAAACACCTTTTTAAGCTGGGGGCAAAGCATGCCGTGAAGAATGGAAAGAGAACGCTGTTCTGGTCAGACTGGTGGACAAGTGAGGGTCCGCTTAAGGACAGGTTCCCGCGGCTGTTCAATATCTGTGACAACACGAACCTGACAGTTTTTCAGGCTTTCGACCCTGGAGAGTGCGGGGTGGGGTTTCGGAGATCCCTTGACTCGGTTACTGCTGGCCAATGGGCTCAGCTGAACGCTGACTTGGAAAAGTTTTCGCTGTGCGAAGGGGCGGATGAAATCAGATGGGCGCTGGACCCGTCCGGCAAATACTCGGTAGCTTCAATGTATAAGAAACTGTCCCCGGGGGCGACAGTGGCTTACTGCAAAGACCTATGGGCGGCCAATCTGCCCCTCAAGATAAAAATCTTTACCTGGCAACTTGCGCTGGATAGACTGCCGTCGGCTAAGCAGCTGGCCACTCGCCATGGTCCTTCCGACGGCAATTGTGCCCTTTGTGGGGAGGTGGAGGATGCCTCTCACCTTTTTTTCGCGTGTGCTTTCGCTAAGTTAGGCTGGAGTGTTCTCCGGAAGCTGCTTGGGTGCAGCTGGTGCCCGGCGAACTTTCCACAGTTCTTTGCTATCTCTCAGTCCATGTTAGGCCAGCAGCGCCGAGTCAGCTGGGTGCTGTTCTCGGTGTTGTGTTGGGTGTTGTGGACTACTCGCAACAAGATTGCGATTGAAGCCAAGCTTCCCAACCATCCATCTGACTTAATCTACAAATTCTCCATGTTTCTACAGATGTGGGCAAATCTCTCAAGAGGGCAAGACAAGGCGCAACTTCTGGAGCTAGCAAGCGGGCTTAAGCGTATCTATTCGGAGGTGGCTCCAAGAATGTTGGCTTCCTGATGGTTTTATTCCTAGTTGTTTCCGGTCTGTTAGCGTGGAGGCCGGCCCCGGTTTATCTTTGTGTTGTTCCCTTGGCGAAGCTGTAATGCCTCAGCAGTTGTATCCGGTTATGTGAACTTGTCAGCTTTATTAACCTAAAGCTGGGCATTCTAATAAAGAACTACCTTTTATCTAAAAAAAAAAAGACATAGCAAGTTGAGTTGTAGTGGAAGCATCCATATTCTATAGCCGTATGAATGGGTGGTATTTTTCAGCTTGAGGTTTGTCTGCCATGTTATCGGTCTTGTTCATTCTTAGCATGTTGCCTTGACGATCGAACTGCACATACATGCTTCTCATTGCTAGGTACACCAACAAGCCGGTGCATCCTTGACAAATTACAGTGCGTGGAGGGAAAGCTCTCCGGCCGGAGACTGCCCTATAGATGAAAATAGTTAAAGACACTAGCCATGTGCACGGTGGACTAAGGAGACACTGCTATGTTAGTTACCCAGCATAATTTTCAGAGAGCGTGACCTCTTCAATTTAGCGCTCCAGTTGTGCTCTCAACCCAGGGCCGGTCCTGAGGGGCAAGAGGGGCGGCCGCCCCGGGCCCCAAGTCCCAAGGGGGCCCCAGCTAGATATGTATATCAGTACATGGGTCAGGGAGGGGTTCTGTGGTAACGCCATTAGAGACAGGTTCGGAGAGATATATTTTTTTTAGGAAGGTTCGTTGATTTTCTTTCGTACGTACAGTTCAGCACTTCAGCTTCAGGGAGAGGAAAGGAAGCGTACAGCCTCGTACTAGTGGGCTAGAAAATGGGCTTTTTTCTTTAGTTTACTTGGGCACTTTCTCTTTTGATTAACTTGGACCATGTCTATGGTTATCTACTGTGATTAAATGGGTGGGGCATGTCTCTAGTAACGATCCAGGAATGTAGCACAAAATCGAGAGATTTCCTGTTCCATTTTCCTTCACAAAATTTCCATGATATTCTTAGATGGCAACATTTTGTAAAATAAAGACAAAAATTGCAAGGTAATGATCAACTACAAGTCTTTTTTCATATGGTGTGTGTCGTTCGCGGCTCTCTTCTACTGTTCCATGGCGACGTCCACCACCGACCCTCACGCGGCCAGGCCGAGAGGTCAAAGGCCAGACACCGAGTGTAGACCTCATTGCGCCCATTGGCTATATCGATGATGTAATTAGTCAGAGTCGAAGTGATAATCTGTAACAATATTGAAATTCCATCACGAGCGAGATTGCATCTTGACATGTTAGAAGAAATGTCTAACACGTTTTGTATAAATAATGCAACGATGTTGTTTTTTGAAGCATTTTAAATGACATAACATATATTAACTATTACTAGCAAAATGCCTGTGCGCTGCAACGGGCGATGAATGTGAAAATCGGAATATCTTTTTCTTCTTAGATTTAACATGGAGATTATTTCAATATGAGAGCCGGTTGATCTCTGCCTACACATTACCTTATTATTCAGAAAGCAACACCTGAGTTCAACTTGTACGGTCAAAGACTGAAAGCAAATGTTGTTCATTTGTACTGAACATGTTAATTGCAATACAAATGACACATGCTCTCAATGAGAGTTTTATTCATCTTTGTCCAAGGAAGGAATACATTGCACATTTGCAAGGATTATTTTTTCATCACTACAATATGAGAATGAGCATAGGAGGCCTATGTACACATGCACCGCGCCACTTCACTAATCAGCTGACTCAGTGAGATCCCTTGTTGCTCTCTGAATCTGCATTATGAGCTAAAGACCGCAAGACTCAAGTGGTACTAAGTAGCTCTATATCCTAGCTGAGCAGGTCTCTGGCGCTACAAGTGTATGTATGCCTGCACCTAACCCTTGGAAAGGACACATATACTGAAGCGCTTTAGCAAACCCATGGTGTAGCTGCTCAAGAATATAAACACTCGTCAATGGTGCTTGCATTGATCATTCAATCACATTTCATGTCAGTCAATTTTCTTGACCTTCTTGTCGCACAATGGAACTGAAAACAAATTTGTAAGTATTAATGAAATAGAGCAGGAACTGTCAAATCTTCAACGATTCTTCAGATTTGCTTTGCCTAGATTTTTCTTCCACGTTCAGAAGGTTTCCTTGTACAAACCCATCTGAACCTAGAGCAAACAGAGTCACGGGATAATGAATAGACGATTGCAGCTCTGAATCTGTATGCAAACTGTTCTGACCTGAGTGTGTTCTTGCTTAGTTTAATGCAGCAGCTTCATGCCATTCAGGCCAGCAGTAATGTCATTCCTCCTGTGCAGGTTCAGACTCACCTGCATCACCATGTTGTCGAGCTAAATTTTTTTTAAATAATACATTTTTTACAGAAAATCGACGAATATTACGCGTCGGAGGATATTTCAAAAATAATGCGGCCTAATCGGCGGCCAGGACGATAAGCACCTATCGTCGGGGGCCAAGACGATAGGGTCGTCGTCCGTTGGCTGCATGCGCTGCAGGACCTGCTCATCGGCGGCCAACACGATAAGGACCTATCGTCGGGGGCCAAGACGATAAGGTCCTATCGTCGGGGCCAAGACGATAAGGTCCTATCGTCGGGGGCCAGGACGATAGGAACTGGTCGTCGGCGCCCCAGACGACCGCTGCATGCCACGCTGAACCGTGCATGGCAGGCTGTTTTCCTGCAATTTTCGTTGGCGCGACCGTAGTTTTTCTGCCATTTTTCCACGCAGTGTTTGTCCGCCATCTTTCTCGTCAAATTGCTTCCCGCCATCCTATCTTCCGCCAAATTTCCATCGCAGAAGTATAGTCTTGATTCCATGACGCTGGATTAGGCACCTCCAGCTCGTCATCCGACTCGTCGGAATCATCGGCGTCAGCACTAGCAACATCCGTATCTTCCTCTTCCATCTGGTTCTGCATATGTCCAAATTGATCGTCTGCACCTGCCTCACCAGTATAATCATCCTCCGCATTAGCCTGACTGCTATCGCCTGACTCGTAACCGCCACCTCCAACATCTCCTGACTGGCTATAATCATGTTCTTCTGTATGCATCTCTTGACTGCTATGACCAGATTCGTGCCCACCCTCGCCGACATATCAATTCACCTCCTTCGCGACAGGAAGCAGTAGGGCGACTGGCTTTGTGCCCTGGGTTTCACAGGCTTGCAGCCAGCGCATCCACTGAGATGTCCGATCTATCGGCATCAGATAGAAGAACACGTCTGCCCTTGACCTTGACTTCGACCACAATGCATGCACACCAACGGTGTCTGTATCAGGATTAAGCCCTAAACATCCTGCCAACCAGTCTTTCACCTGACTAATTGACCATGTCTGCGGGGAATTAAGTTCCAACTCCGAGTTCTGAAACTGACTCAAATCTGCCCCCAATTCATTTGTTAACACAGTACCATCACCGTAGTAGAACGTACACTTCACTACATCAGACATCTCTGTTCGCCTAGAAAAATATTAAGTACCATCGATTAATAATAATAACACGAACAACTACTTAATATCGCACGATAAAATTGATACCGACTCTCCGAAAAAATAACTGCCGAGCACCACTAAATATATATACCGAACCCTTGCACTAATTACGAACCACTAAATAATACCGCACGACCACCTAACTATTAACGCAAATCTAATTAATCTATGCCCTAATTATCTACATAACACCGTAATTAGCAAAACATCACTTACCCTTGAAGCGTGACTCGATTCACCGGAACAGCACCACCACCACCTCACCGGCAGAAGAAGCAGCACCTCACCATCACGACCACCACCACCATGAGCACCACATCTCCACCATCCCTCCAAAATACCACCACCAAATCGCCTCCCCTAACTATCCCATGAGTCCTAGGATGTTGCCCTTGCTCCCTAACTCCTCTAGTATGCTCTAAAATGAAGTTTGTATGGTTGAATCGACGAAATCGGGAGGAGGTCACAAGCCACAGCACGAACCAGAGAGAGAGGACGCGAGGAGGAAGAAAGAAACGGGCGTCGCAGTAATCCAGCGACTTATCGTCGGGGGCCAGGACGATAGGGACTAATCGTCGGGGCCAGGACGATAGGCCTGGTAATCGGCGACGTGGACGATTGCCGTCCACTCGTGGACGAGTGGCTGATGCATGTAAAATGCATACATGAACTTTACATTGTATTACTTATATTTCAATCATATTTGCATCATATAAGGGTTATATCATTGTTTTATATTGATTTTGGGAATATTTCATAGTTTCCCTATTTTTCTGGAATTAACCCTGCACAGGCAGAAAACCCTATTTTCTATATTTTGATGTTTCAGGGACCCAAACGACGTCCAAATGACCTGAAAATTTATGAGCATCAGTTTTTGGAAGGAACGAGGCGTGGGAGCGAAGGAAGCGAACAAACGGAGGCCCAAGGGCCAAGATAGGGTGGCCCACGCGGCCAGATTCCTTGGCCGCGTGGGACCCACCATCTTGGGCCTCGAGGCTCCGTTGTCGTCGATCTTTTTTCCCGAGCCTCCGTCTTGACCTAAAAACGACTATAAAATAGTCCCCCGACGGCTTTCGGAAGGGACCGCCCCAGAAACACAGAAACCACGAAACGGAGACCTGGAGTTGCAGATTGGAGGGGTAAAACTCCGGCGGGGCGCTGCCGGGGTGGTCTCCATCTTCTCCAACGACTCTCCACCGTCTCCATGATGAAGGGGTAGTAGTCCACCCCCTGGACTTTGGGTTTGTGGTGGTAACTTGATCCAATCTCTCTATGTATGATCATTGTTGAAGTCCATATGATGTGCCTTGCATGATTATGGAACTATCTTTGTAATTCCTATGGTGGATATTGTGCTATGAGATGATATTATGTTATGCATTTACCGTCATGTTGGGATTTTTATGGTTTGTCATACTTTGGAATACATCTATGTTACATGCAATGGATTTATCTATTCTTAATGCCTTGTTTATCCGCGCTAACGGGGTGGTTGATAACCATCTCGGTGGGTAGATGAGAGGGATGTGGATGCACGTACATTAATAAATCATTGCACTAGTTCTTAGAATATGTTTTCCTTTAAGAGTATGATGTATGTGGGCAGAGAGTGGCCTAGTGACAGAAGGCATAGCCATTAAGTGACAGTAATGTCGTCCAACATTCTTTATCTGGGGGTAAAAAGGAAGAAGTATGATGTGGGAGTGACAACAAACCACGCTAGCCTTACGAGGGTGACCCTAGTGCTAGCTCTAAGTTGACGAGGGAATATCTCCCCGGCAACAGTGCCAGAAACAATGCTTGTACGTCACACGTCAGTTGGGAACCCCAAGAGGAAGGTATGATGAGTGCAGCAGCAAGTTTTCCCTCAGTATGAAACCAAGGTTTAATCGAACCAGTAGGAAAACGAGGTTGCTTCGAAGGTGTTGGTGAAGGAGTGTAGTGCGGCGCAACACCAGGGATTCCGGTGCCAACGTGGAACCTGCACAACACAATCAAATTACTTTGCCCCAACTTAACAGTGAGGTTGTCAATCTCACCGGCTTGCTGAAAACAAAGGGTTAAACGTATCGAATGGAAATGATGTTTGTTTGCATAAAACAGTAGAGAACAATGATTGCAGTAGATTGTATTTCAGATGTAAAAGAATGGACCGGGGTCCACAGTTCACTAGTGGTGTCTCTCCAATAAGATAACTAACATGCTGGGTAAACAAATTACAGCTGGGCAATTGACAATTGATAAGTGCATATAACATGCATGTGTGAGCTGTGGTGTCTACTATGAGATTCATTTGGGCATTACGACAAAGTACATAGACCGCTATCCAGCATGCATCTATGCCTAAATAGTCCACTTTCCGGTTAACATCCGTACCCCTTCCAGTATTAAGTTGCAAGCAACAGACAATTGCATTAAGTAATGTGCGTAATGTAAACAATACATTCATCCTTGAATAAAGCATTGCTGTTTTACCCCTAGTGGCAACAACACATCTACAACCTTAGAACTTGCTGTCACTATCCCAGGTTAAATAGAGGTTGAACCCAACTATCATGCATAAATACCCCCTCTTGGAGTTACAAGTATTCACTTGGCCAAGGCTTCAACAAGTAACGGAGAGCATGCAAGATCACAAATGACATAGACATGATAATATAATATTCAGCTCCACATAGGTATCAATATAAGTCAGATCCCAGCAAACACAACATGTAGCATTACAATAAGATGATCTTGATCATGATAGGCAGCTCACAAGATCTAAACATGATGGCACAAGTGGAGAAGACAACCATCTAGCTACTGCTATGGACCCATAGTCCAAGGATGAACTACTCACGCATCACTCCGGAGGCGGGCATGGCGATGTAGAGCCCTCCGGTGATGATTCCCCTCTCCGGCAGGGTGCCGGGAAGAGCTTCAGAACCCCCCGAGTTAGGGTTGACGACGGCGGCGGCAGCGAATATGTTCTGGATGAAAGGCTCGGTGTTTTAGGGTTTTCACGTCTCGGGGAATAAATAGGCGAAGGGGCGATGTCGGCGGACCCCCGAGGGGCCCAAACCACAGGCGGCGCGGCTGGGCCCACTGCCGCGCCGCCAGGTGGTTTGGCCACCTCGTGGCTCCCTTCGTCTCTCCTTCGGACTCCGTGTACGTGCTGGAAAAATAGGGACTTGGCCTTTTGTTTCGTGCAATTCCGAGAATATTTCCAGAAGTAACTTTCTGAAACCAAAAACAGCAGAAAACAGGGAACTGGCACTGTGGCATCTTGTTAATAGGTTAGTCCCAGAAAATGCATAAAAGTGATACGAAGTGTATATAAAACATGTAGCAAATGGTATAATATAAGCATGGAACAGCAGAAATTATGGATACGTTGGAGACGTATCAAGCATCCCCAAGCTTAGTTCTACTCGTCCTCGAGTAGGTAAAACGATAACAACAAATAATTTCTGAGGAGACATGCTTTCACACAATCTTGATCAATATATTGCAAGGCTCATGTCATGAATGAAGTGACTCAAAGCAATGATCTATAGTTTGCTAACAAATAGATAAAGAGTAAACAATGAATCATATAAGCAAAAACTTTTCATGAATAGTACTTTCAAGACAAGCATCAAAAAGTTTTGCATAAGAGGTAACTCATAAAGCAATAGATTCAAAGTAAAAGGCATTGAAGCAACACAAAGGATGATTAAGTTTCAGCATTTGCTTTCAACTTGTAACATGTATATCTCATGGATAGTTGTCAACATAAAGCAATATAACAAGTGCAATAAGTAAACATGTAAGAATCAATGCACACAAAGTTGACACAAGTGTTTGCTTCTAAGATAGAAAGGAGTAGGTAAACTGACTCAACATAAAGTAAAAGATAGGCCCTTCGCAGAGGGAAGCAGGGATTAAATCATGTGCTAGAGCTTTTTAAGTTTTCGAAAGCATATAGAGAGCACAAAATAAGTATTTGAGAGGTGTTTGTTGTTGTCAACGAATGGTAGTGGGCACTCTAACCCCCTTGTCAACCAGACTTTCAAGAGCGGCTCCCATGAAGGACGTTATCTCTACCAGCAAGGTAGATCATCCCTCTTCTCTTTTGTTTACACATGTATTTTAGTTTCTTTATAGATGACACTCCTCCCAACCTTTTGCTTACACAAGCCATGGCTAACCGAATCCTCGGGTGCCTTCCAACATTCACATACCATGGAGGAGTGTCTATTTGCAAATTAAGTTGCTTACTGATAAATCAGGGCAAAACATGTGAAGAGAATTATTAATGAAAGTTGTAATTAATTGGGGCTGGGCACCCCGTTGCCAGCTCTTTTTGCAAATTATTGGATAAGCGGATGTATATGCCACTAGTCCATTGGTGAAAGTCTGTCAGAAGTAAATGACAAGATTGAAAGATAAAACACCACATACTTCCTCATGAGCTATAAAACATTGACACAAATAAGGAGTAATAAAGTTTTGAATAGTTTAAAGGTAGCACATGAAATATTTACTTGGAATGGCAGGAAATACCACATAGTAGGTAGGTATGGTGGACACAAATGGCATGGGTTTTGGCTCAAGTTTTGGATGCACGAGAAGCATTCCCTCTCAGTACAGAGTTTAGGCTAGCAAGGTTGTTTGAAGCAAACACAAGTATAAACCGGTACAGCAAGAATCACATAAAAACATATTGCAAGTATTATAAGACTCTACACTGTCTTCCTTGTTGCTCAAACATTTTACCAGAAAATATCTAGACCTTAGAGAGAACAAATATGCATCCCAAGTCTCAACAAGCTCTACGGTAGTTCTCCACTACTAGGCTTTAACTACATGATGCAAGAGCTTAAACATGATCTACTTGAGAGCTCAAAACAATTGCAAAGCATCAAATCGAAACAAGACAATGATCTACAAGAATGCATATGTCTTTTCCAATACCAACTACTACATGTAGCATTTTCTTTCTTCCAAACAAACACCAACATAAACTCTCCAAATGATAATATAATGCAGCAAGAGAGTATTTATAAACAAGTGCTAACAGCTCGAAGAGATGCATGAAAAACAGGAGCTAAAAGCACTGCAGTAGCTAGTTAAGAATACTCAACAAATATAAGTGAAGAACATGAGTATTCACATGAAAAAGCGGAGCGTGTCTCTCTCCCACACAAGGATTGCTAGGATCCGAATTTATTCAAACAAAAACAAAAATAAAAACACACAGACGCTCCAAGTAAAGCGCATAAGATGTGAAAGAATTAAAATATAGTTTCACTAGAGATGACCTGATAAGTTTGTTGATGAAGAGGGCATCCCCAAGCTTAGACGCTTGAGTCTCTCTGAATATGGTTGGGATGAACCACGGGGGCATCCCCAAGCTTAGGCTTTTCACTCTTCTTGATCACATAATATCACCCTTCTCGCTTGATCCTTGAAAACTTCCTTCACACCAAACTCAAGACAGTTCTCATTAGAGGGTTAGTGCATAATCAAAAATTCTCATATTCTGTAATGATACAATCAATCCCAAAGCTTCTGGACATTAGCTACAGCCACCAATGCTTTGTGGAGCAAAGAAATCCACACAAACACAGTAAAAGAGCGAATGCAAAACAAAAGGCAGAATCTGTCAAAAACAGAACAGTCTGGAATGACGAATTTTTTCGAGGCACTTAAGTTGCTCAGATGGATCTGGCCTAAAATAATGAAAGTTGCGTACATATCTCAGGAATATGCGTGATTTTTTCAGAATTTTTTGAATTTTCTACAGGGAGATAAGCTCAAATCCGTGACAGCTAAAAATCTGTCACTGCGCAGAAATCCAAATCTTGCATCAACTTTCAATATAGAACTTTACTTGGCACAACATTGCGATAAAATAAAGATACAAAGGAGTTGCTACAGAAGTAACAAAACTCCTTGACTCAAAGAAAACAAAAATAACAGCAAATAAAAACGATGGGTTGTCTCCCATAAGCGCTTTTCTTTAACGCCTTTCAGCTAGGCGCAGAAAGTGAAAATCAAGTGTTGTCAAGTGGCAAATCATTCAAATCATCAAAAGCTTCTTCCAACACACAGCTTGTAACAATGGGTATCTTAGATGTTCCTGGAGGTGTTTCATTACCTTTAACCGTACTAAAAGTTTTATCAATTTTAAGCTCATAATGAGTCTTTGGTTTTGGCACTTTAGGAACATACATAAACTTTTGCTCTCTACCCACATAAACTTTCTCCTTTTTAGACTTAAGAGAAGTAAAGGTTGAACTTAAGGTTTCAATAGCTTCCTCTAACTCATCAATTCTATGATTTTGGGTGTCATGGATATTATTATCCTCAAGAACAGTGATTCTTTCATTGATGGTGGCTATTGATTCATTAGTCTTACCAATACAATCAAGAAAATTTGGAAAAAAATTCTCCATAGAGTCTAACTTATTTATAACATCCTCCAAGGTGATCTCAATTTTAATATCTTTAGTGGGTGGTGTTCCTACCAAACTTTCAATAATATTACAGGCTTCTAAAGCAGGAGTACCCAAGAAATTTCCACCTGTAAGAGTGTCTAGAACATACCTATACCAACTAGAGATACCAACATAAAAGTTCCTAAGGAGGATAGTGGTAGAGTGTTTCTTAGTACATCTATGATGAGCATCACTAATTCTATACCAAGCATCTTTCAAATTTTCACCTCCTAGTTGCCTAAAAGAACGAACTTCAACTTCAGGAGCATTCATTTTGAAAAACAAAATCAAACTGAATTAAACAAGTAACTAATTTTTTTGTGTTTTTGATAAAGAGAGCAAACAAGACTAAATAAAAATAAACTAAGCAAGACAAATAACAAAGTAAAGAGATTGGGTGTGAGAGACTCCCCTTGCAGAAGCAATTCGGTTTTCCCCGGCAACGGCGCCAGAAAACGTGTTGCTGCTCTAAGTTGACGAGGGAATATCTCCCCGGCAACAGTGCCAGAAACAATGCTTGTACGTCACACGTCAGTTGGGAACCCCAAGAGGAAGGTATGATGAGTGCAGCAGCAAGTTTTCCCTCAGTATGAAACCAAGGTTTAATCGAACCAGTAGGAAAACGAGGTTGCTTCGAAGGTGTTGGTGAAGGAGTGTAGTGCGGCGCAACACCAGGGATTCCGGTGCCAACGTGGAACCTGCACAACACAATCAAATTACTTTGCCCCAACTTAACAGTGAGGTTGTCAATCTCACCGGCTTGCTGAAAACAAAGGGTTAAACGTATCGAATGGAAATGATGTTTGTTTGCATAAAACAGTAGAGAACAATGATTGCAGTAGATTGTATTTCAGATGTAAAAGAATGGACCGGGGTCCACAGTTCACTAGTGGTGTCTCTCCAATAAGATAACTAACATGCTGGGTAAACAAATTACAGCTGGGCAATTGACAATTGATAAGTGCATATAACATGCATGTGTGAGTTGTGGTGTCTACTATGAGATTCATTTGGGCATTACGACAAAGTACATAGACCGCTATCCAGCATGCATCTATGCCTAAATAGTCCACTTTCCGGTTAACATCCGTACCCCTTCCAGTATTAAGTTGCAAGCAACAGACAATTGCATTAAGTAATGTGCGTAATGTAAACAATACATTCATCCTTGAATAAAGCATTGCTGTTTTACCCCTAGTGGCAACAACACATCTACAACCTTAGAACTTGCTGTCACTATCCCAGGTTAAATAGAGGTTGAACCCAACTATCATGCATAAATACCCCCTCTTGGAGTTACAAGTATTCACTTGGCCAAGGCTTCAACAAGTAACGGAGAGCATGCAAGATCACAAATGACATAGACATGATAATATAATATTCAGCTCCACATAGGTATCAATATAAGTCAGATCCCAGCAAACACAACATGTAGCATTACAATAAGATGATCTTGATCATGATAGGCAGCTCACAAGATCTAAACATGATGGCACAAGTGGAGAAGACAACCATCTAGCTACTGCTATGGACCCATAGTCCAAGGATGAACTACTCACGCATCACTCCGGAGGCGGGCATGGCGATGTAGAGCCCTCCGGTGATGATTCCCCTCTCCGGCAGGGTGCCGGGAAGAGCTTCAGAACCCCCCGAGTTAGGGTTGACGACGGCGGCGGCAGCGAATATGTTCTGGATGAAAGGCTCGGTGTTTTAGGGTTTTCACGTCTCGGGGAATAAATAGGCGAAGGGGCGATGTCGGCGGACCCCCGAGGGGCCCAAACCACAGGCGGCGCGGCTGGGCCCACTGCCGCGCCGCAGGTGGTTTGGCCACCTCGTGGCTCCCTTCGTCTCTCCTTCGGACTCCGTGTACGTGTTGGAAAAATAGGGACTTGGCCTTTTGTTTCGTGCAATTCCGAGAATATTTCCAGAAGTAACTTTCTGAAACCAAAAACAGCAGAAAACAGGGAACTGGCACTGTGGCATCTTGTTAATAGGTTAGTCCCAGAAAATGCATAAAAGTGATACGAAGTGTATATAAAACATGTAGCAAATGGTATAATATAAGCATGGAACAGCAGAAATTATGGATACGTTGGAGACGTATCACCTAGCAACACAAATGATTATTTTCTTTCAACTATGTGTCTTAGGACATGTAGCCGTCATAGAAGTTTAACATTAAAGCATGACAATTGTGTGTACTTTTTATCTATAACATGATAATCACCATAGATGGGAGAGAGAGGATTAAGTGAACCCATGAACCCATGTCCATTGTTTCTATAAGAGAAAACATTTGTCTTGTTCTCTTGCATTGAAGAGGATTGGGATACTTTTACATTCTTGTTTTGTTACATTAAACTTCCATCCATTAAATCAACCATCTTGTTATTTAAACTTGTTTAGTGCATAATCAACTAAAACTTGTGACACTTTAGTTGTAGGGAATTGATAACTTTTCCTTCTTGCTCCTGCGGATCGATACCCTACTTCCACATTGAGAGGTGCTACAGTGATCCCCTGCTCTTGGGGGTTATCAGTGGCTCGTCGTCCGCGTGGGCTGGCCCACCCACAAGCCTGTCGTCTGCGGCCAACACGATAAGGCCTTATCGTCTGCGGCCCAAACGATAAGTGCTTATCGTCCAGGCCGCCGATTAGGCCGTATTATTTTTGAAATATCCTCAGACCGCGTAATATTCGTCGATTTTCCGTAAAAATATGTATTATTTAAAAAAAATTAGCTGTTGTAGACGGGCTGGACAGGCGGCGCTCTACGCAACCAGACCTCCACGACATCATCAGCCATACTTTCCCCTCGCCTGCCCCAACAATGGTCCCGTCCCGCCCCTATGGCCGTCGATCCTGGATAAGCGTACGACTCAGCCTGTCGTGTTCGTCGGAGAAGGAGAGTGATGCACCGCCTGACCACCTCCCTGCACCGGGAGCAATTGGAGAGGGAAGGTAGCTCCGTTCTCCGACTCATGCATCTCCACGCTGTCCGCCCTGCTGCGGTTGGTCCTCTTCGGCGGCCGCTGAGGCGCTAAATCTCCACGCTGTCCGCCCTGCTGCGTCTGGTCCTCTTCGGCGGCCGCTGAGGCAGGAGGAGGGGCGGCCACTGAAGGGAGGACCATGGCACGCTACCTCGCCGGAGGAGGAGGACGGGGCTAGGGCAGCGGAGTCCCGCCGCGCCGCCGGTGAATTTTGGCCGGCTCGCGCGTGCTAGGCTGCCCCTCCTGGTCGGCGGCGGATCCAGATCGGTCGTGGAGGTTCTCCTCATCTCCTCTCTCTGCGTTGACAAAAACGAACCGGACAGCGATGTCCCTGGCTCTGGCTCGGAAACGAACTGGTTACGCGGAGTGCAGGTTGATTTACCAGTTTTGAAGGGGCCAAAATGCAAAACTGCCGCGACGTACGGACGTACGTACGATCGTTAAGACAGATTATATAGTAGAGATTTTGATGTACGCACTCAGGGGCCCCAAATTTTATTTTCGCCCCGGGTCTCCGAAATCTCAGGACCGGCCCTGTCTCAACCTCAATAGAAATAAACACGTCATAATTCATGAACCATTTATTGAATTTTATTTTACTATGTCACACATCCTTCTCTCTTTTTTTTTTTGCGAGGAACATCCTTCTCTCTTTTTATCTTACATGTGCCAGCTTAGTCTATGTTGAATCCGATTTAGTTGTTTGTCTGTACGTGTAGATATCTTTCATATTTAACTTTGAAATGTATTTGTTTTTAAGACAAATCTTCAATATTATATCATATTTTGACAATTTATGTAAATTTTTACATAATGTAGACGTGATTTATGTAAGTCTGTGTCAAATATACCATGACCCATCATAAAGCCCGTCCCCTTTCCCTTCCCCTGCTACAGTACTAAAAGGCGATCTCGAGAGCGACCTCAGGCGACTCCGGCGATCTCGGGGTTCCCTCCCCCTCCGCCGGCCGCTCTGGCGGCGGGAGGGTGGGGGAACCCTGGATCTGGTGTCTGCTGTACATAGGGTGGCGTTTAGGTGGCCCGGCCGTCGGCGTTGAGGAGGGCGCGGCGGTGCTGGTGTGGGCTTTTTGGTGTTGCGGCTCCGGTCCTTCTCCGCCTCCGGCGAGGAGCTGCGACTCGTTCCGTCTCGCGGATCTATGGATTCGTCGAGCTCTTGTGTACCCTCTGTGCTCGTCGCGGCGGCGCCGGCGAGTGCTGCTTGTGGGGTTCCCGTCCTCCGTCCCCGCTGTCGTGGCGTCGTCGTCTTCTCCTGCGGCGACGTTGGGTTGTGCGGTATGTTCTGGAGTTTGTGGTGGTGCTTGCTGGCCTTCGGCGCAGGGTTGCCGGAGTTGCTTGGTGGAGTGGAGGAGGTCGTGGTCTGGCCGTGCTCGTTCACTGAGTTTAGATCTCGTTGCTGTGCTTCGGGTGGTTCTTGCGGTCGCCTACATATGTGGAGCTGCGCCTCGTTCCAGGTTCGGCGGTGGTCGGCTTCTTCTACGGCGTGTTCGGCGGTGGAGCGGAGGTGGCGGACCGGTGGCGAGTTCAGCGGAGGTTCCTGGTGACCATGCTGTAATTTTCTTTTTTCTGTGGACTTCTCTGCTGTTGTGCTGGGGCTTGGGACCCACTGCCGTGTACTGTATGTTGTATTCCTTGCTGTAATTTGGTGAATACATGCAGTATACTAAGTTCAAAAAAATATATATATACCATGACCCGAAGCAGCGGTAGTAGGATGCATAGCATGTCATCTTTGAAGAACACGCTATGCGACCGTCTATGTAAATTTACTGACGAATGTGCCGTGCGTTGGGCTCAGCCTGTGGTGGCTGTGACGCCACATGTCATATTTGACAGCTTTTGTTGTGTTCTGTTCAAGGATTTATGCTAGCCGGTTTTTGCATAGTAGGGGTGCTTCGATATTGAGCAATTGGAGCGGTTGACCCAACTAGCTACCTTCTTTACCGTCTTTTTTTTTTTTGCCTTGGTAACAAATTGAAAATTTTCGTTAAGGAATTAAAGGAAATGACGTTATCCCGATTGGAAAAAATGTTGTCTTTGACATACGGCGTTATTCAACAAAGTGTTATGTTTTCTCGTTTTTTTTTGTTTGACAATATAGCAAAAGAAAACAACAAAATACCACGAGTGTGAAAACTGAAAACCCTGAATATTTTGTTATAACATGTATATCTTTTATTATACGAAGTTATAACCACAAACAAATATATTACTATACGAATTTAATTATATAAATTTTATGTCATGTAAGACATATACTAATAGAGTAACTTTATATCAAAGATTAATATGTGGAGTAATTTAAAATAGAGGGAGTACCAAGCTAAGTGTTTTTTTATTACTTTTCTTAAATCTTGAACCTTGATGTCAGTCCAAAGCTAAGCAAACGCGAAATTAGCCTCGCGCACTGACTGCCAAGTTGAAGCTACCACGATTTGCTATAAAACCAGGGGTGCACCCAGACACCCACGGTTCAGATCGTCGCCTCCTTTCATCATACACCAAAAGCGCAATGGCACCGCCGCTCGCCAGCGGCGTTCTCGCCGCCAAGTGCTCCTTGGCTGTGCTCCTCCTCGTCTTCTCCTCCATGCACGCATGCCACGCCACCCAGAACATCACCGCCATCCTCGCGGCACTTCCGGATGACTTCGGCGAGTTCAGCAGCCTGCTCACTTCCGCGGGCCTCGCCGACGACATCAATCGGCGCAACGACGACGGCCCCGTCACGGTCCTCGCCGTCAACGACACCGACATGGCGTTTGCGTCGCTCGAGCCTATGCCACGCGGGGAGGCCCGGAGCCGCCTCTCGCTCCACGTCCTCCTCCACTGCTACTACGACGACGCCAAGCTGCAGCGCCTCCTGCTCGACGGCTCCGGCCCGTTGGTGTCCACCCTCTTCCACGCCGCCGGCGAAGCGCCCGGGGTCTACGGCATGGTCAGGATCGGCAAATACGACGACGGAGTGATAGGCTTCATGCCCATGGCGGGCGCTGTCGAAGGTGTCGGGAAGGCTGCCTTCTTCGTCAAGTCCTTATATGGGGCGCCCTACACCATGTCGGTGCTGCAGGTCTACGGCGTGATGGCGCCCATCTCGCCGGACGCCGCGCTATCAAATGTCTAAGCGTTTCTACTTACCAACATAGTGAGCCGCGTCTTACGTGTTGATATTTGTAGTCCAGTACATGTCGGTGGAGAGATTACAGGAGGGGTTTGAGGGAAAGAGATCGGTGGTTTAATGCCACGATTCTAGGAACCGAATATGTTTTATATGACAACATATTCGGTGTACAATGTACTATATGCTAACATCCCCCTTAATCAAAACTTGTATAAGTTTAGATTACGCCTAAAATCCTCCAAGGCTGGACTCGGCAATGGCTTGGTGAACCCATCCACAACTTGGTCTTTGGAGGAGATGAATCGGATTGTCAACTTCTTCTGAGCAACACGTTCACGGACAAAGTGATAATCGATCTCAATGTGTTTCGTCCTGGCATGAAAGATAGGGTTAGCAGAAAGATATGTGGCACCCAAATTATCGCACCATAGACAGGGCATCTCAGTCAAAGGAACCCCGAGCTCATGAAGAAGTGATTCCACCCATATAACTTCAGCAGTAACATTAGCCAAAGATTTATATTCTGCCTCGGTACTGGAGCGTGACACGGTGGCTTGTTTCCGGGCACTCCAAGATATATGATTCGGCCCAAAGAAAATAGCAAAGCCACCCGTGGATCGGCGATCATCAATACAACCAGCCCAATCTACATCTGAGAAGGCACTGATCAAAGTAGACGTAGATTTGCGGAATGTCAAACCTGTATGAAGAGTACCCTGGACATATCGCAGTATCCGTTTAACAGCAGTCCAATGAGCTGTGGTGGGAGCATGCAAAAATTGGCACACTTTGTTAACAGAGAAACAGATATCAGGGCGAGTCAATGTCAAATATTGTAAGGCTCCCACAATACTCCTGTAATTTGTGCTGTCCTCTGACCCAAGAGGATCACCTTCATATGCCATACCAACTTTTGCTAATAGATCCAAAGCATACTTGGCTTGAGTAAGAAAGTGACCATGCTGATTTTTCTCGACTTCAATGCCCAAAAAGAAATGCAAATCTCCCAAATCTTTAATAGCAAAATGAGTGCCCAAGTCATGTAACAATGTGGAAATAGCTGGACTGGAGGAACTTGTGACAATGATATCATCCACATAAATGAGCACAAATATCATGATACCTGACTTGTTATAGATGAACAAGGATGTGTCGGCTTTGGAAGGTGTGAAGCCAAGACCCTGCAACTTGGCACTCAGGCGAGAGTACCATGCCCGTGGTGCCTGTTTAAGTCCATACAAAGCTTTATCAAGTTTGCAAATGTGGTGAGGAGCATTAGCATCTTCATACCCAGGAGGTTGTTTCATATACACTTCCTCTTCCAGAACGCCATGCAAAAACGCATTCTTGACATCTAGTTGCCGCAAACTCCATCCCTTAGACACAGAAATGGCTAGAACAAGTCTAATAGTTGCAGCTTTAACTACTGGACTGAAAGTATCTTCATAGTCTATACCATAGCGTTGTTTGAAACCCTTGGCTACTAACCGAGCTTTATAGCGATCTATAGTACCATCAGCATCATGTTTGATTCTGTAGACCCATTTACAGTCAATAACATTTTTACCGTGGTGTGGAGGAACCAACTGCCAGGTTTTGTTTTTCATGAGGGCTGCATATTCTTCGTCCATTGCATTATGCCAGTCCTTATCTTCCAAGGCAGAACGCAGATTGCGAGGTTCTCCTGTGGTACACAAAAAAAGAAAACCGAATAGTGCCATCAGGTTTGGTGTACCGAACAGTGCCATCAGTTATAACCTTGGGCTGAGAAATTCCTTTCTGTAATCTAGTGCGAGCCGCAGGAACGAGCGCAGAAGCATTCGGCACAGAGGATCCGGGGACAGGGGCTGGGGCCCGGGTCGATGGCGCGCGAGAGCCCGAGGCATCCGTCGGGTCAGTGGTCGACGAAGGACCCGACCAGGCCGTCGTGCGCGAGGCAGTGGGCCGCGTGGCGGCGTCGGACTCGCTGGGAGCGGGCGACGCGGAGGGACCAGACGCGGGCGAGGGTGCGCCTGACCCAACGCCTGGCGAGGCATCCGTGCCGACAGAATCAGCATCGGATCCGGAGTCCGATCCATGCAGGCCATCAATATCGGGATAGCCACCGTCTTCGTCATTATGTGACATAGAATCATCACTTAATTCTGCATCATTTTCTTTCGAATCTGAATCATTTGCTGCCGGATTTTTAGCTGTCGCCTGTAGACAATTAGCGGCAGATATATAAACAACATCATTAGTCATAGAATCATCATTATTCATAGCCCCATTTTCGTGATTGAGCAACGATTTTGGAAGGAGGAGAATTTCTTTCCTAAGAAGGGCGCCCGCATTGGGATGTAGGGAGGCGAAGGGAAATATATTTTCGTCAAAAACGACATCCCGAGAGAACTACACCCGGCCTGTGGAAACATCAAGGCACTTGACACCTTTGTGACGTGGACTATAGCCAAGGAACACGCATTGTTTGGAACGAAAAGACAATTTTCGAGAGTTGTAGGGATGCAAATTTGGCCAGCAAGCACAACCAAAAACACGAAGAGATGTGTAGTTGGGCGTGACACCGAGGAGACGTTCACTAGGAGTCTCATTTTTAATGACTTGACTAGGCACAAGATTGATAAGGTATGTGGCCGTGAGAAAAAGCTTCGTCCCAAAATTTAAGAGGCATTGATGCATTTGCAAGGAGAGCTAGTCCTACCTCCACAATGAGTCTATGCTTACGTTCCGCGGAACCATTTTGTTGATGGGCACGAGGACAAGAAACATGATGAGAGATGCCAAGTTTTTGAAAGAAAGAATTTAATTTCTCATATTCGCCTCCCCAATCGGTCTGCATGGTGATGATTTTACGATCAAACTTTCTTTCAACCAGATGCATGAAATTCTCAAAAACAGCAAACACATCAGATTTTTTTTGAGTAAATATATCCATGTAAACTTGCTGAAATCATCGATAAAGCTCATGACGAGGTTATACTCTGCGGGTACCCCAACTTAATGGTACCTGGTGCACGTAATGATCAAAGAAGCCCAAAGATTAATCGAAGCCCAAAGGCTAGTATGGTTTCGCCCAAATGTGCGGTTAACTGAGCTCGATTTTCGAGTGAGTCAGGCCTACTATGTTAATATCCCTAGGAAAAATCTTTCGATTACGTTCCAGGCTCGAATCCAGGGACTCAAGTTCGACTGAAGACTAGTAAGGTTTTTTGCTCAAGTAAGCAGTTAGCTGAATCAGGCCTACTATGTTAATATCCCTTGATTCACATATGCATACAATCAAAACAAATTAAGAATAGAAGGACTACGTCGGATCAGAGTATAAAAGCAAAGACTATGACGTGCACGATGAAGGGAGCACATGCTCGATTCTTCGAGTCAAGCAAGTACTCGGGGGCTAATGACGAGGTTATACTCTGCGGGTACCCCAACTTAATGGTACCTGGTGCACGCAATGATCAAAGAAGCCCAAAGATTAATCGAAGCCCATGAAGGAAGGCCTAAGACGAAGAGTGTTTTCCAAGTTAGATCAAGTTATAGTCGGTTAAGGCTTTCCATACATGTAACCTTGGTCGGTTATGTTTCCCGAGACCCAGCCTCCCATATAAAGGCTGGGAGGGTGATCGATCAGGGGACAAGCAATCCATAGCCACCAAAACCTCGGCGAGATCAGCAGCTCGTCGAACCCTTGTAACCCTCATATTCATACCATAAATACAGACAAGCAGGAAGTAGGGGTTTTACCTCACTCGAGGGCCCTGAACCTGGGTAAATCCAGCTTGTCAGCCGTCGATTCCACCGATACTACGCGTTCTCTACCACACAATCAACCCTAGGTATAGCAACCATGGGATTTGCCGAGGGCACACCTCGACAATTGGCGCCGTCTGTGGGAAAGGTAGTATTGGGCTCGCGGTTTCGCCGGTTTCATCATCAAGCGGCCACCCGCCGATCGCATCTGCACAAGGTAACTCACCTACTACATCATCAAAAAGCAAATCACCGACCACCGCTGCAAACAACAACTCGCCGGCAAGATCGACCAGCATCAATTCAAAAAGCGATCACTCGCCAAAATCTCCAAGGAGGCTCACGCCGCACTCGATGGAAGCTCAACAAGCCTTTGCCGGACTCGAATCAGGTTTGGATATTACAGTTGGAGAATTTAACTTCTTTGTCGATAAAGATGGTGTGCAGGACCTGTTAGATCCACTCGACAAGGAGACGCTCGACACGGAGACACTCGACGACGCTTCGACTGCAACACCATCCATCTTGGCGGCAACATCGTCACAGATCGTCCCGATCCAATCGCCAAGTGACTCTGCAACATCCATGAACTCGCAAGAGTTCCGTGACGAAGTGGCAAAAAGATTTGGAAGAAGCGAGATCGAATCTGCGTACCGCCCAAACAACTCAATCGAGTCACTCGACGACATCGTCGACTGCAACGACGTCGGGGGAACAAGGAGAACATAGACGACAACATATACCTCGCCGATCTCAACGGCCCAGAAATCCGTGCCAGCCACGAGATATTCACCTGCGACGCAGACAGCCTGGACAAAGCACTCGAAGATATACTCGATTGCGACAGAAACCCCAGCAAGCAAAGCAACTCCAACATGAGCCTGGATGACGACGCCGAATCCATAATGCGCATTAGCAACACATGGGTAGAAGATCGGGTGGTACCGTATCAGGTATACACCGCGAGTACAGCAGAAACGTCAGCAGCTGCAACATGCCGTCGACCTACAGAGTACCCTTGCACAGTCACCATGCCTGACGGAACAACCACGCTGACCATCACCGCAGAGATGGCGGAAAAAGTGAGCAAAGTAATCGAAAGCTGCACAATGCTACCAGCAAACGCAACTCCGGAAGAGGTATTGACCTTACAATACTTCCAGTGGCAAGAATCGATACGGTTGAAGAACTACCGAGCAGTACTCGAAGAACGCAAAAAGCAAGCCAGCATATCGAGTGCTCGACGAAGAGTTGTCTGTGAATTCAACAGGCAGAAACGACCCCGCGAATAGGTCACGATTCATAAACCTCGGAGACGCAGATCGTGCAGCGGTCACTCGAAACCTAAACCCAGCCTTTATGGCAGTCGACGCGGAAGGAGTCCCCATACCTACTGAGCCAGCCGGGGCGCTGATGACGCTAGGCACCTATCTCAGAACAATCGAACCTCCTGCAGGAGACCCAAAGAGGGATCAGCACCTCCAACTGTACAAACAACTGGCAATAGCAGCAAAAGCCATACAGCATCCACAAGCAACTCCAAGGAGAGATACAGATCGGGACCGTCGCAGTCGAAGTCCTCGGGAAGGAGCAGTCGAAAAAGCTCACGTCATCATCGATCCAGCAGGAGCCACTCGAGGAGGTCATACAGCAGCAGCTCAGACTCGGAAGCAGAAATCGGGCCATGTGGAGCGCTATGCTTCACTCGACGGATCCGGGAGGCTCGTATGCCCAAGAAGTTTTCGCTAGCTACCACGCCAAAGTTCAACTGCAAACAGGGCCATCAGGCTGGTAGAAGATTACAGGCTGGCTGTTGGATGTCAGCGCGGTACCACAACCACAGCTATGCAATACATACAACTCATGATGGAAGGAACAGCTCGCGATTGGCTCAAATCGCTACCCGAATCATACTACGATTCGTGAGAACACTTCAAAGGTGATTTCATCAAATACTTCGAGCCTCTATGTGAGCGCCCCAAAACTTTCGAGGAGCTCCGGACCTGCAAGCAAAAGTCAGATGAATCTCTGAGATCGTACATACGGCGGTGGACCACCATCCGTAACTCAGTAGGCAACGTATCAGAAGATAGGGCAATCGACGCCTTCAAAAACGGACTCTGGAGAGAAGACTTCAAAGAAACACTTGGTCGAGAAGATCCAAAGACAATGGCGGCACTCATGGTACTCGCAACAAAGTGGGCAGACGGAGAAGACTCCGTACGAGGCACTCGACCCGTACCATCACATGAAAATCACGAGGGTGGCAGTCGAGACCGCAGAGATAGCTACAGAGATGATCGAAGGCGCAAACGCAAGCATCGTTATCACGACGATGACCATCCAAACTTCATCGCAGCAGGCTTTGTCCAGCCAAGGGACAGCCGCGACCAAACTGACAGACGACCCGACGATCATCGTGATAATCGAGATCATCGTACGGACGACCGCCGAGGTAATCGAGACCATCGCACAGACGATCGACGTGACAGTCGAGACCACAGACGCGACGACCGCGATAGCTACAGAAGGCCAGAGTGGCGCAGGCGAGCAGAAAGATCCTGAGCGCTCAATCGAAGAAAGGATGGATGATTATTGCAGGTTCCATCTTTATAAAGGGGATGATGGTAAGCTTCGCTCTAACCACTCGCTAAGAAATTGCAGGGAATTCGATCAACTTGCGATTGAACATATACTGCGACTGCAAAGAGATGGACGTGCACCTCCTCAACTAGTGCAGACTCCGTCGACTGCATCACAAGCACAGCCTGTTCAGGCATATCCAGCGCCGCAACAAGTACAACAAGCACAGGTATATCCATACCACCGCAAACACAGCCTACTCAGGTGTATCCTGCACCAACACCAGCGCAACCGACGCCAGTGTACATGGTGCCAGCACAACCCGTTACGGGAACACAAATGGCAGCAGCCGTGCACCAGATGCAGCAAGGAGATGAACAAAAATATCCCGTAACTCGCGGGCAGATGAACATGATCCAGCGAGGACGTCCCTCCAATAGAGAGCAAAAATTACACACTCGACATGTCAATATGGCGGTCATGGCACCCCCAGCTATCACAGATTTTTTGAAAGGATCAGAAACTCCGATTGTCTTCAATCGAGAGGACCATCCACCCGCAGTATATCGACCAGGGCACGCAGCCTTGGTACTCGACGCCCAAATCGGAGGCTACGCCATGACCAAGGTCTTCATGGACGGAGGTAGCGGCCTCAACATAATCTTTGCAGATACGCTACGCAGAATGAACAAATCAGTCGAAAATCTGCCAAAGTCCACAAGTACCTTCCACGGTATCGTCCCAGGCAAAGCAGTGCTCCCAGAAGGCACCATACAACTCGATGTTACGTTTGGAGATCCTACTCACTTCAGAACCGAGTCGATTGAGTTCGAAGTGGTCGATTGGAAGTCACAATACCATGCAATACTCGGGCGCCCCACTTTCGCTCGATTCATGGCCGTCCCACACTACGCCTACCTCAAGCTCAAAATGCCAGGACCAAAAGGAGTCATCACGATCAACGGGAACTTTCAAAGGTCAGATTCATGTGACCGTGACTTCAGCAAAATCTCAGAGATGTACGGGATGGAGCAATCACTCGCCGAGCTTGAGGTCTCCAATGATAGTACACCTCTACCAGAAAGCAAGAAGATGGCAATCGACAGAGGGCTCAAGGCCATCAACGACGAGATGGAGCACAAGGGGCACCGACTGAACCTTCAGAGACGTCAACATGTCGTCAAGTCACACTAGTACATAGAGGGGCGCATCTGCGTCAGTTCTATGCATAGATATGTAATAGCGCATAATGTCGGAAGAACCAGCAGGTTTCAGACGCACTCTTTTCCCTTACCAGGGTACCTAAGGGGACTGGAAGGTTTTAATGAGGCGGCTTGCTGGTCGAACACATATTTCGAATAAAGATACATTTCCTCCATATTCTCATATATGCCTTTTATTGTTTACCCCACTCAAACACTCGGGGGCTGGGTCAAGGATAAAAACAAAAACCCCACTCGATATACTCGGGGGCTGGGTCAAGCATAAAAAGTCAAAAAACCCCACTCGATATACTCGGGGGCTGGGTCAAGCATAAAAGCTCAAAAATCCCACTCGATATACTCGGGGGCTGGGTTAAAAAGAAAAACTCAAAAACCCCACTCGATGTACTCGGGGCTGGGTCAAGCATAAAAACTAAAAAACCTCACTCGATATACTCGAGGGCTGGGTTAAAAAGAAGAACTCAACAATCCCACTCGATAGACTCGGGGGCTGTCATAAATATACGCATATAAATATTTCGCCACAAATACAAGAGTACATATTTACATTTGGAGAATGCCCCGATTATTCAAAAAAAAAGTTTACAAGTTAAGAATCTGGCTCATCCTTTATATCCAGTACAGGACCAAAAAACTGCTCCTTGCAGCAATCGATGAGTTCCTCAGCAGCAGAGCGTGTCTCGATCAAATGTGATTGGGATACAAGTGTGCCAATTGGAGGAGGTCGAATCGAAAATTTGGCTTACGACTGCGGATGTAAGCCATAGTGGCATTAGACCCAAGAATAGCAAGCTGCATCAAAGACTCTTTTACTGAGTCCGTCACTCGAAAGATATCAATCAAAGGAAACAACCCTTGAGGTTGAGTCCCTGACGGGAAGAGCGCGCAATTTAGGCGAGTGAAGATACGCCTGCACATCTCGAGCACTTGGGCGTTTCACCATACTCGATCCTTCAAAGTAACAAGAGTGCGAGCGTGCACCTTGTCCAAATAAAAATGCTGCCTGCCAGTAGTTGGTACCTCAACAACATTATCAAGGAGTCGGTTGACCCTCCTATCTTCCTGCTGGGCATCAGGCACAAAACCTGCAAAAGGCCAAAGTTACTGGTCTAAAGCATAATGCAAACAAATGCAAATTTTTAAGCAAAAAAGGTGTCATAAACTCACACTCGAATTGCCTGTTTATGTTGTCCATCTCGCCAAGAACATATTCCTCGCGTTGGGTAGCAAAACTTGGCCTGGAACGCAGCAGCTCCAACTCAGCTCGAGTGTTTTTGAGTTCTTGCTCTAGTTCACTCACTCGATTCTTCGCAAGAGCGAGTGCCCTCGTCTCATTCCTTGCTCGACCAGATGTTCGAGCACGAGAAGGAGAAGGTCCACCAGACTCGCATTCTTGTGGCTGGTTCACAAAGCACAACATTCAGGCACCCAGATATACGAAGGTGCAAAATTCAGGAGGTTCAGCAAATTTCATTCAAGCAAAGCACTCAAAAGTGTATACTAGCATAAGTAGCAAAAACATACAGGCCAAGTTCGAGTAATCAAATTACATAGCAAAAGTTTCTTAAGCCTGCGAAACAGAATCTGCCCTATTTCTACGCGACTGAGCCATGACAGCTTCGGCCCGGCGCTCCATGGTCCGGACGCAGAGCTCGCTCAGTCGCGTCGCTGGCTCGGTTACACCCCTGAACGATAGTGGCTTTCGAAATCAGCCTCTATACCGTTGCCCATCAAAAGTTTGAGGGTGTACTCCGAGCCGCGTACCGTGAGTTCGCGGGCAAAATCCGCCACAATCGACGACCCTTCACCAAACGCTGCAGCAAGCCCTTCAGCAGTCGATGGAGCGGTGACTGAAGGACACATCCCTGCATGCAAATTGCCAAGGGTACTGGTCGCGACAGCCAGATTTCCCTGGGTCTTGGACAGCATAGACTCGAGTTCCGCGATTGCGCTATCGAGTGACAATGAATCACTCGATGTCCCAACAGAAGTCGAGGTACCTTCAAAACCGTCAAAGTTCAGAAAACAAAGGCCATAAGCAAAAGTTATGAAAAGGCCAGAGTATTGATAATAGCAAAATCAGAACACTCACCTTTGGCAGCGCGAGCCAAGCCCGACAGACGCGCAGCAAGATCCTTATCGCGGCGAGTGGTGGCATCTTGGGCGTCAGCAAGTGCTTTCTTCGATTCAGATTGCTGGGTAGAGAGCTGGGTCTGCAAGTCCTTCACCTGTTTCTCTAGGTCCCCCACACGCTCCTCAGCAGATTTTTTATCTTCTGTGGAGTTCACAAACATTCTCGATTACTATCATAACTTCAAAAGAAGGGAAAAGTTTTAGCAAAAAAACGCTTACGCGCAAGCTCAGTCGAAGTTGACTGCAGGGAGTCCCTTTCTTGCTCCACCCGAACAAAGGACTGGACCCAAGGGGCCATGGCAGCATACATAGGCTGAAACAGAATACGCATGTTATCGTCGAGTGCAGAAGAAACAAAATTTTCAAGTATAACTAAGAACAGAAGCACTCACGTGATCAGTCCAAGAGGCAGGCTTGGAGGAGGAAGCCACGGCATCCACGGTTGGGGCAGCCTTTTCCTTGTTCAAATCAGCAACCGTCAGCTCAGTTGCCTCCTTGGCCGCTTCAAGAATAGTGCCTTGTGCTGCATCTGGAAGGATGGATGGCTGCGCCACAATCGACGTATCCGCGACTGGAGGTGGGGATGGCGATTTGCCACTAGTATCATAAAGCAAAAATACATGCAATCAAAAAACAAAAACCATACAGGAGCGGCTACAAATAAAGGAATAGACCATAAAGCAAACCTTGGCTCATCTTCTTCATCGGAATCAGGTTCGTCACCAAGAGAAAAACACCCAGTCGAGAGGTGTTACTCGAAGTGGCAGGAGGACGAGAAGCCAGAGGGGAGACAGTCAGAGGATGGCTTTTAGCAGGAGAAGGGATACCCGAATTACCAGTGTCCCCTTGCTCATCCTCTGAACTCGAAGACTCTGGAAGAACCAAACGCTGGCGTTTAGGCTTGCGAGGACCTTGCTCAGCATCTGATTCATCCGAAGCATCCGCCACAACCTGTTCCACCTCTTCCCCTGTTTCTTCTTCGGGATTATCCTGAGGAGTCGAGTGGGCAGAAGCAGGGTCAGCAATGGGCAGCTTGGTTCCTCCTGTACTGCCGTCTCCAAAGTAGGCCCAGCTTCGGGTAAAGGAGGAGAGAGGTGGCAGTCGAGTGACCCTATGTAACAAGCACAATCCATAATCATAAGAACGAAAGCAAAAAGGGTGAAAGGCAGATGGTGAGGCATAAAAACGACAAAAAGAATCACTCACTGTGGGAAAGGCTTTCTCTGGCCCGTAGGGGACGTGCGGGAAATTGAAGTCGATTTTTGCGGAAGCTTTGATGCTCATGATCTTCTTCACCTAAGCACTGATCTCCTTCGGCGTCAACTCGGTGGTACTCATCCTGATGCTGTCGAGTGGACCCTCATACTGCCACATCGGGTGGGCACGAAGGCGCATGGGCCACACTCGCATCTTCAAATAAGTGCTGACCAACTGAATACCAGAAACAGTCTTCAGCAACTTGCCAATTCATTCAGCAAAGGGGTGGCTTCTTTGGCTTCAGCAGGAGAGATAGGGTGATCCCAGGCCACCGTTTTCTTCGGAGAATTCTCAATCGAAAAAGCCGGGAGCACCACCTGGTCGACTGGCACATAGAACCATTTTGTTCTCCAGCCTTGGGCAGAATCGACTGTCTTCAAGCTAAAATAATGCGAATCGCTTCGCACTTGGACTTGAAATCCACCCACAGGGCAAGGGCGTTTACCCCGACAATTGTGGCGCACCTTGAAGATGTGCTTCCACAATGCCCAGCTGGGGGACACTCCCAAGAAACACTCGCATAGCACCATGAAACAGGCGATATGCATAATGCTGTTGGGAGTAAGATCATGAATCTGTAGGCCATAGGTGTACAGTAGCCCTCGCACAAAATCATGCAAAGGGAAAGAGAACCCACGGGGGAGAAATTCCACGAAGCAGACGCGCTCGCCGTCGCGGGGGTCAGGACGTACCTCCAGACCTGGAGCACGTGCGGCCAGCTGGTCAGCTGGCGGTAGCCAACCCTTCTGACGGTACTCAGAAAGGGTGTCCTCGGTTACACTGGATCTCATCCAGTCACCGGGGATCTTCAAAAGCGCATCGGCAGGCTCACTCGCCATGGCCGCATCCTTCCCCTTGTCCGCTGGATCGGTGGCGGAGACAGTTGCAGCGGCACGCTTGATCTTCTTTGGCGCCATTGCGCAAGGAGCAAAAAGCAAGGAGCTTGGGAGGCAGAGCAAAGGTGTACGGTGCACAAGGAAGAAGAGGAATAGAGGAAGTGCATGGCAAGTAAATCAAAATCTTGCGCAAATACTGCTACTTACCGCACAACGCAAAACTCCATCATAACCGTCCGTCCAAATGTGCATAGCATCTGGCCGTACACGTGGCGAGGGCAGAGAGCAACCGTCGCATCCCACGTCCCCCACTACGCACAAAACCCAAGGAGGTTATGATGGCGCGGCGAAAAATACGCCACGTCCGGTCAAATCAAAGCTGAAACGGCGTCTTCAGCGGTCAAAACTCTGAAGATTGGGCCCACACAGACACGTCTTGTCAAAACGGCTGGCGCACGCCTAAGACGTCACGAATGACGTCAGGGGCAGTGACAACGTCCACATTCGAGTGGTGGGTTCGAGACTACAATCGACACAAGGATTCGACTAGCAAAGGTACTCCCATGGGAGCGTATCAAAAATTTCTTGCGATTGATCAAAAAGGAGCAAAATTATTGAGATTATCCTTTACTTCAAATGAAATAAAGCATAATCTCGGGGGCTACTCCCATGGGAGCGCTGTCGCACTCCCATAGATTTCAAAAGACAAAATATTTCGATTGACCAAAAGCAGTATAGAAGGATGATTTGAGATTGTCCTCTATTGCAAGACAATAAACCACAATCTCGGGGGCTACTCCCATGGGAGCGCTGTCGCGCTCCCATAGATTCTCAAAAGAAGGTAAGAAACTCACTCGACTATAGACTCGATTAAAATGCATTAAGTACTTCACAAATCAAAGAATCAAACTTCATAAATTCCCGAACTATGCCAATCGCAGATGTTTCGGATGCTGCATACGCAAATGCAAAGGTAAGACCCGCCGAGCAATCGAGATGGGCCGAGGGACGCTCCAACAGTGTTTTCCCTTGAAATTTTCCGTGTCAACAGACATGATGAAAATCCTGACGGACGCGTTAGGTATCAAAAGTTAAACTGCAGAACGAATCAATAAGACCTACAACGGCCTGAGTCGAGTCTGTCCAGTATGTTCCAGCTTCGAGTCCGGGGACTCGAACCTGATTGAAGGCTAGTATGGTTTCGCCCAAATGTGCGGTTAACTGAGCTTGATTTTCGAGTGAGTCAGGCCTACTATGTCAATATCCCTAGGCAAAAATTGCAAAAGTGTTCCAGCTTCGAGTCCGGGGACTCGAACCTGATTGAAGCCTAGTATGGTTTCGCCCAAATGTGCGGTTAACTGAGCTCGATTTTTGAGTGAGTCAGGCCTACTATGTCAATATCCCTAGGCAAAAATATCAAAAGTGTTCCAGCTTCGAGTCCGGGGACTCGAATCTGATTGAAGGCTATTATGGTTTCGCCCAAATGTGCGGTTAACTGAGCTCGATTTTCGAGTAAATCAGGCCTACTATGTCAATATCCCTAGGCAAAAATTGCAAAAGTGTTCCAGCTTCGAGTCCGGGGACTCGAACCTGATTGAAGGCTAGTATGGTTTCGCCCAAATGTGCGGTTAACTGAGCTCGATTTTCGAGTGAGTCAGGCCTACTATGTTAATATCCCTAGGAAAAATCTTTCGATTACGTTCCAGGCTCGAATCCAGGGACTCAAGTTCGACTGAAGACTAGTAAGGTTTTTTGCTCAAGTAAGCAGTTAGCTGAATCAGGCCTACTATGTTAATATCCCTTGATTCACATATGCATACAATCAGAACAAATTAAGAATAGAAGGACTACGTCGGATCAGAGTATAAAAGCAAAGACTATGACGTGCACGATGAAGGGAGCACATGCTCGATTCTTCGAGTCAAGCAAGTACTCGGGGGCTAATGACGAGGTTATACTCTGCGGGTACCCCAACTTAATGGTACCTGGTGCACGTAATGATCAAAGAAGCCCAAAGATTAATCGAAACCCATGAAGGAAGGCCTAAGACGAAGAGTGTTTTCCAAGTTAGATCAAGTTATAGTCGGTTAAGGCTTTCCATACATGTAACCTTGGTCGGTTATGTTTCCCGAGACCCAGCCTCCCATATAAAGGCTGGGAGGGTGATCGATCAGGGGACAAGCAATCCATAGCCACCAAAACCTCGGCGAGATCAGCAGCTCGTCGAACCCTTGTAACCCTCATATTCATACCATAAATACAGACAAGCAGGAAGTAGGGGTTTTACCTCACTCGAGGGCCCTGAACCTGGGTAAATCTAGCTTGTCAGCCGTCGATTCCACCGATACTATGCGTTCTCTGCCACACAATCAACCCTAGGTATAGCAACCATGGGATTTGCCGAGGGCACGCCTCGACAACTCACATGATAATTATTTCTACCAACAGTTGTGGGTGCAGGACCCCAAACATCGGAATTTTTTTGCTGTAATGGCACAGTGGATACACTGGTAGAAATAAGATATGGAAGTTGATGACTTTTGGCCTTTTGACATGAATCACAAACAAAATCATGACTAGAATCCTTTGAATAAGGAAGACAATGTTTCTTGAGAATTTGTTGAACAACTAAATATGATGGATGACCTAGGCGACTATGCCACTTGGCGGAAGATGGCTTGGTGGCGACACAAACTTGCTTATTGGAGGAAGACGACGATGACACAATGGGATAGAGGCCGCCTTCACATCGTCCTTTAAGAAGAACTTTCTTCGTGACTCGATCCTTAATAAAAAAAATGCCAAGGGTGAAATTCAAGGAAAACATTATTATCAACAGCAAGTTTATGAACGGAAAGGAGATTTTTAGTCGCACTAGGAACATGAAGTATGTTATTGAGATGAATTTCACTATTTGGGGTATGAATAAATGACTGACCAATATGACTAATATGCATACCTTCACCATTAGCAGTGTGGATTTTATCCTTGCCACGGTATCTGTCACGGATCATCATGCTCTCAAGGTTGCTGGTGATGTGGTCCGTCGCCCCGGTGTCGGGATACCAGTTGGTATCGACACCATAGGCTGCATTGACTTCTTTGTCGTTGTAGTCATCCTCCTGATCTTGATCCTCATAGCGCCACCAGCACTCACTGGCTGGATGGCCATGAATCTTGCAGATCTGACACGTGATGTCGATGAACTTGGAGGGAGCACGCCCGCGGCCTCCACGGCCACGACCTCTTGGTGGCGACCGCCACCCCTTCCTCCACGGTTCTGATTGTTCCTCCTCTGCCGGTTCTGGTTGTTGTACCCATTGTGGCTGCCATAGCCGTCACGACCAACATCACGGCCGTTGTGGCCATCGTGACGGTAGTAGCCATCACGACCACCCCGACGAGCTATGTTGGCTGAGAACTCAAAGTTTCTTGCATCTCCTGAAAGCATATTCTGTCGTGTATCATAGGAACTCAAAAGCCCATGTAAATCACTCACCGTGCAGCTCTCCATCACATCGACAGCCGCCACGAGGGAGTTGTACGATTCGTCGAGGCCGTTGAGGATGAACGCGACGATCTCTTCATCATCGATCTTCCGGCCCGCGGTGATGAGCTCGCTCGCGAAGCCCTTCATCATGGCGACGTACTCGTCCGCCGTCTTGTTGTCTTTCTTGGTGTTGGCGAGGGCGCCCCGCAGGTACGTGACCCTCGTCTTCGTCTTGGCAGCGAGCATGGACGTGATCAACGCCCAGACGTCCGCCGCATGCCGGAGATCCATGCAGTGGATCAGGATGTCTCTCGACAGCCCTGAGAGCAGATAGCTCATAACCTGCTGATCCCGGGTGAGCCACGCCACATAGGCCAGGTTCACCGTCTTGATTTGTTTTCCCTCGCGCTCGATGGTCAGGGAGGCCGACGGCGCTGCGTCCGTGCCATCCAAGAGACCAATCGCCTGCGCACCACACAGGGTTGGCATGACCTGGGTTTTCCATAGGAGATAGTTGGATCTCGTGAGCTTCTCCGGAGGAGGAGGAGAGCCGAGAGGATTGGTGGTGGATGAGGCCATCGGAGCGGGTGTGTTCTTGGGTTGTTCTTGGTTGTAGATCGATAGATCGTGGTGTTGTTTTTTTGCTTTTGTTTTACTAGATGTCAGGAAGAATGGGCTCTGATACCATATCAAATGTCTAAGCGTTTCTACTCACCAACATAGTGAGCCGCGTCTTACGTGTTGATATTTGTAGTCCAGTACATGTCGGTGGAGAGATTACAGGAGGGGTTTGAGGGAAAGAGATCGGTGGTTTAATGCCACGATCCTAGGAACCGAATATGTTTTATATGACAACATATTCGGTGTACAATGTATATCCTAACACGCGCGAGGCTTCAAGGCGCGACGCGACTGATCTACCGTTTGCCTTTGGACCTTCCAGCGTTCTGATCGATGGAATAAAAATGATGGTACTGCTCGTGAGCTAGATATCAGTGGTGAACTGCAACTGTATATGTGTGGTGAATTGCTGTTTGATTTGAAGGTCTGATTGCAACTATATATGTGTGGTGAATCGCTATTTGAGTTCCTCGATCCATCTTTGTTTATGTGCCAGTTTACTGGGGATATGCTTATTGTTGAGTCAACATACTCCATCTTGGGATCGATGGTTCAAATTAACTTTATGGTTTTACTTTTATCCCCGGCTATAAGAAAAACCTCATCAGTTTTAGTGTAGCCTACTCTAGCCCTCATCGAACTTCTGTGAATAGTACAATCCCTCTAAAAAAACAAAACTATAACACAAACTAGGCAGATTTTCCTAGGCCTACAGTCAGGTAGAGCCCCCCGCCGCCGGCGTCCTCCACGTCAATTTCACAATTGGCAGTATTTGATATATGTGGACTTCTTCAGCCTATGTAATTATACAAATGTGTTTTACAGCTTGATTTCTTATGGAACGGATGGAATCATTCACATTATTTCCTATGTCATTCTAGTATATGAATTCATACTATTTTTTATAACCGCGACACGTAATAGCTCCAGCGTAGAGCATATCACACAATGGGATTTCACTGTGTACACTGAATTGGAGCTGAATTGGAGCAAGCATGTACACTCTGACTTGATATATGCTTGGAGTGGATACTTGCGAGTGTTAGTTTTTTACTATAATGTGCGGTCTTAATTTTGGGGTGATAGGTACTTCATGTGTACCACACACCAACATGTACTCTTCTTTAAACACGGCCACAAACTCTGTTATAAAGGAGACACTCTACTTCCTTCACATTTTTCTTTCTTATAAAACTTTACCTTTGCTCTCCCTAAGAGGACGGAGTCGAGAGAGAACAATGGCAACTAGGGGTAGTTTTGAGCATGTGCAACACGTTGAGAATGAGAGGCATCGAGGAACACTTCCCTCGTAGGAATCGATATAATATCTGCTCAAATTAGCACATCGTGTGACTTGAAAGTTGTAATTGGGAAAATCCGATCGAATGATGGAGTCAAAGGCATCACCGCTGCATCTGCGACATTTATTGGGCATAACAGGTCTTGATGAGATGGAAAGTGTTGGGGAGAGATATTGGGCATACGGAGGCAGTCGTGACTCGTGAGGTAGAGGACGTTGAGGGAAGAATGGAAGATCCGCATTATTTTGATCCTAACCACCAGAACGTAGGATCGTTTTCATTCATGCAAATAAAATACACCACCATATATAGATTTACACTATAAATCATGTATGCCTCAGAGTGAATTCGAAAGTTGGAATTTTAGTTAACACAACAAGAGAAACAAAAAATGTGCATTTACAAGCGCAAGAAATAAAAGGAGAAGAAAATGACATATTATTCTGTAGTACTTTATCCACTACCGCTTGTTGAATACTCTCAACTTTTTCGCCCATAATCCAATATTGGAGTCTTCTTTTAAGCTCATCATGACATGTCTATTATTGCCAAATGAACCGCTTGAGATTCTTATCTTGGTCACTGTCTCAATCTTGATGACTATCATTGCTTGATGTCTGGATTCAATCGGAAGACTTCAATCGTAAGACTTCATCTTGGTGGACCTTGTCTCCGCTAACAAGAGGGTTTAAGAATCCAAAAATTTCTACATTATGCACCTTCACTAGACCTAACCGTGTTAGTATGGCTCTAGTTTGTTGCTTATATAACTGTGCCTTGTCAAATACCGCAGATGTAGACTGGGATCGCCTAGAGAAGCAAGCTTGTTGCTGATTGTGCCTTGGTTCACTAAGTTCGCTTGTTGTATCAAGAAGCACATAAGATTTGGTGATGTCCTCTGAACCTCGTTACTTTCCCACCAAAAATTGCACATAAATATAGCGTGAAATAGTAAGAGAGCTTTATTAATTGAGTGATCCTTGGTGTAGGACGCTCGCTCGGTCTATCCGCGTGAACTTCAGTTGTGAATTAAAAAATTACTTAGTTTTATTCTTTCAGAAAGAGAGATATATAAATTGGAGTAATACAATCAAGAACTTCAGATCACGTCTTCGTTAGTTGAGTAGGAACTAGAAATTAAGACGCTGAATCGTGCAACGCACAAAATGATATCCGAGAAGTGATGAAACCCGCCATAATCTACCAGATTTATTCTGACTATACTCGTGTAATTGATGTCCTGCACCCACCGCTTGAAGACAGTCAGATTCCAGAAATAATAGTTTGCAGTGACTATAAACAGGCGTAGGAAGTTCGAGTTCCATCGGAAGCATCCATACTCTACATTCGTGTGGATGGGTGGTATTTTTCAGCTTGAGGTTTGCCTGCCATGTGATCGGTCTAGTTCATTCTCAGCTCGTTGCCTTGATCCAATTGCACGTACTAATTCTCATTTCTGGGTACACCTGCCAGCCGGCGCACCGAGCGCGGAAACTGCCCTATATATGAAAATAGCTAGACACTAGACATGTGGATGGTGGACTAAAGAGACGCCGCTATGTTATCTCCAGAGAGCTTAGCTGTAGAAAAAGGATGAGTTTACTTAATTTTTCACTTTTAAAAAGAGGAATCCCCTTTTTGGTATGTGATTGGAAGGACAGTGAAGAGAAAGTAGAGAAGAAGAGAACTCTAGTTGGATGGGTTATATAGCATTTATAGGTTCTAGGCTCAATTGGTTGAAGCATGTATGAGCAATCTACCCAGTTATATGCTTTGTTTCTCTGTCATGCCGAAGGGGGTGATAAAAAGGTGTGACCTCTTTAGGGCTCATATGCTTTGGCAAGTGAAAACAAATGTAAAAAGTTCCACCTACTTAAGTGGGAAAATGTTTGTAGGCCTAAAGATTAGGGGGATGGGTGACAGGTTTGCATCTCAAGAATGTTTCCCTCCTATGTAAATGAATCTGGAGGTTGGAAAACGAAGAAGGAGTTTGACATGACTTTGTTGCTACGAAATACCTGAAAAGGGCACTTTCACACAAAGTAAACCAATCGCTTCTCACTCCCAATTGTGGGAAGGCTTGGTTTCAGTGAAGGATTTTTTTTATAGTTGTTCTAAGAGAGTAGTTGGACTTGGAAGGAAAAGTAGATTTTTGGAGGACAGATGGATTGGCGGTAGGCCCCTCTGTCAACGTTTCACTAGGTTGTATAAATTGTGTAACACTCGTGAGACAAACTCTAGATCATGTGAGTATTGTGATGATCATGAGACTGATCTGGCTCATGTTTTTTGATAAAATAGAAAAGGGCATCCTCTGGAGTCTGGAAATGCCGCACATTCTTTTCCCTTTTTATCTTCCAGGTGACTTCCCTTGGGCTTGGTGGATCAGAGGGCAGGTTTATCTCGATTTAGTTGTTTGACCTGAATGCACGTGTACATATGTTTTCATTTTTAACCAGACAAGATAATTATTCTTACACCAAAACTTCAAAACTAGAGCACATTGAGGTACATTTTTGTGACATAATTTTTAGTACAAGTGTTTTAGTGTCAAAGTTACCATGGCTCGAAGCAGCGGGTAGGAGGCTGCATAGCATGTCAGTCTTTGACGAGCTCGAGCATGTTGTACGACCTATGCTACGATTTTGTTGTCTATAAATTTCAGCGACGAAGAGTCGCAATCTATAGTGGCCATTACAGTCCATGAAGAGTCGTAATCTATAAGTGCTATATTTCTTGAATTTCTTGTTAATTGTTTGTCTAATAATGTTGCAAGAAAATGACAAATATACCACAAGTGTGGAAAACTAGAATTTTTTTTACAAAGGAACTATCAAAATCAACTTCGTTTGCGATAGAAAACATAAGGACATTCTGAGGCCTCCGGGCAAAGACTAGCTTCGATGGGAAGGAGCCCTCAATAGAATGGTGTGAGGGTGCCCTAAGTAAACGGTATGCCGTGTTATTCTTACTCTCATGTATGAATTTAGACTCTTCTATCTTGGAAGATCCAAACCATATTGTATATAGTTGTTGATCTAGTTTTGGGAATGCTATTTTTCATTTAACTAATTTGAATTTAGCTTCAGTCAAACTTTTTAGGATTTGCTCGAACAAGTTATAATCTATTTATAGCTAGACCATGTAACGTAGTGCAAACAACACTGTGTATTTGTTACTGAAATCATGGATGATGGATTTTGTCTCTTTTTCACTTACCGTGATTAATTTATTGTTGCGATAGTGATTCTATCCACTAGGTTGATGGCCAGTTCAAGATCATTCAAGTTCTTTAGTTGTATATTATTATTTTTTAGGACTTCTCTATAGATGCTTCTCTTCGACTAAGAACTTCTTAATCTCGGTCGACAACAAGAAGCATCGAGTTAACAATAAGATTCATGCAAATATTATAGTTTTTGGTACAAGTTTTTGCACTAGGGGAACAAAACATCATGGTGAACATTTTCTATACTTGTATGAATCTTACTTGACAGAGACTTAGACACTCCCTATAGGTCTTTCTTAGGGCTACAAGTAGATGGGGTGTAATCCATATTGGCTTTAATTAGGACAAAGTTTTTGACCAACAAGTACTCTACTAATACATAACTTTTGTTATACATAATATAACTACAAACAAATATTTTAGAATACAGATTTAAATATGTTATATAGAAAATATACTCATAGAGTGGTTTTCTTGTTCAATGATTCATACGTGGAGTAATTAAAAATGAGAATGTTTTTCTAAGAACCATAGTACCTACTCACCCACATGTAGAGATTTTTTATGTATCAATTTTTAAATATTTTTTATATATTGTAATACAAAATTATATTTATCTATAAAGTCTGAGGTTACGTTGTGTTGTCTGAGCGAAGCAAAAAAAGACAATTTTTGGTGAATTTCATATTAATGCCTATTTGCTACCACTTGTTATTTTTGGGTGGGCCAGTACTATAGGTCTTCCTTCTCAATAGTTTTTTGTGACATCTTGTATTACATCCATCCTTTTTAATAGATATTTTTGTGTGGTTTAGTATTAGTATTGAAAAGATAAAAGTTGTGGGTGTGTAGGTGTCATGGTGCTGAATCACAACTTTGGAGTACAAAGCTAAGTGTGTTATTTGAACCTAGATGTCAGTCCAACGCTAAGCAAACGTGAAATTAGCTACTCGTGTGTGGAAAGATACCAGGATTTTTTGCTATAAAACCAGGGGTTCAGATCGTCGCCTCCTTTCACACACCAAAAGCACAGCACGTTACACAATGGCACTGCCGGACGGCGCCGGCGTTCTCGCCGCCAAGTACGGAATGGCCGTGCTCCTCGTCCTCGTCCTCTCTGCGTCGCCGCCGGCGTGCCACGCCGCCCGGAACATCACCGCCATCCTTGCAGCGCACCCGGACTTCGCCGAGTTCAGCAGCCAGCTCAGGTCCGAGGGCCTCGCGGACGACATCAGCCGGCGCAGCGACGGCCCCATCACGGTCCTCGCCGTCAACGACACCGGCATGGCGTGGATCAAGACGATGCCACGCGAGGCCATCTGGGGCCACCTCTCGCTCCACGTCCTCCTCGACTGCTACTACGACGACGCCAAGCTGCAGCGCCTCCCGCACGGCGGCGCCGCCCCGCTGGTGTCCACCCAGTTCCACGCCTCCGCCGGCCACGGGCCCGGGGACTACGGCATGGTGAGGATCGTCAAGTTCCCCCACGCGAGGGGCGTAGGTTTCCTGCCCATCGCCAGCGACGTCGACGGTGTCGGGAAGGCTGCCTTCTTCGTCAGGTCCGTGTACCAAGCGCCGGGCAGCATATCGGTGCTTCAGGTCTCCGGCGTGATGTCGACGTCGCGCATCTCGCCGGACGCCGCGCGAGGCTTCAAGGCGCCACGATACTGATCGATGGGCCGACTAACCTTGACCTTTCTTCTTGTTCTATCGATGGAAATAAAAATGATGCTACTGCTCGTGTGAATTGAAGGTCCGATTGCAACATTATACTGTGTGGTGAATTGCTGTTTGAGTTCCTCGATCCATCTCCTTTCTGTGCCAGTTTATGGGTGGTTTGCTCACTGTTGAGTCAACATACTCCATCGTAGGATCGATGTTACTCCGAAATGCAGCAGAAATTTCTAACGGAAAAAATCGGATCATTCATATTCTTTCCCATGTCACTTTATTCTGTGATCGCAGAATATTTCCTATAACAGCGACACGTATGGCTCCAATAACATGAATTAGGAATATGGTAGTTTCCTGTTACCCCCAACGATTTCCATATGATAGGAGTGTACTATCATTTGTTGATAACTTTCCAATTACAGTGTTTACTGCAAACGGAGCTTGGCTCTGATGGTTGGGTTCCCTGTGGTGGAACCAGCCCACCCAGGTTCAAGTCCTAGACTTGGCATGGGCGTTTGCATTTACCTGGATTTATTCCAGGATTATCCGGCGCTATTCTTTCAGTGGTAGGTGACGTGCCCGTCAACAGCGAGGCGCCTGTGGTGACTTCGTCAACCTCAAGATCTGCCGGCTCAGTCCTTCAGAGGTGCTCATAGGGGTAGGGTGTGCGTGCGTGCGTTCATAGGGGTGAGTGTATGTGCGTATTTGTGAGCGTCTGTGTTGTACTGTGTTCTCAAAAAAAAAAAAAATTACAGTGTTTACTTTTGTCTAAGACTTGTCAAATATAAAACTTAGTAATGCTTATTTACAGCTATCATATCTCGTACTTGAATTCCGGCCTTCTATAAAATTAAAATTATGGTACTATCTTATTACAGAGTCCATTGTAACATGTAAGACACATTTTACTATGGGAAAATGTCACGTTAACTGTTCGGTTCTACTCTAAAACTTTCTATATATTTTCTTACATAACTATACACTACACCCTTCTACTAGGATAATTGTTAGACTGTATACTCTGGAATATATACCAATATATTCAATACTATAATAAATAGAGAAGAATATCCACACAATAACATACATTATGCAATATAATTCATCAGTTTTAAAAAGTTAAGGAGGCGAAGACGATCTGTATTTTATTTTTGTTTCATCTGTATTAAGGTTGTTATGTATGTTGTGCAGAGCACACGGGAAAAATCTGAGCAATTCACATCTATTTTCAATGATATACAACGAAACCTAGAATGGGTTTTAAAATTAAAATTTATGGTTAACAATGCTAAATAAGTAGTAACTTCATTTATTTGTTAAACAACAATATCATTAAGAACTTAGAAATTATAAAAGTTTAATATAACTATATTTGCTTACATACCTCCAGAGGATGCATTTTTGACAAAGCGTGTCGAGAAATGATTTACAGAAAGTAAACCAACAAGCTGCGTTCGAGTCCATGAACATCCTTACAAAAACTTTCGGACATAATTAGCTTTTACCACAAAGGGCAGACACACCACAAAGAGACTTAGCCTAAGACCATTTTCAAAACAACGATATGAATATTATAAGCACTATCAAGAGCATCCGAAAAACTGAGCATCGCCAATCAATGAATTTGCAAGAGAGTCACATCTCCGGCTACCAAGTAGTCTTGTTGCAAAGTTACTAAAATGAAAAATGCAATAAGGTGTGGCATTCTACACCCTCGGACCAAAATAACAGGTTTAACAATTTTCTAGAGTGAACCAACGACAGATTCTACCAAATATTTTTGCAAAAATGGCAATACAGGCGACCGTCCAAAACGTCACTCATCTAATGAATCATCATCCGTCAACCAAGCATGGCTCTTCGGCGGGTGTCTGGAGATCTATGAAACAGAATGACAGCCTCCAAGGAATCTGAATAAGCAGATACCTGAGCAAGAACGAAGATGACGCTAAAAAGCCTATTGAGCATGCACCCACCCCGCATCCAAGTGTAGCGTAACTTCACTCAAGGCCTAAATAATAAGATTGTTTGTGTTTGGATTAGTATAGTACTAATCCGACTAAGCTTAAAACAACCACTTCATGACGTTTGGTGATGCTGAGAGGAAAGAATCACTTCGATAGGTTTCCGTAGACTGAACATGAAAAAATGTATTCGATAATAAGATAGAACAAATGAGAATGGAACAATCATATTCTCAATCTATACAATTAGACATGTGTATAATGTTATGGAACCATTTGGATTTATTCTCAAGGATTTTCATCTGAATTATAATTTGATGTATAAAAATATTTCGGAATAGGGCATCTGAATAATAATTTGATGTATAAAAATATTTTGAATAGGCTATTGCGAGGTAAAACTAAAATTATGAAACTTTATGATCATTCTTCTCACCACCATTTTTCCATCCCTCCACGGACATGTTTGCTTCCTGACAATCCATTGTACTGAACATGGCCCTCCTTGAGCAGAACGATGCGTTGCACATCGTTACAACATACTTCAAAAGGCGATATATATGTGCCGTAGGCCCTGCGAGGCCGCACGCGTTGCAACATCGGCATGGCCGGTGGACTCACTTGGGATCCGGCACATATAAGAGCCCCGTGGCAGCTAGTTGCAACATATTGTTTCCGATTTGAACAGGACTAGCTAAATAGCCGTGTAATGCAACGGGACAACAAATAAATTTGTAGCATCCGTGTTCCGCTATACTCCGTATTATGTTTCGTTTGTGTTGAACATTCTTTTCAACATGTTGAGTAAACATGTCTCCTCTCGCTTCATCCTTTTGCCTATGTTCTTTGTCCTTCTAAGGCAATTTCTCAAACGCTATCTCTCAGTAAATATTAAAAATTATTTTCTTTTATTTTCACCAATATAATTTTTTCTCCATGTATCCCTTGCCATTGGCAAATAAGAATTTTCAGTTAAGAAATAAAAACAACCGACTGATCCAGAGCTTTACCGGAACAAAACCGGTTGAGGGGTCTGCCCCGCCTTCGGTGGATATCGGCCCTCGTCGGTGGCGGCGCTTCTTGCAATAATGTCTCCTCAGCTTCAGCCCCATCTCGACGACGACGTCGAGAAGCTCGTGGGAGTGGTGTGATTCTCGAGGACTTCTTCTGGCGTTGGCTGTCTGCGGATCGTCATGGAGCTTTATCGGCGTTTATCCTTCTTCTTCGGCTCTGAGATGGATGTGGTATTCTTGACCCGTTCGACGACTTCCCGTTCGCAACCAACATCGTCATGCCAACTCTGGTAGGAACGGCAGCGGCGGCGCGCCGTCGACACGGTCTGGAGGTTGAAGACGAAGGACATCTCAATGATCCCGCTGTAATTTCATTTTTTGTTGAGATGTTTTGTACTGTTCGGTGTTTCTTTTAATGTCAGAGTCCTTTTCGCAAAAAACAAATCGGTTGAGAGGTTTTCAATGATAATAAATGCAGTAAGAGTGCACACATCTTCAATGCAAATCTTTTTTTTACATGAAAAATCTTTTTTAGTAGTACTAGCTAATTGCCCGTGCGTTGCAATGGGAGAGAACAAAATATTCTCATGAAGTCGCGTAAAGTAGGTTCTCATTGGTATAGGAGGAGACAAAAATGACCAAACCAAAAATTATGGTTGATAGTTGCTACAAAAATATGATTTCAGTATCACAATTTGTTCCTTTTGTTTTCCTCCAAAACTGAGATTACGGATGACTTTGGATAACTATTACTGAGATTTTGTCAGGCCGACCCAGTCCACACGCAATCAAACATGTTCACAATCAAACTGCCCAGGTTATAGAGACCCGGAGAATGCACTCTTACATTACATTCCTTTGATCATCACGGACCGGCATTGCCATGAATCCTAAATTCAAATTTGAGGTTATTGCTTTCCACTCGCTATCTCCTCTGTCGTCTGTACTATAAGTGCACGACACTTCGCGCCTGCATTCCCGCACCCTCCATTACACCCCTTTGTAACGCTCTTTCGAAATATAGTAACAACCTGCTTTCAGTTCTGTACCAAGCGGTCATAGCATCGTCATCCTCCTGCATGCTTACGAGTTAGGAACTATTAAGCGGAGGAAAATAATTGTCTTCTATGTACAAAATTGCAAATATAGGAGATAAGAAATACAGAGAAAAAATAGTAGAAGAAGAAGTCAATTCAAGGAGGCAAGGCAAAATTACAACTAACAAATAGCCTAGCAAAGGGTATATGAAATTTAACCAATTATGCAGCTATATATACCTTTTATGCAGGTTTTATGTGCTTCCAATCGGAAGTGAAAGCATGTTTGTAACTTTGTATACCCAAAGCAAAAGATAAGATCTAGTTAGCTAAATGCTAGTTCAGATGGGAAGTTCCTACCTCGTGAAACTGAATAGTGCATCAAGCATTGTATGCATCAGTCCAGACTCCTGAGGGAAAATAAATAGCGTTTTATTAAAGATAAAATTCTCCCATAAAATGTAATATTCTAGAGTGCATTATATTCATGCAAGACAACTGTTGGTTGAAAGCCTGAAACTGTAAAATCTCTGAAAATCACACAGATGAATAGATCACGACGACCCTCTACTGCCGGTGGCACCAGCTACTTATACCTCTGCCCCAGCGCCGGCTCCCTCTCACCCTGGTCCATATCCATGGCCACAACACTGTGTGGTGGTAGAGATGTGGCTGCCAAGAAGCTACCGGTAGAAGAGAAATGAGCATGTCAATATTCAGGTCATGCTTTTCCGAAAAAAGAGCTATTGTGAATAAGATGGGAAATATTGTACAGAGCTTAGAGGACACTCTAAACAACATTTAAGTACGAAAAATTCTATAACTCATTCATACCTTTAGATACATTCAATAAGTTCATATTTCTTCAGGAGTACATGCATAACTGAGTTGTAAAAAAAATTGCTCGAGCCTAAATTGCTTGAGAATTCATAGCTTAATATCGTAGAACTCATTGTGGCCTCGCTTTTCCCTACTATTTCATACCGTCCATCAACCTGCACCAGAAAAATCAAGGTGAATCAAAATGAAATAACATGTAACTAACAGGGCCTGAATGTCATGCCCTGCTTGGGGGACAAGTGTTCAAGGTTTACGGGTTGTTAGATCATAGAAAAGACACAAAACACACGGTCTAGCCCGTGGAAACAACCCTAGGACAATAAGCTTCTAACTTGTCTATACAACTCGATGTCCGATCGAATGCCATCTAAGGAACCACTTGCAGTGTAGAACATATGCCATCCAAAGAGACGCGTGACCCAGCTGTTAAACAAACAGAAACTAATCTAATGTCTGAATCCTATGCACTGCAGCAAGAAAACCATGCCATCCAAGGGAAACCAATCAAACAAATAACTCACGCAGATCTTGGACGCAAATGGATATGATGGGTCCTGCTAGCTGCATACGTTGCGTCTCCCTTGGAATCAATGGACGCAGACGCAAATTCAGTGGAGTTCTATTTCTGAACGTGATAATTGTTTGTCCGAGAAAGACTTGGCTGTGGAGGAATATCCGGGGCTGGGAGAAGAAAATGGGGACCTCAATTCCAGCGGCCGGAGGTGGTGACCTCGCCGTAGGCCGCTGCGAAATCGGGGGATTACCTGTAATCGTGAACTTGGTGAGGTCCTTCTTCCTATTTATGTCGCCGCTGCGGGGCAGAGCGACCACTGAGGAGTTGGTGGTGATTGCGCGGGCGGCGTGGCGGCGTTGGGGGCTTCGTCGGCTACAGTGGTGACGTGGTAGCGTTGGGGTCCCAGCTTTGGAGGGCATAGGCGGCACTGCGGCAGCAGTAGAAAGGTCGGGGCAGGATCTTGGACGCGCTGATGGCGGGCGACGATGCTAGAGGGCGTGTGGTTTTCGGGAGATAATTACGGTATGTGGTGGTAGGCTGGGAGCGATGAACGGAACGCGACGACAGGACGCGAGGGAGTGAGGCCGAAAACCGGCATAGAAATAATTAGTGGCATATTATTATTGGTTTGTGAGACAGTATTGGTAGGTTTCGCTCCATGCAATCTTCCGTTGATTGGAATTCAGCCCGTAATTAGTGACATTTAATAATTATAGACAGTTTTGGTAGGTTTCGCTCCATGCAATCTTTTGATTTACCTGTACGTTTTAATGTTGATTGGCTAGATTAGGGAGATTTGACTGACGCGTGTAATAATTGCTGATTGACGCGTGTAATAAAGAGTTTCCTTAGCGAGATTTGATTTGATTTGGCCGGAGCGGGAAAAAAAACCGTGAGGCTTGACGAAGTAAACATGCGTGGAGAAAAAAACAAAGCGAGAGGCTTGACGAAGGAACACTTCGTGCTTTTTAGATAGTATATATACTAGTAATTGTGCACGTGCAATGCACGTGTTCGCTAATGCAACCTAAACCGTTAATGTGCACTCTTTTGGACTCAAACCAAATTATATCTTACACATTTAATAAAAAAACATTTTAAAACTTAACTTTCAATCTAATCTTAATGTATACAACTTATATTTTACCCAATACTAATTATAAAATGTACATGAAACATACGGATCCTCTTCATGTTTCTATGGATTTGCTACATATGCAGCATCAGTTCCTCTGACTCGGTGCGCTGCAGCTTTAGAGAGCCCTGTTGCTTCACCTTTCCAACAACAACCACAACGACGCTATCCATGGTGAGACCGTAGGAATTGAGCCGTTGGCCAATTTGCAAATCACCGAGCAGCAAACACACACGCCTGCACAGCGACAGCCTTCCTTCACTTTCTTAGCACCGGTTTCGCTGGGCATGAAGATGACAATAGTTGTCACGTGGGCTGCCATGTCGGGTCTTCATCCATGAAGGTGACAACGGCGCCACCGATGTTGTCATCACAACTCCATTCATCGACATCCCGAGGACATAGGAGAATCCTGTAACAGAATAAAGCAAAAGATCATGTATCTCAAAAATCACCCTATGAACTTGTTAATTAAGTAGGAGTACTTACTTACAAGAATTTCCCTTTTCTGTATATCTGTATAGGTATCAATTTCTGGCTAGCTACATGAAACTAACATATGTGAGCCGCTAGATAGTATCAAGTGCAAACAAGATATGTAGGTAATTACACCTGTACTAATTTGGTGGGAAAAAAATCAAGCTCTCATGATCCCATTGACATGTGAAACTTGAATCAAAATTCTAAGTGTTGTACGAACACCATTGGTGGATTAATATGTCTTAACATTATAGATCACAGGTGCATATATCCATATCAGTAATGTGTATGCACATGAAAGTTCAGAAAAAAATACATGGCGCTAAAGTTCAGTAAGACATTAACCTTCCATGTACAGAGTCCCAAATTAACCAAAGACTGTTCTGTTCAAACAATTAAATAATCAACATCGAGGGATCCAAGTAAATGATTATTTTGTCTCAAATACCTTTGATATGAAGGAAGATTCCTAAATTTTTCTCAGCAATCAAGGCATCATCAAAAAAAAAAAAATCGGCGTTGAGAAAAAATCAAACCTCACTACAATATCCGTACAGAGAGGAGTAATCAAGCAATACTCTGCTACAGCCACATGTATGTATCTTTTACTGGACCAATCCATGACACGCCACATTGAACCTCCTAACATCGATCTGCGTCAGTGCAAGATAAGCAATTTAATTCAAATGAAACAAACAAGAATTTCCAAATAACTTCCAAGTCTGCAATGGCTTTCTAATTAAAACTCTTAATCACTCACCTTCCCCAAATTCTGAACTCAAGTTCGAGGAGAGTAGTTCAGGAGATACAGCAAAGGTTCATTACAAATTCAGTTAGTCGCTTCATGCTGGAATCTTCATTGTTGTCAGGATCAGATACAGATTCATTCACACCAGAGACCACCTTAAACTGATAACATGCGTGTCCCTATAAGATGGCCAAAAAGAGCAACAATGAAGAAATTAGAGATAACTGACATTCATGCAAGTTAATTTGTGAAATGTAGCAAATATAATGCTATGCATGAAATATTGCCTGAAACTCCTATTGCGTTTCAATATGAGTTTGAAAAGAACGGTGCAGTGAGGAAAAAGTTTTTTTTTGACAAGGAGGAAAAAGTTCATTGGGATTACTTATAAATTTAGAAGATCAGCTATTTAAACAAATAGGAAGCTTAGTACTGTAGCATACAAGGGCTTTCATACAACAAAAGGAATCACTAATGTTACACTTTATTTTTTACATGTGAGTCCATTGAACAAATCACATGCTGCTCTTGCTAGCAAAATAAATGAGTGAAATCATATATAAATAGCATTACCGGTTTGTTTCTTTGGTTCAGACTCTTGCTGCAGCCTTGAGTGTTATGCAATGATATTTCTGCATTTCTGAGACATGCATAATCAGGCATGTAATAAACAGGCACCTCTTCTCCGAGAGTGGGAACCTTCCTATAAGCAAATCAGAACCTTAGTGAACATAAGACACATCAATACTGATATCTTCCTTGACACACATGTACAGCAGTAAAAATGAATATGATATGAAATCTGGACAGACATTATAAAAATCATGCAATAGTTTGAGCTGAACTTGCCTAACAGAAACAATATTTTTCTTTCAATTGATCTTAGAAGCAGAACAACAGAAAATGAGATCAAATATCAGTCTCTCACAAACTATTACATTTAAGTTTACTTCACAAATATAAGGGGATGGGTTCGCATCACCCTTAACAAATACAGTCATGCGAACTTGTAAGACATGCATTCTTAAAAACAGGACCAGAATGCACTTCAATCCTCCTATTAGTTTCTCCCAAAATTGCAATTCAAGAATATGCTCTTTGTGTTAAGTATCACGAACACTACATCACAATTTACAAGCATAGAAAATCCGAAAATCGTTTGACAACCACGCAATGGAGATGCACCTCACAGATTCGTAAGTTTGGTTAGGCTGCGTGTCGTTACCGTCAAGCTGTACAATGGCGATGTCTTGGCATGGGGAGTGGCGGGGCTGAAGGCGCATGCAGAGGAGGCTGCGGGAGGCCGCCGGCGCCAGGGAGCAGCTTGGTGTGGGCACGGCGGGCAGTGGATTGTGGGGAGACGCCGGAGGCCTGGAGCAGCATCGAGTGGGCGCTAGATCCTCAAACACCGTAGGCGGCGACGGCCTGGCAGAGCGGCGTTGGGCGTGCAAAGTGGCGGCGCTGGGACGGTCGGCGGCGGCGTAGCGCTGGGGTCGTGGCCTCGTGCCTCGTGGCCTCGTGGGGCTAGGCGGTTTGGGGGAAAGATGAATAGTGAGACGGCTCGTTTGATTAGCGTGTGGAGTTGTCCGTCCCGGACGTTTTAGCGCTAATCATGGATGAGATTTGAACCATTAGATGCTGAACAGATGGCTGTGATATGTTGGATCTGCCCCCCTGGGCCTTTTTATATTGGTATAGATAAGATAAGATTTTTTTTTTGAGAGGACGTAAGATAAGATAAGAGATAGAAGATTTATTGCGTCCAACCTCCATCCAGAGTACAGAAAATGTGTACAATTGCAAGAGCCTTTTCTCGTTCGGCCCATGGGCTATGGTCCCATCGGATACCACCCTAAAAATTATAACGCATCCCAGAGCAAATTTCTGATCTACAGAAAGGATTGCGGCGGAGAAGTCTTGCCGGCGACGATGAGCCGACAGTTCCTGTACATGGTGGTCGGGAACTGCTGCTTCGCTCCCAGCTCTTACACGCTGCACCGCATCAACCCGTCCCGCCTTTTCTACCCCAAAGACTCTCCGAAGCGAGCACGGCGGCCGCGGCGGCCGGTGCGAGGGCGACAACCATGGAGGCAGCAGAGGCGGCTGAGAGGGCGAGGACGGCGACGATGCAGGAGGCGGAGGCGGCACTGAGGGCGAGTGCGAGGACGACGTCGATGATGCGAGCAGCTATGCGGAAGCGGGCGACGCAGCAGAGGAAGGCGGACGGTGCGGAGAAGGCTCGCTTGCCTCCGCCCCATATGAAATTCTCCTCTCCCGGCATAGTCATGGACTTCGCGCTTCTCGGCCAAAGCAAGGATAAGATCCTCGCCGTGGACGCTGAAAATCCCGGATATACCAACAATAACTGGGATGCGCCGGGCCGCGCCGTCATCTACGACGACGCCTCACACTCCGTGCGCGCGCAGCTCTGCATGGGAAGGCCTGAGAGCGACACCGTGCCTGTCGCCGTGGGCGACAACCTGTACTTCATGGAGGAGGAGGAGGCCGTGCCCAGCAACCACGGGAAAAATCTCCGAGCGCTTATTCGTTACCCCGGCCTCGCCCGCCGTGAGCGTGACAGGGACAGCGATTGGTATTGGTATTCTTTCCCGCCGCCTCCCTACGACGTGATAGGCACCGGCGCCGATGACCCACGGCCGCACTACCCGGAGAGGAGGGACATGCTCGGCGCCTACGCGGTGGTCGGCGAGTCGCACATCTGGGCGTCCACCCGCATCCGTGGGACCTACTCCCTGGATACCGAGAGCGGCACATGGAGCAAGGCCATGGACTCGCCACTCCCGTTTTCGGGGCGCGCTGAGTACGCACCGGAGCATGGCCTATGGTTCGGCTTCCCCAATGTTGAATGGCAGCCCCAAGAGCAGCCTCGGCATTGGGACAGGGACAACGGCCTACTCGGCGCGTGGGATCTGAACTCCGCTAAAGCGGGTGGAGCCGCCGCCGTAGGGTGCGGCATCTGGGAGGGCTTCGGGACGCCAAGCGGGAGCTCCCGTGTGAGGTCGCACCTCCTGCATCTGGGTGATGGCGGCCGGTTCTGCCTCGCCAAGCTATACCAGATGAGGCAGCCGCTGCCGGCGTGGGCCTGCCCTTGGTGTTACAACGACGGCGTGCCTGTTGAGATAAGCTTCGCCGTGCTCACTGGCGTAGAGGTGGAGCGCTGTGACGGCGGGGAGCTCCGCATGATCAAGCACAGGTCGTGCAAATATACCTTCGGTGAATATATTTTTCCCCAAGTACTGTAGACTGGTGATGAGTCATGACACGACATCGATCATTGTTCCCTATTTGGAAAACAATCTTTACTCATGAGTCATTAAAATTGTAGAAACCGAATAACAAATCTCCAACGAAAGCATGTGTCAAAGTTCATTTTTTTTGTTTCCGCATACACCGGACCCTTCGAACAGACGAACGAACAATGAGTTTTAATGAGTGATTATGTATATCTAGTTTTCATTGTTTTTTGTTTTCTTTTTGCAAGTTCGATTTATTTTTATTTTTTAGGACTTGCTTTTCTCGAAAATGATGCTATTTTCATAGTATTTTTGACAAAATATAATATTTAATGATAATTGGGGCCAAAATTGTAGCCTATTTTGAATTAATTTGCCACGTATGCGTCTAATTTATCATTTTGTTTTCTTTGATGTGTTGAATGCATTAATGTTTAATATTTTGCGACACGGCTTTCGGTTGTCGTGTGAACATGGTAAACTGTTTTCATAAGTTTGCACTATTATGACCTATTTTATATGTTGAGAGTGTCGGGAGCACCGGATACGCTATGACATATAACAGGGGAGTGCCAATGAAAGATCTCTTGTTCTTGTGGACCTATGCTTAAAGTTTCAGATGGCCAACTGTAGAAACAAATCACATATGGTACAACGATGCAACATCGATGATGAGTGTGCTCTAGGGTTGCAGTGAGCTTAGAATTGAAACATTATCGAAAATAGTATTCAAAGGTTTTCAAAATATCTGAAAAAATTCTCATGGAAACACATAAATGTGCTCTACATATCTGAAAAGTTTAGACTAAAAAAATAATAATGTTAAGACTTCACAATAAATTTTCTTTTCAGAACCAATGGAGCTTGGAGTACAAACACCGCACTCAATCGATGCTCCACTACATGGATAAAATAGACTAGACATCTTCAAATTTCCTAGATAGTAGTGCCTCTTTAGTCCACCACATGGTCAGTGCCTAGCGATTTCCATCTCTAGGGCAATTGATTTCTGGAGCTATTCCTCCACATGGATCTGTTTCTTGGCGGCTGGTAGGTGTTCCTAGAAATGAAAGCAATGTATGCAATTGGAAGGCAAACTGAGAAATAAACAAGGCCGACCACACATAGCTGCAGACAAACCTCAAGAAATCATGGATAGTAGTATCGATCGATCAGTCCATATGCATTGTACAATTAGTACTGATCATGTATATCAGAACCACCGGGCTAGGAATACCATGTACGTGCATGCTCAGTTGCTCAGTTGCTCAAGCTAGGCAAAACATGTATGGTTAGACACTCCGATGATTGCTCCACGGCAGACTATGCCCGATTAGGAATCGGATCAAGTCAAGCTTGGATGTAACGATACCTGCCACTTGATGGTTAAATCGGGCCTGGGGGATCGTCTGGGCGAGCTCTGGACAGTGCTTTCAGTGGACTATGAAAGAAAGTGACCGCGTGGCTGCTGGAACTGAACACTGATCGTGCCGTCGCAAACCCTAGTACCGCATGCTCACATGTGTCAAAACCATTTTTTGTGAATTTAGGTGTCAATTTTTGTGACATGATAATCACAACATGTGACTCACCGTATGACTTATTTGACAAGGCCTATTCTTAACCGTGAAACTTTGCTTAAAGTTTCAGTTAGCCTTCAGGAAAAAAACACACATCTAGAGATGCGTTTGCCATCATTTTCTTAATCTTAACGGTGCACACCGTACCTACAAATGAGAAGCATGCATTTGCAAGTGCAATCGGATCAAGAGAAGCTACCTGAGAGTGAAACAAAACTGACCACACATGCAAACTACCATGGTTGGACATGCGTTTGCCATCATTTTCTTAATCTTAAGAAGATCGTAAAACAACGACTTCCAGGATGGAAACTGGACTCTCACAACACATAATATCTGAAACAAGTTGGAACTCACGACACAAGTTGCAGTTGACCTTCAGTTGAGAGTTTGAGACTAGCAGCGGTACCACCGACCATTCAGAGTGCTTGGCACCGCCACTAGTTCTTCGTACCACCGCAAGTGGCATCAACGGAAGCAGCATCTCCGCCAGTGGCGTGGCGCCTTGCTGAAGCCCCGGGCAGCCAGGGCGCCGACATCGTGGCCGAGAGCTGCAGCACCGCCATGCGGTTAAAGTCCTCATACATAGCCCTGCCGAACAACTCCTGCTGCCCGACGACAGAGCCCGCCACGGGGCCCAAGGGCAGGAAGCTCACTCTGCAATTGTTGTCGGAGTCGGGCCCGGAGACCCTCACCATGCCGGCGCCCTGTGGCGCGTCGCCCGAGGACTGGTACAGGGTGGAAACGTCCGAGTACTCGCCGGAGTTGAGGCGGCCGAGCATGTCCGAGTCGTAGTAGCCGAGGAGGACGTGCAGCGAGAGGTGCTGCCGGATCGCCTCGGGCGGCATGGCCTTGATCAGCGCCATGTCGTCGTTTTCGAGGGCGAGGACCGTGAGTGGGTCGTCGCGCCCCATGATGTCACGTATGATGCCCGTGGACGCGAGCAGGCTGCTGAACTCGCCGAGCTCCGGGTACGCCGCCAGGATGGCGGTGATGTCGTCGGCGGCGGTGTGGCAGGGTGGTGAGGACGCTACGAGGAGGAGGATGAGCACGGAGAGGGAGTACTTGGAGGTGAGAACGCCGGCGAGCGGTGATGCCATCGTGTAACCTGTGCTACGCTTTTTGTGTAGGATATTAAAGGAGGCGATCGATGATCTGAACAGCTTGTGGGTGGCCTTTGTTTTATGGCAAATTAATGGGTGGAGACTTGCCAGCCAGAGTGATACAGGATATGAGTGCACTAGTTTGCTGCTAATTTCGTGTTTACTTCTTTGTACTGTCAATTGTCATCAGGGTTCAAGATTTCAGAAAAGCAAGGCTAATAAGCACTCTGTCGGTCTGTCATTGTAGTTTTTATCGTCACCAACCGAATTACCTCAGGAGGTATTTCCACCTGGCAGGTTTGTACTCCTACATGGGTGCAAGGAAAGGCCTTTTGTTCTTTGTGAACGTTTGCTTAAAATTCCCAGGCGAAAACCAAGAGATCCAGCAGAAATCGTTGCTCCATTACATTGACTAAAATGAACTAGGCCAGTTGGAGGCTTGCAGCAGTTCTCCAGATCGGATACTAACTAGCATAGCAGCGTAACCAGCGTCTCCTTGATCTCTGCAATTCACATGGCTAGTGCTTAGCTATTTTCATCTTTATGGCAGTTTCCGGCCCGGGTTTTTCCTCCACGCAGAGCAAAATTTGAGAAGCATTGCTGTATACATGGTACTGAACTCCGGCTCGTTAAAACCGCACGTACTCTGCATCGACGACAATGTGGCCGTCCGCACGACGGATCTGCCGCCAGAACTCCCCGGCCACCAAACACCAACGCACACACGCGCACCCTACTACATTCATGCAATCTTTTTGCGGTTCTTGATTTGCTTGGTCTCGATTTTCCATTCCTTTTAATTTGGTCGTTCTAGATTCGCCCAATTTCTATTCTTTTGGCACATAAATTTGCTGCATTTGCTTTCGTTCCAACTAAATTTGTGCAATTTTATTTTTGCACCATCTGAACTTGCTGCACCTGCTCAGGTTTTGCTCACATTTATGGAGAACCATAGAGTTTACAACAAATAATATCGACTAAGGACTATCTTCTCGTCCATGATGTTCTTACAATCAAGCTCTGTCTAATAAGTACTCTCTCCGTTGCAAAGATAAGGAGGTTTGATTTTGCGCAATTTTGAGAGTAATTTCCATATTCTCAACCCTGTGATCGATGGATGATCATTCAGATAATCAGACGCATACTTGTCTACTTGATGACGCGACTAGAGTACACACGTGGTGACGGAATCAGATTTTTTTTTTTTTTTTTTGAGGAAAGGATCCGAAACAAATACAAGACAGCTCACACACTTACAACAAGGACCACAAAGAAACAGAAAATACAACGAGGTCCCTGAAAAGTGCAAGAACCACCTCCTGCTGTCGAAGAACGCACAGACGGATCCTCAGCCGCTCCCAACCCTCCTAGCTGTCGCCGGAGATGCCGTACCTCGAACCGCCGGAAAGAAGCCACCGCCACGCTTTGTAGATGGTCGCAGAAGCCGTCCGCCGCAGGCGACGGAACCTAGCCTCAATGAACGAGCTCGACCCCAGCAGCAACATCCCGGCTCCACCCAGCAACCAGCCACCTCCGCCACGGCAAGGACCACCCGCACCAGCCACCAACCGCCTCCCGCCGCTGCTCCCCTCGCCACCACGGCCGGACGAAGCGGAAAACGACGAAGAGGACCTCCAGAACCACCACCGAACAAAACAGGTCGCCGCCGCCCACCTCCTTCTCCCCTCACCACCACGGACGGCCAGAGAAGGAAAGGAGAGGGCAGCCACCTGACGCACCACCTCCACGGCCTCCCCGGCACGGGGAAAGAAGGGGGAAGACGAAGGCCAGCACGCCGACGCCGCCGCCACCGTCTTCGACGCCGTCCGCAGGGCACGCACACCTAATAAACAGAGAACAAGCCGGAGTCGCAGGACCGGGGTTCCCCCACTCTCCCGCCGCCGCAGCGGCAGACGGAGAGGGAGGGAACCACCGGCCTGGCCGGCGGCGAGGTGGGGAAAAGACGCCGCCTTCTTATCGCCTCAGGAGTCGCGAGAGGATAAGGAGAGGAATGTGCTGCTGACGGAATCAGATTTACCTAAGCAGTACCGGAGCGACCTGTGCTTGAACACGCGATATCTGCCGCCGCTGGCGTGCGCCACTTGCACGCCGGTTAACATCGTGAAACATTTGTCTTCATCTTTGTCGTCTTTATCGGGACGATGGCAGGGGCAGCAGCAGCGGCGCAGATGGGGCGCCCACTCGAAGACCTGGGCGACGCAGAACTGGCGGTTGCCGAGGTACACGAGGTGCGAGTACAGCTCGCCGAACCCCTCCGGCACCGCGAATCCCTCCCACACCTTGTTCGCCGCCGGTGGCCGGTCCTCATCGACGGCGGCGGCCAGGTCGGACGCGCAGATGTGGCCACTGTCCACGGCCGAGAACCCGATCCAGAGGCCGAGCTCCGGGACAGGCATGGCTTGTCCCCGGAACGGCAGAACCCAGTCGCCGGCCTTGGTCCACTTGTGAGTAGCCGTGTTCAGCCAATACGTGCCGCTGCCCGCGGCGGACATCCAGACGAGCGGGCCGTCGCCCTTCCGGTGTCTGTCCACCGCGTGGCAGGTGATCTCGCCGCCCATTCTTTGGCGCACGTAGGGCGGCGGCGGGCGGGAGCGCCATACCCAGTCCTGGTTGTTGTGCTGGTACACGAGTTGCTGGACGTGTCGACGCCGGCCCGGGAGGTCCTGCAGCGGGTCCGCCTCGATGACGTAGAGGCTGCCGTCGTCGTAGGCGCTGACGCCGTCGATGGCGACGGACAAGGTGCGGCAACGTTTGGGCGCCGCCATGGTGGGCAGCGGGCACACGGACTGCAAAGTGTCGTCGTAGAGAACGCCGCGGCCCATGCAGTCGACGCCGACGATCTTGTCCTTGGAGCGGCCCAGGAGAGAGAACTGCATGCTCCCGGAGAGGTCGAAGCTCATCTTGCCTTCAGGCAGGGGCATCCACGATCTGATTGGCGCCGTGGTTCGCCCAGCCATGGGAGTAGAAGGGCTGAGAAGGGTCGATGCGGTGGAGCGTGTACCAGGGGGAGGAGGGCCTGCTCTTGTGCTGGTCGACGACAAGGTAAAGAAACCGCCGGCTCAAACTCATCGTCGTCGTCCGCCGTGCGTCCCGATCTTCGTTTGCATCCAAAGGTCTTTCAGATATGAACTCTTCCCCTCAGCCGCCGCCCCGTGCCCTAATTCTCCACCACGCCGAACCCGTATGCTGGCTGCGATCTGGCTACAATGATCTACGGCTCTACAATGCACGCAGTTTCAGAAAATTTACAAAAATAGACCGTATCAGGAGCAGAGTAACTACTGTGAACTCTTGATTTGTCGCTTTGACAGTAAATTGAACTTGTTAGTTCTTACGACACCTCGTTGAAGATTCAGCTCATACTGGTATATCACAAAACTCTGAGGTCGTATGTATCGAGAGGATGAATGCAGCTTGAGAAAAATGAACAGATACTTTTCAGGTTTGGTCTTCCACATTGTTCAGGCTCAATGTTTCTCATGTATACGTTATGGACTAATGGTTCAGTTCAAATAGGCTGGATTAGAGAAAAGGTGCCAGATGAGTGAATGCTTAAACTCAACATCTTATGTAACACAGTTGCATTTGTTATGATGGAAATACCTAACCAAAAGACAACACTACTTACAAAATTCTAGTGATAGCACAACACGAATCTTTTCTTAGCATCAGGTATGTATGCAGCATACTTGCCGGATGATGAACCTCTCTCCAAGTTGCAACACAAATTGAGGGAATAGATCAAAACTGTAAAGTTGAAAAGCTACAAAGAGTTTAACATATAAAAGGCAGTGCTAAAAAATGGTACATAGTCGACAAAATAGGCAGCAAACAACGCCGAACTGTTGAAAATTTTGGTTTTTCGTTACCAGAGAATGATTCAGAAGCAGTACAACAGGAAAGATACCCCCAACCAGAGGATGCATTTTGACAGAACCATGTGTACAAGTAATTTACAGAAAATTAAATCAACAGGCCACATTCGAGACAGCGTGAACATCCTTGCAGACCCTTTTGGACATGATTAGGTTTTACATAATGCTGGTACTGAAAACCAGTTCAACCCAACAGAGAGACGACAAAGAGCCTCAGCCTGAGACCATTTTCACAACAATGATAAGAATATTAAGCGCTATCAAGGGCATCCGCAGAAACTGAGTGGCGTAGATGAGCCCCACGATCTGGCCCTTCAAGGACTTGGTTTGCCCATTTCCTGAAACTTCAGACATGCTCCATCCCCTGGGACCAAGGAAGCGGTCTTCGTTCAGTATCGCCAATGAATTTGCAAGAAGCAAAAAGCCCTCCAGCAGCACCCACAAGCCCATCTCTGCATATTGAATACAACAACTCTGTTAATTCATCACAACTGAACTAATAAATTAGTCTGTCCGCATGGATTCAACATAGCAGTGTCAGATCATCTTGTGAAGGTAACTGGACAAGAAAATACAATATGAAATATACTACAGCTAGCCCATGGCCAGCATTCGAATGTTAATGATATTACCATTATATTTTGTTTCTATAATCATTGTTCAGGAATTCGTTAACGGGTAACGGCTCGCTCGGCCACTGAATAGCGAATAATCGGCCTATTCGCCAGTTAATCGGCCGATTAATCGGGTAATCGGCATTTATCGGCTATTCAGTAACCCACTGAATAGCGATTACTCGGCCAGTTAATCGGTGATTCGGCCGAATTTTAGAACAATGTCTATAATAATTGTCAAGGTTCACCTGGAAAGAAGGAATGCTGAGAGAGCAACGCATGACCACCGAAGATGTTAATTAGTGAGATTTTGCACATTGGCAGTATATGGAAAACAGGGGAATCTCAAAAGCTTGCTAATTAACAAGGGGGTGATCCAAGGAGTGAAAATTCAGGGTTTCATACAAGCTGGCCAGACCTAACGCGAAGAGCCAGGCAGGGGCGTATCTAGATGGTCCACAGGCACACCCAGAAATTGTGAAGGTTTCCTCCCTCCCTATAGTGGGGTTGTTTTAACTACGGACAGATGATGATGTACAAACACACACATAGCACTGAACAATGCTCACTGCCCAACAATCACCAAGAACAGAACCATGCTCACTGTCTATACACATTGCAGCAAAATAAATTTGCACAGGGGATATACCTAAGATCTTTTAGGGGTGAAATCAACGAAATTGAAGAAGGATGCTGCTGGAGTTCTTGGTCGGCTGCTCAGTCCTCTGTCCCGTAATCCTGCAGAGAGGGAGGAAGGGGGGCAGATCAGAGAGCCAGCCCGTTCCCCGCCTCCAGTGATATTGCTTGCCGTTCCCCGCCGCGACAAGGCGAGAGAGGAAAGACCGGGGAGAGAGGGCAGACGAGACACTGATTCACCGACCACAGCTTGATTGTCCTCGCACCGGCTGCACGCTCGCCGCAGCAACGCTCGATCGTCGCCAGGGAGAGAGCGGGATGAGAGGTGAAGATCTGGAGAATATTCACGAAGATGGGTGCCTCCGTCCAATATCCTTTCAACCAAACGCTTCGTATGATCTTGCCATCCCACTTACGACAGCGATATCCAAAGAACCAAACGAAACCTAAGGCTAAGGGCGTCTCCATTGTATGGGACATTTCGCGGAAAGTTGTATTTTCTCCCGAGCTCCAGTGCTCCCGTTCGAAAACTATATTTAAAAGTTTCAAAAAAATCTGAAAAAAATCAACCATGTTCTCAATGATTCATACTAGCAGCGTGCAAAATATCAAAACAAAAATATTTATATTGTAGTCTACACAAAAATGACAAAATTTGTAGATTTAAAACTATGCATGGTTAACTTTAGTCAGATCTGTAGATTTGTTATTTTTGTGTACGTCGAAATATAAACTATTTTGCACTGTAATTTTGCACGTCTATAGGATAAATCATCAAGAACATGCATGATTTTTTTTTTCAGATTTTTTTGAAACTTCTAAATATATTGTTTAATTTTTTTAAAGTGGCAGGAGCTCGGGTGCAAGAAATCTCCACTCACATTTCCACCGGAAGCTCCAGAAAAGACACGGGAATGGAGAGGACTGAGTTTAATGGCTCTTGATACCAAGCAGGGAGTTTCATTGATTTCAGTAGAACATAAGAAGACGTCGAGAAAATTTAGAAGCAAATCCTTAACATGGAGATACATAATGTATATTATTTTCTTAAAATGATATTTTAGATCAAATTATAAATCAACATTATTTTCATCATTTTTATTTCCATGGCAAATTGGCAATTGAAATAGGAGGCATGTCGAGACTTTGGTAATTGTTTGAACTACCTCCGTTTCATTTGTTTGCATCATGGTCACCTCTTAGACCATTCATGTTAGTTGATTGACCCCCTTACGACGGTGGTCTCATATTTCTATGCAGTAAAGCGAAAGCAAAAACACCACTTAAATCAATATACCCTCACAATATTCTCTGTGAATGAATAAAATCATATCCTCTCTTCTTTTTGATAATGTATATCATGGTATTCGAGAACTTTTTAAGCCACTCACAGACCACAGTCGATACCTGGCACATTTTTTGCTTTCAACTCCCTCTGTCCCAAAGCATAATGCCCTTGATTTCGCTGATCAATAACTTATAATTTTGACTATTATTTATAGTTAGGACATGTCCACAAAATTAGTAATAAAGATACATAAAATGAAAAAATTGCAAAACGGGTGCAACAATACTATTTACATATTTAAAATACATATATAATTTAATATAAAAATACTTTCTACTCTTGTGTGTAGTTATACCCACATATTATATAGCGCCTTAGATTTTTCGCTCGCGGTCACCAGTGATCCTGCAATTTTAAAAAAAAAGTCATATTTACAAGTTTTAAAATTTGAAAAAAATACGGATGCATCTAATGGTGTATCCAACAAACGTATAAACTCAGCAACACAAAATATATATATATGTAAATCTGTGTATGCATATTTTCAAAACTTAAAATTTTATCAAATTTTGTATTTTTGTGTATCCCATAATACAAAGAAGTTGCACTTGATATTTTGCACGTTTGTGCTATACACCGTTGGTTACATCCGGATTTATTTTTCATTTTTTTACAAACGTGTAAATATATTTTTTGATTTTGAGGGCATGATCATTGGTGCCCAGTAGCCAAAGACATTTTCGGCATGGAAGTATATGTAATACCTCATCAGTTTGAGTATATAGTTTGCACTATATAGTTGAAATATCATCATATTTGTAAATGAAAAATGGGTATGTGAAAGAATATTCATACTACCTGAAAAATAATATATATACTATCGAAACAATCTTAATTATATACTTCATACTACCCGAACATACTCTTCTGTATGATGGATACTACATAGATTTTGTGAAACTCGTGTGGGTGTAAGTAGAAGTATGACTTTGTTCTAATTTAATATACAACGCGACTGACCCTCATGCGACTGAGATTTAACTCAGTCGGTTAACATCATCCCACAATCCCAATTGCAATTTACTTATAACTCACAGATCACACGAAATGCGATACAAATTTAATGATTAGTGAGTTGTAACCCATATAACTGGAAAGATGATTAGTTGCAACTCAAAATCTCAGTTACCACAGATTGTACGAGTAGTGAGTAGCGATGCAAATCTAATAGCTAGATAGGGAGCTGCAACCCGTGTGTAACTAAAATATCTCGGTTGCAACTCACTTCTAACTCACGGATCACATGAATCACTATTCTAATCTAATAACTAGGTAGGTGACCGAGATTGAGTTAATTATCGGGTGTCCTGGAATTAGCAATTCCATTAAATATATATATTAGTGTTCAAAGTCAGACCAAAGAAACCGTGCAAAAGAAAAGCGTGTCTTATGTTATGGGATGGAGAAAATATTTTTTTCTCTTTACGAATTTAATTGCAATATCTCTATCTATCTATTACTCCTTCCGTCCGGAAAAGGATGTCTTGGATTTGTCTAGATTCGGATATATATAGATATATTTTATTGTATACATACATCCGAATTTGGATATATGTAAGACATCCTTTTCCAAACGGAAGGAGTATATAATATTGCTTAGCGACATGGTACGCGTACGTCCTAGGTCGTACTCCCTCCGTTCCATTTTAATTGACTCACATATATCTAACATATGGATGCATCTAGACACTTTTTTTTGAACCACATCTAGACACGTTTTAGTGTTAGGTACATCCATATCTAGATATATGTAGTAAGTCAATTAAAATGGAACTGAGTGTAGGTCACACGCTCGGCGTAACACGATCGGTAAAAAAGCCAGATGCACCATGAGTCCATGTAGGGTTGAAAACGGAACGGAAACGGAAGGAAACATGCATTATCGTTTTTGTTTCCTTTCGCCTTGCCGGAATCGGAAACAAAATCGGAAACCTCGGAAACGAATACGGAATCGGAAATCCTCGGAAATGAATATGGAACGGATACGGAACGGATGCGATACGGAAGCGGATATTTGTCGAAACACAATAGCGGTATAATATGTTGGTCCATACCCCTAGCATATAAATAATAGCTAACAAGACAAGAATTGTTCACAATCTCGACCAGCGACAATTTAACGTGAAGTACCACGCACATTGTTTAACACTTCGACACACACAAAAACTCACAAAAAATAGTTCCACATAGACATTAAGACACTCATTTTGCTAATAAAATATAGTCTTAGAAAAATGTATGCTTCGGCAGCAATGAACTGCATGTATCTAATAAGATTAATTAGGGTTTGCTATTAATAGTCTAATCTAATGGGCATAATTAGCCCAGGCCTCGTTTGCAGGTAGGCTGTGGTTGTCAAATGTCGCTTCCCTATGACGGTCTTACGGAAAGTTTATGTATTTATATTTACGGAATTTTCCGTTTCGTTTCCGTTTTCGTCGGAAACTGCTAAATCGTTTCCTTTGTCATTTCCGTTTTAAAATATGCTGTTTTCTTTTTGTTTCCACAAAATGCTGTTTCCTTTTCCTTTTTTTGCTCTTCATTTCCTTTTTCTATGGAAACAGATGGAAAGTTTTCTTATCATTTTCAACCCTAAGTCCATGAACCACGATCGGCAAAAAAACCCGGGCCAACAAACAGGAATCGGTGTGCGTAGCACAGAATCCTTGTGTGTGTACGACGCAAGGCTAGCTAGCTGGGCTGGGCCTTCATGCTGGCTCAGCCGGGGCGTTGGTGGGTTTTTGCGGCTGGGTAGCATCTAAAAAAGATCGATATTTACATGTGTAAAGAAAAGAACATGTACATCTAAGAAAAAACGTTATTCAAAAAAGAAAATCTAAGAAAAAACGTGTACGTGCATGGTTACCAATTTTTATATAAAATCGAATACAAAAGACGTCGGTAAATAAATATCAGACCCAAATAATAATTATGAGAAATCAAACATTTATAATTAATTTTAACAACATGCCGATGATACATGGAAAAAAATACCCCAAATACTCTGCTCACGATCAATAAATAATAGACAAAAACCTCCGTCCAAGCCCAAGCACATCCGAGACATTTGTAATAGAGTTAGACTAAGATGATTGCCATGAGAAAATAGATATAGAGAGGCACACTGCGGTTGTGCGGCATCGAGGTCCGTCTGTGCACGATGCCCTCCCTCCGGCTAGGTTTATCCATGAGGCGCATGTCTGTATAAAACATAACGGCGACGCTGCAAATTTCATGAAGAAACCCTCATGAATCGGAGCAAGGAGTCAGGTGGAGACATGCGAGCCAAGGAAACAAAACATTTACATGTGAGGAAATCCGATGGTGAGGGTGGATAAGTGGCAACATATGGTAGATGGTACAGACAGGAGGAGACATACACATGCACACTATGACATGGATTAGGATGTATCTATAAATCATGGAGCCATACGAATCACATAATCAATTTTTACCACGTCGGCATCCAAAAGAGTTGCGTCCCACATTCATCTCTCCTTGCGAATCAGATAAGTCAAGATAAGTCACCGGGTGAGAGAGGGAAATGAAAAAAGGACTCGTGCTAGAATGCGATGTGCCACTGATTATTAGGAAAACCGAAGCCTCTTGATAGAAAAAGCGAGTGAAGAACAACTTTTTATTAATTTTAATTTTAATAAAGAATTATTTAACTTTTGTTCACCCGTTGCAACTTGCAACGCAAGGGTATTGTGCTAGTATCCATATACTACGTACAGTATACTAACAATAACGTTACCATTACTCCATAGTTGAATTCCGTTACATGGAGGTATCTGCATCGGTGAGAATCCCTTGAATTTCGCGAAAGGAGATCAGATATACTTGTAGAAGAAGAGGAAATTGGATCTCTAGTCCTCTACACGACGGTGGACGACCATGACAACCTCGGGTTTCGCTGTCGGTGTCTCTACATGGTGGTCGACAACTATTTGCACCGGCCCTCCCCCTGGTACACGCTGCATCGCATCGAGACTTCTCAGCTCTTCAGCCACACCACTGTCTCGCCGGCGCCGGTGGAGCGTGCCCGCCTGCCTGAACCAGCCATGAGCTTCGGCAACCTTTCTGCCGACATGAAGTTCACACTCGTCGGGCGCAACAAGGAAAAGATCGTCGGCGTCGACCATATGGGCCGCGGCCTACGACGACCATTCGCACGCCATCGCCACACTCCCCAGCACGACGACGCCCAAGCCTTGGCCCGCCGTGTCTGTCGTCATCGACAGCGCCGGACCCGATCGAGGACGAGGGCAGTGTGTACGTCATCGAAACGACCCCCAGGCGGACCGCGCCGGCCGGCGATCCATCGAGGCGCTGGTGTACGAGCCCACACAGTACAACAATGACGACCATCTCGAGAGCTGGGGCTGCTGGGGTGCATGGCGCCCACTCCTGCCGCCGCCCTATGTGCACGATCCAGGCTACGGCGATGACCCAGGCGCCGGCGAGATCACCTGCTACGTGGCGGACAGTAACCGTGAGCAGGAGGACGACGACGCGCTCATCTGGATATCCACGGCGGGCCGTGGCACGTACTGGCTGGACACGGCGAGTGGCGCATGGACCAAGGCGGGCGACTGGGCGCTGCCGTTCCGGGGGCGCGCCGTTCCCGTCCCGGAGCTTGGCCTCTGGTTCGGGTTCTCGGCCAAGGACAGCGCCCACATCTGCGCGTCCGACATGATCGCCGCCATCGACGATGACCGTCCGCCCACGGTGGACGAGATTTGGGAGGGGTTCGCGACGCCCGAGGGGTCCCGCGAGGTCAAGTCGTACCTGGTGCACCTGGGCGACGGCCGGTTCTGCGTCGCCAAGCTCTACGAGAGGCTCCAGCGATGGAAGCGCAGCTGCGGCTGCTGGTGTGACAGTGAGGAGGAGGCTTTCGCGATGCTCACCGGCGTGGAGGTCGCGCGGCGACCACACCGGCAGATGGCACCGCATGATCAAGCACAAGACATTCCGGTACAGCTTAGGCAGAGAGTTCCACCAGTGTATACTTTAGTAGTACATACTAGTGAATTGGGAAGTGAATTACACGCGATTTACCTGTCGTTCTATATTATATACTTGGATGGAAAGCAAATAATGCAGTTGGAGAGACTGAAGCACACTCTCCGAAGCATGTTCGGTTCAGAGTAGCTCCGAAGCAAATAATGCAGTTGGACATATGCACGTATTGTGTCATTCAAATCACACTGCAGATTCTTCACAGCATGTGATAGGTGGGCGGCGTTTCATTATCAGCTTTGCCTCATTTCAAACCACAGGCATACCGTAACCGTGTGCTGTGAGCAGACAGAGCGTCAAACCCTGCTATAGAACTATTTATCTGCTCAAGTGAACACACACGGACATACCAAGTATTCCTCCGAGGTTTTGCCTGCTATATATGTGCGGTCGCTGTTGTTTCATTCCCAGCTTTGCTTTTGCAGAATTATGATACAGAAATGTGCCGGAGCCACCGGTTGGCTATACCACCCTATTATTAGGCGTACGATGGAACATGTAGATTCGCGCTGCGCAAGCACTCCCCATATCTAATTAGAGAACTAGTTGTATATTATCTGACCCAGCTGACACCTTCTACAGGCTTGTACAGCCACCATAGCCGAAATGGGACAGTCCCGGCAGGTGTTTGAACTGACAACTTGGTCAAAGACCTCGTTTAAAGCAGCTGCCCTTCAATGGAACGAACAAAACGCTCAGATTTCGTTTGGTTGCCAATCCCGTAGCCAGCCACTAAAGGATCAAAAATTTGTAGAGCACCGCTTTGTTTTGTTTTGAAGTACTGCCACCTCACGGACCGGTGCAAGGTAGTACTTCCATCTTTACATTTTTTTTCTTATCAAGTCATGCGGATAAAATACAAATATACGTACTCTGTAGCACTTATCTAGCACTGCACGTCTGCGACGCGGTCGGGCTCACTTCAACATTAACTTCTAGCAGTTCGACGGGGCAGCAACTCCAGCAGCCGCGGCTTAGAATTTTTTGTGAATGGGGTCATCTCTATAAATAATACTCCCTCCGTATCAAACTTGAGACACTTATTTTTGGACGAAGAGAGTATTACTTAGTACTAATTCGTGAAGGATTTGCTAGTTTTTATTGGGGTCATCTGGCCCCATTGCCCACAAGTCACCTCCGTCCACCAAATGGTCGCCAGCTTCATCTCGCCGGCCGAACGAGTACCACCACTGCTGGACTGATAATCAAATTAACGACCCTACGTCATCAATTGGGGCCAGGTCTATTGATGGAGATAGCCATCACTGAATCCAAACTCATCGGTCAGCCTGTCGCACTGTCGAATCTGCTGCGGCCTGCTAGTGCTGACCAGGTTTTCCTGACATCAACGTATATTTAGGACATAAACCCCCTTCTTACTTTCTTTGACGAGTACTAACTCTCGTAAAGGACGAGACTGACACCGATAGACCGAATCTCCAGCTACCGATCAACCGCAGTGGATGGGGTGGTATAGCCAACGGGCTAATTTCCCCTCATTATGATATTGACGGAATATGTTGGATGTATTATTGAGTCTCATGTGCGGCGAGTATACATTGATTACAAAACTTGGAGGACAACAATCATCTCCTAGAGATAAGGTAGGAACCAGAATACAGATCCTAAACTACCAAATACATGTATGCTAATTATATCTCTAACAGCCTTGATCCATCAGTACTTGCTAATTCTCCTTGGTACACTCATTGAAAAATATTCGTTGAAATTTCAAACGAAATTCGTGAAACTAAAGACTTTCGGCAATGGAGAGAGAAAATATAACCTTACCTGAATTTTTTGTTCAAATATGAATAAATACAAATATACGTACTCTGTAGCACTTATCTAGCACTGCACGTCTGCGACGCGGTCGGGCTCACTTCAACATTAACTTCTAGCAGTTCGACGGGGCAGCAACTCCAGCAGCCGCGGCTTCGCCAGACGAAGCTAGAATTTTTTTTGAATGGGGTCATCTCTCTATAATAGTGGTGTCATCTCTATAAATAATACTGGCTCTGTTCGGATTTAATTGACACACATTTTGTTACACATGGATGTATTTAGACATTAAACAAGTATAGATACATTCATATTTGGACAAAACCAAGTCAATTAATTTGAAACGGAGGGAGTATTACTTAGTACAAATTCGTGAAGGATTTGCTAGTTTTTATTGGGGTCACCTGGCCCCATTGCCCACAAGGCACCTCCGTCCACCAAATGGTCGCCAGCTTCATCTCGCCGGCCGAACGAGTACCACCACTGCTGGACTGATAATCAAATTAACGACCCTACGTCATCAATTGGGGCCAGGTGAAGCAGTTACTCCGGCCCTATTGATGGAGATAGCCATCACTGAATCCAAACTCATCGGTCAGCCTGCCGCACTGTCGAATCTGCTGCGGCCTGCTAGTGCTGACCAGGTTTTCCTGACATATCAACGACATAACCCCCCTTCTTACTTTCTACTAACTCTCGTAAAGGACGAGACTGACACCGATAGACCGAATCTCCAGCTACCGATCGGACCGCAGTGGATGGAGTGTATAGCCAACGGGCGACCAATAATTTTTCCTCATTATGATATTGACGGAATATGTTGGATGTATTATTGAGTCTCATGTGCGGCGAGTATACATTGGTTACAAAACTTGGAGGGCAAAAATCCTCTCCTAGAGATAAGGTAGGAGCCGGAATACAGATCCTAAACTACCAATTACATGTACGCTAATTATATCTCTAACAGCCTTGATCCATCGGTACTTGCTAATTCTCCTTGGTACACCCATTGAAAAATATTCGTTGAAATTTCGAACGAAATTCGTGAAACAAAGACTTTCATTAATGGAGAGAGAAAATATAACCTTGCCTGATTTTTTTGTTCAAATATGAATAAATCCGATAGATTACACTTCAAAACGAAATACATCAAGCATATTCAAGAAAAGATATTGGTTTTAGTGTAGTTGTTTAGGGGCTAGGTAGCTGTTTTGCAGGTTCTAGGTTCGATTCCATTTGTCTCAATTTTACTTTTAGAAACTAATATAAATGCTAGTCTATAAATCTGGCCAAAAAATTGAAATATTTCTACAAAATTCGATAATTTCTCAAAATTTACGAATCTATGTGACGTGCGAAAAATATAAAAAAATCTTGAGAAAATCATAGGTGTAGATAATGTTGTAATATACCAACGTGTGAAATATCAACTAGAAATGCGTTGTATTTTGGGTTGTGCTAGAAAAGGCAAAATCTGAAACTGTAAATAGTGAACAGTGCAAAATTTGAACTCTTCAAAATCTGTCAGATTTTGTAATTTTCTTGTAGCCCAGAGTACGAGTTATTTTGACTTGATATTTTGCACGTTGCTAGAATATAACATTATCTACATCCAAGATCGTTTCTAGATATTTTTTAAACACAAATTAATTATCAATTTACATGTGTGGAGAAAAAGAAATTTGAAGGAACATGGCGACACACAGGCAGTCAAACAAAGAACTTATAAACCGTGGTCCGTGCCAACACGTGGGCATTCAACTAGTCATAAGAGATAGAGATGTGAGCGAGCATCATCTTGTTTTCCTCCATTCGCACCACTTGTTCAAATCTGGGCACCCTTATATCTCAAGTCTCGGAACATGGTGAGTTGTTGTATTTCCTCCGTCAGAGACCTGATGTTTGTACAATCAGAGATCTGAAGTTTGTCGAGACCGGTTAAGTCCATGAACCAATGCGGCAATGATGAGATGTTGCATCTGTTTATCTCTAGATACTAGTTTGATGACATTCTTACAACGACATTTTTTTTGACACTTAGAAAGACAACTAGTTTGATAGCGCGGCAAACATTTGATGGCATTTAAAATGTGTTAATATTATGATGTCACATTTTTATCAATATAACTATATTTTTTTATAAGTAAAATCCCACTCATTACAATTATGATACTTTATGCATGGAATATCAATCTTGTATATGCCTAAATCTTGACGATATTTAGTTTGTCAGATGCACAATCATTTCACATGATTAAATTTAACTTGCTGGCCACGCTAGCCACTCGATGATGATATATTAATTTGAATTCGCAAAAAAATGAAATAAAGTGTCATATACTGCGAAAAAAAGAGACCAAAAGTGTCATATAGGGCAAAATTGTTTTTCCAGGGTTAAACAGGAAATCACATTTTTAAATAGTACCCCCTCCGTCCAAAAATAAGTGTCTCAAGTTTGACAAAAAGTGAATGTATCTATACATGAAACATGTCTAGATACCTCAACTTTTGAGCAAACTTGAGACACTTATTTTTGGACGGAGGGAGTATCAAATAAGGAATTCCCTCTATTTTCAGTTAGTGTTGAGTGTGGGGAATTGGGGGAGGGGAGATTGAGTGGGGCTAAATTTGTATTTTAGAGATGATTGGTGTTGGACAGAATAGCTTTATGGACGATGTTCACGTACTCATTTTAACTACGGCGCTGAAGAAGTTTGGGAACCGATCACTTTCTCATTCTGTTCGTTGGTGAGGGAACTAACTGAACCTTATCTCTCCTCTAGAGACAGATATGTGGGCCCCATTGCTTATACGTTAGCAACACCCAAATAAACTCTCCTCTTTTACTCACAGCCTAATGACATGTGGGTCATGATTGTGTACTTCTTTACGGTACAGCACAATAGAGCAAACCCAATACATGTACACATTTGTTTTCCTCTTTTCACTTCTCAAATATTTCCCATAAACCACAAATTGATAATTTTCAACTGAGAATTCCAACAATAGATCGTTGGGTACGTAGCACGCAAATTTTCAATTGTTAAAGGATAAGTATCTATACGTGAACTCTCAGTACATCATGTTTACATATGCAGAGAAAAAGAAATTGGATGCACCGTGGCAATGCACGGGCTGTCAAAAAAAAAAAATTGGTGGACCGTGGCAACCAGTTGGCAGTCAAGGGTAGTAAGTCTCAGGGATGTGAGCGAGCTTCATCTTGTTTTCCTCCGATTCGCACCACTTCTTCAAATCAGGGCATCGGACTATATTAAGTGTTCGTAGCTTGGTGAGTTGTTGTATGCCCTCCGGCAGAGACCTGATGCCGGCACAATCTTTGATCAGAAGGCGTTCGAGAGCGGTTAAGTCCATGAACCAATGCGGCAATGATGAGATGTTGCATCTGTCTATCCCCAGAAACGTAACAGAGGATAGATGTGGGATGATGTTAGGGGAGATGGTCAGGTCAGGACAAGCCGTGATCACTAAATGACGGAGGCCTGAGAGGTGGCGAAGCAGTCTCCACTGCTGCATGGGTAGCTCACTGTTTTTAACTATCAGATTATGTGTAGTTAATACTGAAGAAGAAGAGGAGGAAACACCGGTACACTCTCCCCATGATGACAGGACATTATCACTACTTCTTATCTTCAACATGCCAGCTGCTCTAGGTGGAAGTGGCCCCATCCTCAACTTGGGGCAATTGTTTATGCTCAAATAATGATACGTGCTCGACGTGCAACTGGAGTCTGCCACACTCAACTCTTTTAGATGTTCCATACCGTCGAGTGTCAACAAATTCTGTTGGCTGACCCATGTTGGCAAGCTGACGCCATTATAACCCCTTATCTGCAAGTACAAACTTTTTGGTGGCACTAGTTTCTCCAACAACACTTTATCATCCACAAACCTCTCAGCACCTTCAGTCCACGACAATGTTAAATTCTTGAGATTGTTTTTTTCCATCAACTTTATACTCTGAGCCTCTTCTGCGGACTTCACCTTTTCAAGGCAGACTATTTCCAGCTCCCGAGGATTTGTGTCCTGTAAGCAGACAAGATTGCTGCTTGATTCACCATCTCTAACGTGCACCTCAAAACGTGGTAATGATACGAAACTGGTACTAGGATGAGGTACAGGTTGTTCAACAAGACCATAGCAGAACTCTAAATATAGGTTCTTCAAACTATCTATACTAACTATAGTTTCTGGTATCTTCTCAAGCTTACTGCACCATGTGAGGTCCAATGTGTGCAGTTTTCTCAGGTTACAAAGACTTTCAGGTAGAGAAGTAATACCAATATTGTGGGACAAGTCCAAATGCTCTAGACGGGAAATGGCACTGATTGGGTCCAGAAAACTGTCATTTTCACCTCCTCGAAGGCACCCCACTATATTTAAGTATCGTAGACTAGTAAGACCATCTACAGATTCGGGTGGCGATCCAATACAATAACATTGTGACAAGTTCAAATATTGCAGGTCCGGGAGGCTCCACATAAACTTTGATATATTTTCCAAAGCAGCGCATTGTGACAAATCAAGATGCACCAATTTTTTTAGCTTCCCGAATGATTCTGGCAGTTCTTTAATTCTCCAACAGCCTGACAAATTAAGATACATCAGATTCTCCATTTCTCCGACTGACTCTGGCAGTGCAGATAGAGAAGATCCTCGAAGACTGAGGTAAAGTAATTTTGTCAACCTAGTGATACTATCCGGAATAACTTCATGTTGTACTCTTGGAGCATTAAGATACCTCAAATGCTTCAATCGGCCAATTGAATCTCTCAATTCATGAATGGAGCACTCGCTCAAGTCCAAGACACGCAGGGATTTAGCATATGCAAATGCAGCATCATCAAGCCGAATTTCAACCGAGCCCATAAAACGGAGTGCCCTTATCCTCCGTGACTCCAATGGCTTGCTACAATCATTGAGCAGTGCATAGTGGCAGCGGTTTCCTGCGATGTTGCAATCATTGCCAGCAAGAAGAATATCGTCGCCCATCACCGATCTTGCTAGATCGTGCACCAGGTCATGCATGGTGAACATTATCTGAAACAAAAGCCATTAGCAGTGTCAGATTTTTATATTTCAAGCATTTGATGCAGTAGCAAATTTAGCTAGTTGACGTAAGCATTTTATCCATAAAAACTTATTGTACTAATCAACGATGCTAGTTGACGTAAGCACAAATGCCCTGCAGATCACCATTATCCAAAATAGCTAAGTTTAGCTTGACCTTTCATGGACCAAAATTTCAAATATGAATCTTACTTCTATAAGATTTAATGCACCAAAGTTGGACATTACTTTTTCCCCTCCAGCCATTACTTCTATAAGTTTTGTTTCTTTTACTAGCATACAAAAACACAATAAGTAGTCAAAATAATCAGGGATGTCCTCTGGTGCGCTTTTATGTGTGGGTATATCCTTATATGGGGTGTGTCGTGGTGTGTGAACGAGCAACGGAAACTAACAAGCTACATGGATAAGTCGAGTATGTTGCAAAATTCATTAACCACTGAAAGGTTGGATAAACATATGGACCATACAAACAAGCATCGTATGAATTCCCAAACAATAGTAGGAAGAAAATAATTGTAGTGTAAATAATAAAACTCATGAACAAACTTACCAGTGATACCTTCGAATGTTCAAGGAAGGAAAGCTTCAAAAGCTGAGTAATGTACACCTCGCCGAGCTCCCAAGCGGTGAATGTTGGTGTTTTCCCAATAAAACAAAGAGAAATCCACTGGTGAATTAGATCATCTTTAGATATCTTCCATCCTTTTGGAAAGATTGCCCAGTAGGCAAAGCACAGCTTCAAATACCGAGGCATAAAAGTATAGCTTAACCTCAAGGATGCAAGCACACGTGCTGCAGCTTTATCTTTCGGATCTGAAGAAGAAGCAGATACTTTCCAGATATCACTGTCTCTCACTTTCTTCCAATGATTATAATTCATAGTTTGCAAAACGGGTCCAATTGATTGAGCTGCTAAAGCCACACCTTCACACTTCGCTGCAATGGCTTCCCCTATTTCATTCAACTGTTCTTTGTCATCTCTAGATTCAAAGCCACTTTTTTGCTTAATTATAGTCCAACACATCTTATCCGTCAGTGAGGCTAACGCATGTGGTGGAATGGTCGAAATTTTCCTTGCAATTTCCTCATTGCGTGTTGTTGCTATAACAACCACCTTGCTACCCTGTCCAATCTTAAGCATGGCAGTCAGACTATCCAATTGGGAATCATCCTCCTCCCACAAATCATCTAGAACAATCAGAATCTTCTTATTGGCCAGTAGCTTTGCAAGTGATCTTGATATCATCTCCTTTTCAGTGTACCGACTCTCATTATCTGACAGTTGACTTATCAAAGAATTACCAATTTTATTCAAATCAAATGTCTGGGACACATAAATCCACACCCGGACGTAGTCTTCAAATTTGGTTTATTATTGTAAACCATTCTCGCCATGGTCGTCTTGCCAAGGCCTCCAATGCCGTGTATAGCAAGGACAATGAGCTCTTTTTTTATGCTCTCAGATAAAGAAACCCAAATTTTATTTTCCTCTTCCGGCCTCTCAATGATTGATGCCTCAATGGTTGATGATGTTTCACGCATTTGTATGACTTTCAGCTCATCGGCATTAGTGCCCGGCACTAACATGAATTTCTGATATTGATCTGTGATCCCCTGCAGTTCCTCTCTCATCGTCTTCATCTTGTTAGCCATTGTGAACTTGGGGCCGATTCTGCAACAAGGCATCATAACTGCTAGATGTTTCTTGATGGAGAACTGCAAGAGATAACCAGCTTAATTGTTAGTCACTGGCGAAATGGTTGCTGATATAAAGTCTATTTTAGGCCAGAAAGTTTGATGCATGATCTGACTTGCCTAACTTATGAATTCCAGATTCGATTTTGAACATCCTCATGCCGGTCATTAATTTATGACTTTATGGTTAAATGGTTTTTTTTTCAAATGTAGCTGAGTTCAAGTTCGTCTATATAAAATCCGTATTCACTAATATATTTATTTAGAAGTGAAAATAAAACTTGGTCAAAGTATGAGTTTTTGGTTGTAGAATAAGGGCCGGCTCCGCAGATCGCTTCGGCCTTCGATTGGTGTACAGGACTCTGCTCAGTTGTGGAAGCTCGCGGCGCAAGCGTCGCTCGGCCCTCCCCTTTTCCTTACAGCTTACGACTACTCTACTACTAATATACAGCGTATTTTCGCAAAAAATGTTTCACAAGGGCCTTACCTTCCGTGTTGGCTCAGCCTCAGTTCCTGCTTCAAACTCCTCAATCATATCGGCGATGGCATACGTCGCGTCCGTGAGACGCTTGAGCCACAACTCCATGGTATTGTTGGTGTTGGAGTGCTCGGCGTCCTTGAGGAGCGCCTCGATGGACTCGAGGGTACTCTTCATCTGGTTCAGATCCTTGTCGAAGTGCTGCTGCTGCTTGATCTGTCCTCCCACGAACGAACCGATCTGCTGCCCCACCTCCTTCAATAGTGCAGCGGCAATCATGCCCCCGATTCCCGCCATGGCTCCTGCTTCTCTCTCGTCAACGCGGTGGTGGGGAGAATGGGGATTAGACTGGATCTCTGTCTTGCTCGACTGGATCTTATCGTCACAGTCTCACAGCAATTGCCAAGATGCTTCCACTATCAATTAAGTATTTTTCTTCCTACCAGAGACAGTAGGGCCAAGTCGTTAATATATTAGGCCACACCTACTGTAGGGCAGCTTCAAGACTCGGACCAAAAAACTACCGTAGACCAAGCAGCTACCGTAGACTCCAAGTCGTTGCATTCTACAGAACTCCAATATTTCCCAACTACTCGCGTACACGATATTTTCTCACATTGGTCGATCGACTATATATACGGCATTCTGGATTGATTTTCAGTAATGCAATGTTTGATTCTTCGGAATGAATCTTTTTTTTTTGAGGAATGGCAAGTATCAGGTGAGACATCTTGCCGTTATGAACAATTCACTATCTGTTTTCTTCACACTCAAGCCAGTTATTATGTTTGACACCAGAGGAAGAAGATTAGATATGTGCTCTTTTCTTCACACTCCCGTCTCTTGGCAGTTGCGGCTCAATTGTTGGGTATGCTACTGAAGTACTGATGCTAGCTAGTGCCCCATTCGCCCAACACAAATTGGAGACGATGGACCACACTCATCTACCTGCCATTCTGTTTTCTCCGCCATGAGGTGTTCAGAAATCCCAAACCGGTGAATATCCGTATTCAGCACCGAATTCAGATGGAAGCCGCTGGCAGCGATTGCAGAAGACAATACATACAACACCCAAAGCTGGTTATTCCACAAACAGAACGGAAGTGAAGAAACACCAACACCCAAAAGAAAAAAAACGAAACACTACAACATCACGTTGTCATGCGGTCATGACATCTTCGAGTAGCAGGTAACGAAGGACAGCAGCCAACATGGCTATCAATGCCACAAGTACGTACTTCCAGTTGAGCAGCGAAGGCTTGACGGTCAGCATTCTCGAGCGCACCCTCACCAGGAGTCCCCCTCCTCTCGAGTCTTCGCCTCCTCCTTGTCGATTGGATCTTGCAGGTTTCTCCACCTGAGTAAAACATGGTTGTAACATTTACAACCAAGCAATCAGATGATCAAGTACATGTTCCCCAGAATGTTAGCACAATTAAAGTGTAGATATCCGGAAGGAAAACAGACTAATAATACAAGCTGGAGCGGCGTAAAAACCAGCAATGCAAGAATAGTTCTGTACTTTAGCCACAAGGATCCAAGTTGCATATGAGTCACAAGTCAAAGTAACATTTATACCATGCGTTGCAACAACCTCTTCCGTTGTTAGCTGTTTGTATTCCAAAAGTTATATGGGTAGAGATATAATTACGTAGATATAATGTTTGAAAGGGAAATCGTACATTATTCATTCCAAAAATACAGCTATAGAAAAGTAAATAAACTAAGTTATTTTATTAGTCCAAATAAAGCCATGTAGCTTCTACAAGAGCATATATAACCAAAATTGTAAATTCATTACTATGTCAAGTCCATGAAACATAGGATGTCTAGATGAAAACTGAAAAGGTATACACACATGCACATGCGTGCACACCTGCAAGAGATTGAGATTGTCAGGAATCCAGTATCAAGCTGATGAAGGTTTTCATGTAGGTCATCCATTTATCAAAACATACAAGAGCAATTAGTATTTTTAATCAGGTATATTTCATATAGCTATTTCTGCAGCAAATGGAGAAGTTATCCTACTTGAGTAGACATAGTTTTAACTATAAAATGTTCAGCTAAAGCTTGAGCACTCCAAGTAACATTGCTAAGGAAAAGACATATTTCTGAACATCAAATGTTCAACTGGTACAAGTAGCATATTAGCAGAAATATACTGTATAGTAGAAATAGCTAGCTATTTATAAAGTAGTGGCCACGAGGGAAATTACCTCCAACGACTGCGCACACATTAGCTCAGAAGCATAAGGGTGACACACAGTGCTCCATAAAGGCGACTTGTGAAAGCCATGGATGCCAAGTTATACCAAGAAAATTACCCTCATACAAGAGTCAACAGATGTTTTTGATCAGTTCAATGGTGTAGAATCATGATGGAGAATTATTGATCTAGACCGCAGCCTGCAACCAATGCCTCCCTCGAGACACCACTCCTGAAGTTCGCCATAAAAAATTAGTATTACATTTGGGTCTAAGACAATTACAGATGCATAGCTTTACAGGGGTGATCCTGAATTCATGTTTCTTCTTACCAGTCTATAGGAGAATCTGCGTACTATTTGTTCAAACAAGTGAACATAATATATGAAGGAAAACATATATCTGCCAGTCTAGAGACAGCAGCACGAAAAGTTTAGTAATTGTGTCTCTAATTTCTAATGGAGGCACTATCAAAGAGGTAGCAAGAAGATCAGAATCGTGCTAGCAAAGCAGAAAGTAGAGCACCAGGAAGCAGACCTTCCAAATATATACTTATAATGGAATTTTAACAACAGAAAGCTACCTTGATACATAAACCACTGGATCTATTAATGATCTGCAATACAAAGTATCACTAAAGGGCACATGAGCAAGATGCATACACACAAACAATCCAGTGCCTGCTACCATTGCTGATCTTAGTCAGAGAGCTAGTCTGGGCATAAAAATAAGAGAACAAAACAATTAATGTGAGTTATAGCACAACACAAAAACACATGAGTTATAGCACAACAATAGCTTAGATATTTCTGTTTTTTTTTCACAGGTGAGTAGTAAAAACAAGGTACACAACAGACTGCAGAGCTGGCACATGATACAGAAATGCATAAATAAGTGCCAAAAAGGGTGGCACTACATAAAAGTACTTTAGACTCGGATATATCCCTAGAAAAGAGGTGTTTTAGCTTGATGCTGCAGTCATCTTGTTAACAGTAATACCAATAATATGTTACATTGACAATGCCACATATAAGAAATTATTAGTAAAGCTAAAGATGATTAACTCGAACAAAAGCAGAGTAGTTGCAAGTAACCAAATAGAAATTGTTATCTATCAATGGTTAGCATAGCTGCTGTTCTAATCCATATAGATCTTGTTGAGAATCCGCAGAATAAACAATAGCCACGATGGCTACGCCTTGAGTACTCTAACCATGATGGGAAAAGACCGAACCAATTGAATCTGAAGCGGCGTTGATAGCATATTTTACCAGAAGTTTCATAATAGTTCAGACGAGGTTGCATAGGACCTAACATCAAATATCCTCTCCGCACACTATCTATGTGGATAACCGCCAGATTTGTGGTCGCGATGCGGGGTCACCAACTATACTATACCTCGAAATACAACAGAATCGGAAATGATTCATTTGCTCGAGGCTCTTCATCTGATTTTCTTGCTGCCGTTCCAATTGAAGAAGCAGTGGTAAAGGTAGTCTGGTAAATGAAGCAGGAGGATCTTCCACCCTGCAGAAAGTGCCTCTGTTCTCTGTCTCTTGAAGTAGGACCCAATGTTGCCCACCTTAACCATTTTCAGTCTAATTCCCAATTCCTAGAACAACTTATCTCTCTCTCCAGTCTCTTGCTCCAAATTCAAGCAACTACTCAAAAGACAAATCTACAGTTCAAACAAGAAGAGAACCCCCAATTAGGAATTTGAGAATGCGGATTATGTATTGATGTACTCGTACAGGAAATCCCTACAACTTACCAAAAATAAGGAGGGAGGACTGGATTGGTGGAGCCGCGGAGGGTATAAACGCCATTTCCTGATGTCCATGAATCAATGGCGGAGGCGCGGAGCTGTCGCTGCGTGGTCTGCTGCTGGCCGCCGCCCGCTGGGTTAGGGGAATGGGGTGTCTTTGGCCGGTCGCCGCGCTAGTCTCCGGGTGCGGTGGGGGGGCAGGGAGGGCAGGTCTCCGATCTCCGCTGCAGATCGCCGGCCGCCGGATCGGGGGAGGTGGGGTCGGCCTGGCCGGTCGTGCCTGCAAGTTCTCGATCTACCTCGTGCCTGCTATGCGAGGACAAGATTTTTCTCTAACTTCAAGATATGAGTCTTTAAGATATTTTAGTTAAAAATATCTTCAAGATATCACAAAACAATGATCTCAAAGATGACGACATTCATGCATTCGGAGCTGAGACGCGTCTGGTGCGTCCATCGCAGTGGGCGTATCTGTACCGTCCTAGGCGCCCTTGGCCTAACTCGGCTTCGATCCGACTACAGCCGCAATTCCGTCCTCGTCAGGCCTCGACGTCCGCGCCTGCATCTGCCCTCGCCTCGCCGCCAGTTCACGCACCGCCGTCGACCACCGTTGCTGCGCCGCCGCCTCGCCGGTGGGAGCGGTCTTTTGCGGCCATCACGGCTGTCCCGCCTGCTCGCATGGCGGCCCCCCATCGCCCGCAGCTCGGCGGCCGTCCCGCTGCCCCAGCTCCGCCTCAACACCAAGCTCCGCCTCAACAAGCTTCGCCTCCACTCCAAGCTCCGCCGCGGCCGGGCGCCGGAGCAGGGCAGCTGCATGCCGGGGGCCGGAGGAGTCGCCCCTGCCGCGGCCGGACAACTTCGCCCGCCGATAGGTTCGCCGCCATTCATGCCGCTTCAGAATCCGTCGCGGCAGCCAGGTTTCCCGGCGTATATGCCGCACCCGGGGCAGTACCAGTTCCCGCCTTTGACGCAGATGACCCCTCCCATGTTCCCGCCGTTCTAGCAACAGCTCGCACCGCCGATGGCGCAGGCGGCGGTCAGGGCCGCGGTCGAAGAGGAAGAAGAAGAAGAGTGCCCCTCAAGCGCAGCCTCAGTTTCAGCAGCTTGTTCAGCCCGTGATGCCTACGCAAGCCCAGCATCAGCCTATGGTTGGGCAACAGCAATTGTTCTTGCAACCTCCCAACTCCTGTGCAGGGTCAGCAGATGGCGCCTCCGCCAGTAGGCAGCCACACCGTTGCCATCGCTAAATCTGATAAAAAGTAGAATTTGGCTATGGAACTAGATTTGGCCAGAGCACCACAGCGTAGTGGTTCCAAATATCTGTCCTACATGGTCCCACCAATGAATTAAAAAAGGCCATTCTCTCTCACCACAGGTCGTGCATGCACAGAGTGCTTGTTTTCTTCCTCTCATTCTCAGGACGATGCATGCACAAGAACTCAGTTCGTATGAGAGATACAATAAAATATTGCTTGGGAAGAATTTGGCATCGGAGCACGAAGGTGCGCCGGTTCCCTCTTTTCTCAAATTTGGAACCACCTCCACACCGTTGAGAACTAGTTCCAAAAGCCAAAAGGCAAATATGGAACCACTTTTGGCACAACGTGTGGCTGCCCGTAGTGGGCACCTCATCGCTCCTGAGGTGGGCATCTGGGTTGGTGACTCGCCGGCTGGTGAGACCGGTGGTCAAGTGGAGACAAAGGTTCCGGGCAGCAGTAAAGGGAAGAAATCTAACAAATGCTGGTACTGTTCGGTCGATACTCACACCACTAAGGGGTGCCTAGTAAAGCACTATTGCCTTGTTTGTGATAATGGGAAGCATCCGACTAGGAGGTGTCCGACTCTTCGGCTACCAAAGCCCACGGCTTTTTCTGCAGGTTATGGCACCGAGGATACTATTTTCACGCAGCTACCTGACAGTGTGTTCAAGCCTCATTTGGTTCCCTCGAGCTCGCCCACAGCCTTGGTGAAGATTGTTGGTGATCCGGTACCCGCGACTGCGATTCAGAGCTTGATGTCTAGGATGTGTCCGTCGTGTCCGTCGTGGACGTGGGAGGCTCTCCTCCATGGGTCTGATGCCTTTCTCATTGGGCTCCCTTCTGTTGGGGACCTTCAGCGGATGGATGGTATGCAGATGGGTGTCCCTTCTTTTACAGCAACTGCCACTATTTCAGCTTGGAAGACACAGGATGTTCTCCCCATGAGGATTCTCGAGCAAGTGTGGGTCCATGTTCAGGGGTTCCATATCCGCTCAGACATTTCCTGGGTATTTGTGCTGTGGGTTCTCTTATTGGGACAACTCTGGATGTTGATCTTGTCACGCTCCGGAGTCGCGGCATTGTGCGTATTCTCGTTGGGATGCCGAGTTCTGCGCCTCTTGACAAGCAAGTGGATCCCACTGGACCTTATATCGGCACAGCTTGCGTGGTCAAGTTGAAGGAATATGCTTTCATTTTCCGTCGTGAGACACCGGATTTTGTTCCTGCTGCAGAGTTTGTCCCCTATTTCTGGCGTCGCAAGGGGGATGACGCCGATGGTGACGAGGACGGGGTGGAGGACGGTCTTGATGGTTCCTTGGATACCGCGGGTATGGGCGGGTCACAGCCTACTAGCATGGAAGTCGATGCCAATCACACTTCTGCATCGGATAACCACGTAAGACAGTGGGTGCTGCGGGCTCTTCTACTCATCGGACTGTGGTGGCTATCACTCCGTACAACCCAAACCCGCAAACTCCTCGCGGGAATGAGATTGTGGCTCCGATTCGTCGGGTTTCGCCGGGACTGCTGCGAGTACTTGAGACAGTGGTCTCGTCGCCCGGGGATTCGGGAAGTTCTGGTTCTGGTCTTCAACGCAAGGAGTCAGAGACTACAGCTGCGATGGAGTTGGGCATTCATAGTGGGCCGGACGTGCGGCGTCCTGTTGCTGACCGCACGGTGCAGGAGGTGCCTAATTCACCTGGGCCGAAAACCGGCCTGCTAGAGCAGGACTCGGCCAGCAAACCTGGGCAGCGAGCCGGCCTGCCGGAGCTGGACTTAGCCAGTCCACATAATGGCCCGCTTGTGGGGTCAACAGCAGCCTGCTGGAGTCAGCCAGAGCTGCGTTGGACAGGCCGATGATGGGCCGGCCTGCCTGGGTAGATTCCCTGGCTGGCGTTGCTGGGCAAGATGCTTCCGACGGGAGTGTGCAGCCGGGTGCATCGCCGGCTGGATCGGCGCTAGGGGAGGTTTCTACTTCAGCCCAGCCTCCCCTGGGTCCTTCGTTGCTTGGAGTGACTGAGCTGGTGGTGGACTCGACTTCGACATGGTCCACCCCGTCTCATGCTACTACTGGCGACGGTGCTGCAATGGGTGGGTCGGTTTCTACTTCACCTCTGCCGACCCATGCCGTTGTCCCTCCGGTGGCGGCATTCCCGGTTGGAGACTTCGTCTCACCGCGCACACCGCCTCCCACTGCGACGGCTTTTACCGATGGGATCACGCCGATCCGCCGTAGTGGGCGGTTTGGGCTGGCGGCAGATGGGACCTCCGTGACAGATGAGGACTCGTTGAAGAAGGCTATGCGTCGTAAAGCGGCGCACAACTTGGACTCTCTAGGTACGGAATTGAAGTCAAAGTCGTTTCTTTCTTTTTCGCCTGTTTCAATTCAGTCTAAACTCAGTAGTGTAGGTTTTAATCTTGGTAGTAGTAAAAGTAAAATAGAGGTTTCAACTAATGTCTTGAGGCATATGGAATATGACCGTCTAATGGTTATTCCTAAAGCTTCGACAGGGTTGACCGCCACCTATTTGGATGATGAAGAAGCGATTGCCACATCAGATGGTCAGCTTCTCTCTCATCTAATTGGTGAAGTGTCGGGGGAGGGCTTGGATGATGATGGGTTGAGCTCATTGTATGAGTTAAAAGCGACCAGTCGGAAATCTAAAGCTTCCACCAACAAGTCCCGGAAATGGGCCAAGTTATCCAAATCTCCAACGGTTTCCCAGTGAATGGCATGTTCGCAAATAGCAGAGGTCTTGGTGACTTGGCTAAACATTTGCACTTTGCTGGTTGTATTCGGGACCATGATTTGGATTTCTTAGCTATTTCTGAGACGGGTAGACGTGAGTTTTCACAAGCTCTTTTGAACCGACTTTCGGGCGGTATAGAGTTTGAATGGTACTCGCGTCCCCCTCATGGCCGCTCTGGAGGCATTTTACTAGCATCAGGACTGATACCATGGAAGTGTTGGATGTTACGGATGGCGATTTTCATATCAAAATGCACATCCGTAATAAGACCGACAACTTCATTTGGAGTCTTGTTGCCGTGTATGGGCCGGCTCAGGAGGTGGCTAAGACTTCCTTTCTCTGTGACATGGTAAATGTAGTAAAAGATAATCCTCACCCGCTTATCATTGGTGGGGACTTCAATCTGCTACGTTTTCCGTTTGAGAAAAGTAAGGGTCGGTTTGACAACCGTTGGCCTCTTTTGTTCAATGCAGTCATAGACAGCCTGAACTTACGAGAGATCTCAATGGTGGGGAGACAGTTTACTTGGGCTAATTCTCTCCCCGAACCCACATACGAGAAACTAGACCGTGTACTGATGGATACTGATTGGGAATCTAGGTTCCCATTGGTGTCGGTTCGTGCTCTAGAACGTATTGAGGGTTTGTCGGATCACGCTCCCATTCTTTTGACCACTGGAGTACCTAGACCGCAGTGTAAACCACGGTTCAAGTTTGAGCTTGGTTGGTTACATCGTGAGGGGTTTCATGAGATGGTTAAAAGAATCTGGGAAAGACCAGTAGCGGGTGATACGCCCATTCAACGATGGAACAATAAGATACGTGCTTTACGCACTCACCTCGTTGGTTGGGCTCGTCATACTACTGGTTTACTTAAAAAAGAAAAAGTTCGACTTTTCTCGATTATCGATGCTCTAGAAGCATTAGCAGAAGTTCGGTTAATGTCCGCGCAGGAGATTGAGCTCAAGAGCCAATCCAATGCACATATAGCGAAACTGCTGCGCGAGGAGTTAAAATGGTATCAACGTTCTAAAGCTCAATTCATTCTAGAAGGGGACTCGAATACTCGCTATTTCCATAGTATTGCCAATGGCAGACACAGGAAAAAGCGGATTCATTCTCTAGTCCAGGATGAAGGAACGATTGAGGGCCATGAACAACTAAAGTCGTACATTACAAATTACTATAAAGGCCTGTTCGGTGCCCCAGAGGAAGGTGATTTCTCTTTGGATGAGTCCCGAACAGAGGATATACCCCAGGTTTCAGATGAGGAGAATAGCCTACTTACTAAACCCTATTCAGAGGAGGAAGTGAGAAAGGCGGTTTTCCAAATGAAACATAATACAGCACCTGGACCTGATGGTATCCCGGCAGAGTTCTATCAGAACTTTTGGGATGTTATCAAGGTCGATCTGCTCCATCTGTTCGCTTGTCTTCACAATGGACAACTAGAGTTGTTTCGTCTCAATTTTGGTGAGATAATTTTATTACCTAAAGTTAACGAGGCAGAAATGATCCAACAGTTTAGACCTATATGCCTTCTTAACGTTAGTTTTAAAATATTCACCAAAGTGGCTACGATCCGGCTGAACAGTGTGGCAGATCATGTGGTTCGTCCGTCTCAGACGGCTTTTATGCAAGGTCGTAACATCCTTGATGGAGTAGCGGTCCTACATGAAACAGTTCACAAACTACATAGCAAAAAGTTGAACGGGGTAATTCTTAAAATTGATTTTGAGAAAGCTTATGATAAAGTTAAGTGGTCTTTCATCCAGCAGACCCTCAGGATGAAAGGTTTTTCTACTGAGTGGCGTGCGCTAATTGATAGCTTTGTTTCTGGAGGAAGTGTAGCCATTAAGGTCAATGATGACACTGGCAAATACTTTCAAACGAAAAAAGGCCTCAGACAGGGTGACCCGTTATCGCCAATACTATTTAATATAGTGGCTGATATGTTGGCTATCTTGATCGAACGCGCTAAAGCTGAGGGTCAAATTGAAGGAGTGATTCCACACCTTGTCGATGGTGGATTATCGATTCTTCAGTATGCCGATGATACAATTCTTTTTATGGATCATGACATCGAAAAAGCTCGTAACCTAAAGTTGATTTGTCAGCTTTCGAGCAACTTTCGGGACTTAAGATAAATTTCCATAAAAGTGAATTGTTTTGCTTTGGTGAGGCTCGAGAAAACGCCGCCTTGTATGCTGAGCTTTTTGGCTGCGAGCAAGGACAATTTCCTATCAACTATTTGGGTATTCCGATTCATTATCGGAGACTTACAAATGCTGAATGGAAAAGGGTGGAGGAAAGGCTTCAATAAAGTTTAAATAGCTGGAAAGGCAAACTCCTATCCCTGGGCGGAAGATTGGTTCTCATAAACTCGGTACTAACGAACATGGTACTGTACATGATTTCATTCTTCCAATTTCCTAAAGGAGTCTTAAAACGATTGGATTATTTCCGATCTAGATTCTTTTCGGAAGGGGATTGTGAGAAGAAAAAGTATCGACTAACTAAATGGAGCGTGGTTTGCTGCCCTAAAGACCAGGGAGGACTCGGAGTTCATGACCTGGAGGTCAAGAATCGAGCCTTGCTAGGTAAATGGCTATTTAAACTTCTGTCTGAAGACGGAGTTTGGCAAACCCTCCTTAGGCGAAAGTATGTGGGAGATCAAGCTGTTGATGGTCCCGAAGAGCAAGGCTTTGATACCTGCAAAATAAACGGGATTAGGTTGAGACTCCAAGTGCAGAGTGTATAGTAAGTGGAAGACAGTTTTCCCCACGAGGGGTGACTCGAGGGTTTAATATCGAACTCTCGGGGAATCTGAAGTGGTAGATTTATCTTCTTATCCTTCTTTTGGTTACCTACAAAACAAGGTTAGATGTTTTGGTCCTCAACCTCACCTGTGGTTGTCAAGCACAAGGTGTAAGAATGATATCAGGATAGTTATGCAATGCAAACAAGAAATAAATATGCAATGATGGTGGATGCAATGATAAATGATATTTTTGGGTTTTTGAATGATGTATGCAAGATGAAAAGTATTTTTGTATTTTCGGATTTAATGATGGCTGAAAATAGAAAAGTGGTATATGGTGTTGGAAAGGTGTTTCTTATGATTAAAAATGGACTGGGGTTCATGGTTTCACAAATGCACTCTCTCTTTATAAAGTGGTAGACAATGGAACACACAAGTTAACATATGAGATTGCAACACAGGGTTTGATAACAAGTTACTTAGATATATGGGCATCACGTCCTAACATAGAGATCTTTTGGTTATTAACCTCTCTTATACTCCACCAAGATGCGAACTAAATCATAACACCTCAGTAATTAAGATAACTCAGAGTATAGCATTAAGTATCATGACATGAAGTGAAAATAAGAACATGCTAGATCTAGTCATGGAGTAGTGGCAATGGTCACGCCCACATCCCCGGTAGCATGGTATTTTAGTTTATCCCTAGTGAGGTAACAAAGTAAGGTAAAGATACCAAAGTGGATCGCAGAACTTTCTCTCACGTTCACTGCACTAGCCACCCCCCGTTACTCCAACTAATGCACACGTTCCCCCACACACGCTCTCATAAACATGCTTGATCAAAACAAGTAGACAAGAACGGGGTACATAATATGCATCTATACTCATAACTGAAACAAACATTGCAATCTCAAACATATATTAACTCATAAAGATCCACCACAAAGGTATTACAACGGTGACCGTAATCATGTTCAGCAGCTCATACGGTGCTAATTAGTGAAGCTCAAGAGAGGAGAGATACATAAGTTACTTCCACAAACCCATAGTCCAGAGGTGGACTACTCCCTCTTCATCATGGAGACGGTGGAGAAGTCGATGGAGAAGATGGAGACCACGCCGGCAGCGCCCCGCCGGAGTTTTCCCCCTCCAATCTGCAGCTCCTGATCTCCGTTTCGGTGTTTCTGTGTTTGTGCGGCGCTCCTTCCAGAGAACGTCGGGGGACCTTTTTTATAGGCGTTTTTAGGTCAAGACGATGTCGGTGGAGAAGATCGACGGCAACGGAGCCACGAGGCCAAACGGTGGGCCCCACGCGGCCACAGTACCTGGCCGCGTGGGCCACCCCCGTTTGGCCTCGGCCTCCGTTTGTTCGCTTCCTTCGCCCACAGGTCTTCTTCCTTCCAAATATTGACGCCCGTAAATTTCCAGGTGATTTCGTTGACGTTTGGGTCCCTGAAACATTAAAATAAGAAAACGGGGTTTTCTGCCTGTGCAGGGTTAATTCCATAAAAATAGGAAATAAATGAATATTCCCAAAATCATTATAAAACATTGATATAACCCTTATATGATGCAAATATGATTGGAATATAAGCAATTAAAGTGCAAAGTTCATGTATGCATTTTACATGCATCAACATCCCCAAGCTTAATCCATGCTCGTCCTCGAGTATGAAGATGATAAAACTAACATGGACTTTGCAATTTAATACTTAACAATGATATCAAAGATGATTACTATTGCTACATATAGTCAAATGATTCATTCTTCAAAGGAGTAGCAATATGCAAATAGTTTATGAAGTGATATCAAGTATTCAAGACAAGGATGTTCATTGATAGTTCACAAAGTGTAACATGGTAGCAAGTAATATGGAACACATGTATGCATAATGATAAGTAGAACATCCTACAATGGTCATAGAGTGTAGATGAAAATCTGAATATGATAGGTGTACACTTTGGAAAGATGTATATGTGAGTAGAGGTAAAGCATGCATAAGTTTCATCCAACTTCCAAACTCTTCTACTTAAGTTAATGATTGCAATAAGGTATTCATTGGTGTCAAGCTCTCATTGCCCCTATCATAGCATCTTGAATGATTAAGGTTAAAGTGAAAGCAAATATGAGTAGTGTGCTTGATAAAGAATGGGTTGAATGTCTCATGCCCCTTGAATACAAGTACTTACACCATGTGTTACTCAACTTGGGAAACAAAGCAAGTTCAATTAAATATCATTGTAAGCATAATAGTATCATCAAGAGCGTCAACTGGGGTACCTCTTGTCCCAAGATATGGAACAAGCCCATATCAAAATGACAAGACAAACAAACAAAATGAACAATCTCAACACCCTTTTTATTTACCATTTGGAATAGTTTTTTATTGCAAGGTGTATCACAGAAGGTTCACCATAGTATGTAAGTAAATTTCCACCATGAATGATGCATGGCTTAGATTAGCGGCCCAGGCGTCTCTCTAACCATTTACACAAACTCATTTAAACTCACTCTATTTCCACATTTATTTCAACATGATAAGCATCCATAGACAAAAGCACATGATATCAACTAAATGAGATGAAGAGCGTGTTGAAAGCTTGCCATGTGACAGCACATATGGGCTAACTTCCAACCCAAAACATTCATCAAGCCACAAACATCATAATCTTAATCACAATGGGTCAAGTTTTATTATGCAAATAAAAGAACATTGTGCATCAAGTTCGTGAGAGCTATATAACCAATTTTTTTCCATTGCAATCAATAACATAAACATTTTCATTCAGAGGTAAGATAACACAAACAACATGTTAAACATACTCGGAATAGCATAAAGCCAATAGGTAGATATGGTGGACTCACTGGAATAACTTTGGTTGAAGGTGTTGGAAACAAGTTTTTGCTTGTTGGAGTTTTTGGGCTAGCAAAAGGGAGAAAGTTGACCATCTAGATGCATGCATGAGTGTCCATAGAACTAACTAATCCATGTTAAACCAAGTAAATAACAATCAGCACCAAAACATGAATAAGTGATAGCTCTACAAAAAGAATTTGCAAACTATTACTCATAAACAAGCTCATGAATCATGCAACTATATGTATCATTAAAAATCAAGTCAAACATCCCTTTTCCCAATCTTATAAAAGCATCCAACATATTTCAACCCATATTTCCAGTAGCTCTCTCATATATAATTGATAGTGTGGTGGTCTCTCAAGACTCAAACAAAAACAAAAAACGACGCTCCAAGTTTATGCGATAAAGTGTTTCGATCGAAAAACAGAAGTTGGACGTGTGCAAACCGAGAGTGTGTAGGTCCAGCGGGGTTGTCTTCACATCCCCAAGCTTATGGTCTTCACCATCCTTGGATAGCTCTTGGTGCATCTCCTCCAATCCCTGTGAAAAAACTTCAAAACACCGTTTCTCCCATCTCTTTTCTGTGGGGTGCATTAATAGTGATAAACAAATAGGTTCCTTGCTGCATATAATCCTTGAACAAAAATTCATATGACATGTCCAGAAAGTGTATAATGTTGTATGCCTACTCATAAACTCAATTGGATCAAAAAGATTCAACTTAAAAGCTCAAAGCATGCATCAAACAAAATGGGACAGAATCTGTCCAGAAAAACAGCAGCAGCAAAACGTATTTTTCTACCCTACCAAACTTTCTCGAAAAATTCCGAAAAATTCATGCATACAGAGGATGAAAAGTTGCAACTACAGTTCAAATATGAGCTCATTCGGAGTTACAGAATAAGAATTAAAAATCATACCGTGCACTGACTCGTGCAGGAATAAAATCTCCGAACGCTATAAGCAACTTTTTCAAACCAAAAAGGGTAAAACTTGGCACTTTATTAAAAACTCCAGAACCTAACTAGACACAAAATCTCTTGTTACAGCAAGAGGACACAAAGAAAAATCACACACAAAAATAACCGGGTTGCCTCCCGCAAAGCGCTTTCTTTATAGCCATATAGCTAGGCTTCTTACTTGTTGTTTTATTGTGGACGAAGCTCATGAGGGAGCTTGAACTTTGGTGGTTCCCTCTTCCTTGGAAAGTGTTCCATGCACTTCTTGTGTGGAAACTGAAACTTTACATTCCCTTCCTTTGAATCAATGATAGCACCTGTGGTACGAAGAAAAGGTCTTCCAAGAATAATAGGACTAGAGGTTTTATTCCCCATGTCCATGATTAGAAAATCCACAGGCACAAAAGTCATATGTAACTCTACCATAACATCACTTACTTTTCCCAAAGCATGTTTAATAGAGTCATCAGCAAGTGCTAGTTCAATAGAGCATTTTTCAAGATTTTTCAATTCAAGCACTTCATATAGTTCTTTAGATAAAACAGAGACACTAGATCCTAGATCAAGTATGGCATGGTGTGTCTCTTTTCCAATAGTTACTAGTACCTTAGGTATCCACATATCCCCAAGCTTAGGTGGTATCATAGCCTCTTGGTTGTACCTAGCAATCTTTTCTTTCAAGACATGATTAGCAATATAAGAACCAAAACCTGCTTGGTTAGTGTTGATGGAAGGATCACTTGCAAATTTTTGTAAGATAGATATTAATTCATGCAAGCTACAATTTTCTAAGTCAAGCAAAGGATCCTTGACTTCATTAAGCATTTTAACTTCCTCAACTTTCTTTTCCCTATTGTATAGGTTGAATATTTCATAACGGTCATCAAAGACATCTTCAGGTACTTGGGCTTTTTCTAAACTTTCTTTAATTTTCACTTCCAAAAGCAAGCCATCAAGTAGAATGTAAGCATCAGCAATAGTAACATTTATGAAAGAACCCTTACATTCCTTATCCAAAAAGAGTTTAGAGGTTTCAGACAATCCTCTATAAAATATATGCATGAGCATCCAATCTCTCATGCCATGTTCCATTCCATAAGCTATACCTCTAAACCTTTCCCATGCTTTTACCATAGGTTCATCCTCTTTTTGTTTAAAGGTGATAACTATTTGTCTAATATTGTAAACCATTTCTGAAAAACAAAACCTTTCAATGAATGAAGCTTTTAGGTTAAACCAATTGCTAAAATTTTAGGTGGCCATTTTAATATCCAATCTAAAGCTTTTCCAGCTAAGGAATAAGGAAAAAGCTTTACTTTGATCACATTAGCATTGGCATGAGTCAAGTTTAACACTTTGCATCTTTCATTAAATTTGTTAAGATGGAGTAGAGCATTTTCTTTCGGTTTCCCAGAAAAACGGTGTTCATAAATCATTTTAGTGACATTAGGATCTACCTCAAATTCTACAACTGGAATATTCATATCTTGAGGAAAGTTCCTAACACTAAATGGCCAAAGGTTCTTTTTTCCATTATAGCAAGTTTTTTTTGGTATTTTTATTTTTTATGCAAAACTGAAATAAATATGATATGATATGCAATGACACTAACAAAACAAATAAATTGCTTTGTAAGTAAAGATGGATAAGATGGTGCTCACGTAGGTGCAACCTCCCCAAGCTTAGGTGTTAGCACAAGTTGGTGACGTTGACTTTGTTGTGAGATGAATGCGATGATGCACACCCTTGGATAAATCTCTCAGCTACGATTCCCCGGCAACGGCGCCAGAAAACGTCTTGATGGTCCCGAAGAGCAAGGCTTTGATACCTGCAAAATAAACGGGATTAGGTTGAGACTCCAAGTGCAGAGTGTATAGTAAGTGGAAGACAGTTTTCCCCACGAGGGGTGACTCGAGGGTTTAATATCGAACTCTCGGGGAATCTGAAGTGGTAGATTTATCTTCTTATCCTTCTTTTGGTTACCTACAAAACAAGGTTAGATGTTTTGGTCCTCAACCTCACCTGTGGTTGTCAAGCACAAGGTGTAAGAATGATATCAGGATAGTTATGCAATGCAAACAAGAAATAAATATGCAATGATGGTGGATGCAATGATAAATGATATTTTTGGGTTTTTGAATGATGTATGCAAGATGAAAAGTATTTTTGTATTTTCGGATTTAATGATGGCTGAAAATAGAAAAGTGGTATATGGTGTTGGAAAGGTGTTTCTTATGATTAAAAATGGACTGGGGTTCATGGTTTCACAAATGCACTCTCTCTTTATAAAGTGGTAGACAATGGAACACACAAGTTAACATATGAGATTGCAACACAGGGTTTGATAACAAGTTACTTAGATATATGGGCATCACGTCCTAACATAGAGATCTTTTGGTTATTAACCTCTCTTATACTCCACCAAGATGCGAACTAAATCATAACACCTCAGTAATTAAGATAACTCAGAGTATAGCATTAAGTATCATGACATGAAGTGAAAATAAGAACATGCTAGATCTAGTCATGGAGTAGTGGCAATGGTCACGCCCACATCCCCGGTAGCATGGTATTTTAGTTTATCCCTAGTGAGGTAACAAAGTAAGGTAAAGATACCAAAGTGGATCGCAGAACTTTCTCTCACGTTCACTGCACTAGCCACCCCCCGTTACTCCAACTAATGCACACGTTCCCCCACACACGCTCTCATAAACATGCTTGATCAAAACAAGTAGACAAGAACGGGGTACATAATATGCATCTATACTCATAACTGAAACAAACATTGCAATCTCAAACATATATTAACTCATAAAGATCCACCACAAAGGTATTACAACGGTGACCGTAATCATGTTCAGCAGCTCATACGGTGCTAATTAGTGAAGCTCAAGAGAGGAGAGATACATAAGTTACTTCCACAAACCCATAGTCCAGAGGTGGACTACTCCCTCTTCATCATGGAGACGGTGGAGAAGTCGATGGAGAAGATGGAGACCACGCCGGCAGCGCCCCGCCGGAGTTTTCCCCCTCCAATCTGCAGCTCCTGATCTCCGTTTCGGTGTTTCTGTGTTTGTGCGGCGCTCCTTCCAGAGAACGTCGGGGGACCTTTTTTATAGGCGTTTTTAGGTCAAGACGATGTCGGTGGAGAAAAGATCGACGGCAACGGAGCCACGAGGGCCAAACGAGTGGGCCCCACGCGGCCACAGTACCTGGCCGCGTGGGCCACCCCCGTTTGGCCTCGGCCTCCGTTTGTTCGCTTCCTTCGCCCACAGGTCTTCTTCCTTCCAAATATTGACGCCCGTAAATTTCCAGGTGATTTCGTTGACGTTTGGGTCCCTGAAACATTAAAATAAGAAAACGGGGTTTTCTGCCTGTGCAGGGTTAATTCCATAAAAATAGGAAATAAATGAATATTCCCAAAAATCATTATAAAACATTGATATAACCCTTATATGATGCAAATATGATTGGAATATAAGCAATTAAAGTGCAAAGTTCATGTATGCATTTTACATGCATCAGCTGTATGTCAGGTTGTTTGGAAACCTGGCGATTCACACTTCTGGGCAGGTCTTATGGCTATAAAGAAGTTATTTTTTCCACAAGGATCTTTCGCAATTAGGGATGGATCGGAAATTCGTTTCTGGAGGATAAATGGCTAGGCCAATCTACTCTTAGAAAACAATATCCGGCTCTGTATGCTATTGTATGAAACAAGAGCGACACGATCGCTAAGGTGTTGGGAACATCCCCACCAAACGTTTCGTTCAGGGGAAGTTTACTTGGGACAAGACAAGCATCCTGAAATGTTTTGCTCATACGATTGGATTCCATCCAATTGTCGGAAGGTCAAGATAAATTTCAATGGAATCTTACGAAGAATGGTAAATTCTCCGTTGATTCTATGTATAGAGCATTAATCTTACCTGACGTACCGGTCGATATTAAGGATAATAATAAAATTTGGAAGATGAAGATTCCGCTTAAATCCAAGGTGTTTGCGTGGTATCTTCGTCGAGGTGTAATTCTTACAAAGATAACCTTGCCAAGCGTAACTGGCACGGAAGTAGAAAGTGTGTCTTCTGTCAACATGACGAGACTATTACACACTTACTCTTTCAGTGCGAGTTTGCCAGGTCTATATGGTCAGCCATCCAGATAGGTTCTACCTTACATCCCCCGCGTTCCGTTGCAAACATCTTTGGCAGCTGGTTAAACGGGGTAGATCCTAGGTTTAAACTCTTCAGTAGGGTGGGAGCGATTGCCGTTATTTGGTCGCTTGGCTATGTAGAAATGACAAGGTTTTTAATGATAAAAATGCTTCTATTATGCAGGTCATTTATCGGTGTACATCGACGCTACGAGCATGGTCGGCCCTGCAGCATGTGGAGCACCGAGACTTGTTTTTGGAGGTGGCGTCACGGTTGGAGGCTGCAGCCCGGGAGTTATTCTCCCGATATGGATGGCAACATAGTCTCCGGATCGACCTACCATCGTCATAGGCGGCTTTACAATTTCTCATTATGATATGTAATTCGCCTTTTTATTTTCAGCATTTGGGTACTTGTGAACGTGTGAACTTGTGGCTGTGTGCATCTTAGCTATGCAGAGGCCGGGTGTAATGCTTAAAACTCTTAAGTAATAAAAGCCCTTTATCTAAAAAAATCGCCGCAGCACCCTCCTCGGGTGGGCACTCTCCTGTTCCGCCACCGGTTGGCGCGGGCGGTGCTTCTCGATGAGGAGCAAGTTGTCATCGATGCGCGGTATCTCCGCGATGCAGAGCGGATCGGAATCGGGATCTCGATCGAGTTACCGGCACATCTGGTTACCCCGATGGCGCTCGAGCAGTCGGGCGTGAGCTCACCGCGACGCCATCAGGGGAGGATCTCCGACGGGACCCACCTTCTTCCGCGCGGGGGAACTCAACTTCAACCGCTAATGGCGGTGAGACCCATGGCAGCCCAACTAGCCCACCAAGCCCACCTGCTACAGAGGCCGGGGTTGGTAGGAGATATCCTGGTGCGACCTCGCCTCTCGATCTACAAACGATTCTATCTCACTTTTGGAACCCAGCTAGGGTTTCCTCTCCCACACCTACCTCGGAGGCGTTTGGTTGGTGGCCGGGGAAGACGGGGGGCGATCTGAGATCCTTTGCTCAGGTTGCTGCTTCACCACCCACAGTCCGCAACAACTCTAGGGTTGCGCCTCCGTCGAAGCCGATGGGGGATCGTGGCGGGCGATTTGGGGGGAGGCGTGGGGGCGGCGGCAATGGTGATGGACGTGGTGGCGGCGGAGGTCGCAACAAGCCCAACGACGACCGCAACAAGTCCAACGACGACCGCCCTCCTCTCCGCAACTACGTCTGGAAGCGAGATAATCCTTCCGGGTCTGGAGGAAGCCACACTGGCTCCGGATCTGAGAAGTGGGATGCGGCGGTGGCGCGAGAGGCGCAAAGCAAGGACAAGTCGCCGTCAGGAATTCATGGCGCGGGGCGGTATGGTGCTCATCCTCAGGCACTGACAGGGGAAAGTAACTTGGGTGATTCTTCTCCTTGTATGAATTGTAACATGAAAGGTCATATCACTGGTCGATGTCCTACTATTCGTTGTGAGAGATGTAACAAACTTGGTCATATTGCACCGCTGTGTCAAACATTGCTTCCTTGGAATTGTATTGCTGCTATGTGCGGGTTTCAGTCTCCTGGCTTGGGATTTTTCTATTTCCCTGATTCATCCTCTGCTAAGCAAGTAAAAGAAAGGGCCTCTTGTCTGGTGATTACAGTGTTGGAAGGGAATCCTACGACTAGGGAGATTGAGCAGGAGTTTACTACCTATTTGAATTCAACCTGGAGGTGTACGGCTCGCGCTATCAATGATACTCAATACATCATGAGGTTCCCTAATTCTACAGAAGTGGATAGGGCCTGTTATTTTGGCAGATGCATGGACATGAAAATGTGTGATGCTGTTTTGAGTTTGGCTCCTTGGTCAGCTGCGGTTGGTGCTAAAGGGAAGATGCATAAGGCTTGGGTAAAAGTTCGGAATATTCCTATTGAAAAACGCTGGGAGGCAAATGCAGCGTATGTGGGTTCCCTTGTGGGGTTACTCTGGAAATTGATCATGCTACTTTGTTTAAACCTGAATACTGTCGCATTCTTCTAGTCTGTCGTGATATTTCTAGGTTACCTAAAACTGCTGAAGGAGTACTTGGTGACTTCTTCTATGACTTCTCATACGAGGTGGAAACTATCCTGGTACAGGGACAACCGGTGGAATTGGTTGTCGCACCTGTTGATAATCAGTCAGACCCTCCAGCAGCAAAAAGAGCAAGAAATGATCAGATTACTGCTACCTCTGCTGCATCCTCTGAGGGGCAAACTGGGGCTAACAGCCAGTCAGTTGGAATGGGTTTCGGAAGGACTCATTGCCAAAAAATTCCATCTATTACTGAACAAGAATCTGATGAAGAGAGTGAAGAAGATAATGAACTGTTGATTGATACTATTGCAAGGGAGAATGCTGGGAAATCTATTTCGATTCCTGTGGGGGCAATGATGGTAGAAATTGAAAAGTCTGTAGTAGAAAACACAAACTTGATAGACTCTCCTGAGAGTGATTTGGGAAATAACATGGATTCCCTGGCTTGTGATAAGATGAAGGAGGTAGCACCTGATGGGGAAAACATAGAACATGATAAGGAAAATGAAAATGAAATGAGAAGGAGGATACTATGGTTACTGGTAATGACATGGTGCAAAATTTGGGGGCGTCTGTGGTACAAGCTCCTATTACCCCAGTGGTGGAGAAAGAAAACAAGTCCCCTGATAATGTGAGAACCGAAAAGAACTTGATGATGGTGTCCTATGCTGCAGTTGTTACTGGAAAGGCTTGGTCACATGATCCTATTGTTACTGAAGTGGAAAATGAGCCATCTCCTAGTGCTGTGGTGAACAGTGAGTATCTGGTTCAATCTCCAACATCTGCTGAGGAGACGATGGAGGAAAAGAGCCTGGAAGACATGGTTGGTGGCAAACGGAACCAGACAGAGAAGATGGAGCACATTCTTCACAAGGTGGCGGCGGCGTCAAAGAAGCGGGATCTGAACAGTGAGTTCTCAACACCTGATAATGCTAATTCTTTTGCTGTGTTATCAAATTTGGAAATCATGTCACGTGCTTCTATGCTGGGTGTGGATATTCCCTCTGATGATTTTGAACAAATTGATGTGCTTAAAGAGTTAGAAAAATCTAGAAATACTCTGAATGCTAAAAATGTTTCAATTGCGGATGTTCCATTGGTTGCTGTTCATGATAATGGTGTCAGGACTCCTATGTATTTAACCTGGTTGAGTGATGGAGAAATGGATGAAACCTTTACTGTGGTGGAATCTAGAAAAAAAAGGGCTTATCGGAAGAAAGTGAATGTTTCTGTTTCTAGACCTATTACTAGAAGTCAGAAAAAGGTTGACACGTCTGCCCATACTCCTGGCAGGCCTGTCAGAAACAAGAAAAACCCCTGATAAATTTAAATGATAGGAGCCATATGGAATTTGAAAGGGGTGGGGAAAAAAGGTATGTCGACTTGTATCCTGGACACTATTAATGAAAATAATTTGGATTTTATCGGTCTTATTGAAACCATGAAAAAGAAGTATTCTCAAAGTTTCTTTTGTAAAATCGATCCTATGAATAAATTTTTTGGAAGTGGATTCCATCGGTTGGCAAATCTGGAGGAATTCTGTGTGGTTTTAAATATGATACCTTGGAGGTCCAAACAATTAAGGAGGGGAACCATATGATCCTTTGTAACCTGTGGGATAAAATTAAAAAAATTAGATGGTCTTGTGTGGTGGTTTATGGCCCGGCTCATGAAGAGCTAAAAGCTGCTTTCTTATCCGAGTTATCCTCTTTCTGTAATGCGATTATGGGACCTTATATTGTGGGTGGTGATTTCAATATTTTGAGGCATGTTGGTGAAAAGAATAAACCTACTAGTTTGACTCATTCCTCAGAGATTTTTAATTCTGTGATTCATACTTTGAACCTACGAGAATTTTTCATGGCTGGGGGTAAATATACTTGGTCCAATAAACAGAAAAACCCGGCGTTAGAAAAGTTGGATAGAATCTTGATGTCTCCTGAGTGGGAAGCGATTTTTCCTTTAGTTTCCTTGAAAAAACTGGTGAGGGACCAGTCCGATCATAATCTTCTTTTGTTGAACTCTGGTGACACAGTGGCTCCTGATAAGAAAAGGGAGTTCAAGTTTGATACCTTGTGGCTTAAGAATGAGGAATTTCTTCCCAAAGTGGCGGAAATTTGGGGAAAACCGGTTCGAAGTTCGGATCCTATTGATATAATTAATATCAAGTTAAAGAGATTTAAAAAATACTTTAAGGGTTGGAGTTCGAATATTTTTGGTAACTTCAAGAAAAAGAAAAAAGATTTGAAGTTGGAATTAGCTCTTCTTGAACAATTGGAAGAAGATGTAGAGCTGTCTCCTGATGATTTTGCTAGGAAAACCTGCATTCAGGTAGAAATTTATGAAATGGATGTGGAAGAGGAGGCATATTGGTTTCAGAAATCGCAAGCAAGATGGTTGCTCCATGGCGACCTGAATACATCTTATTTTCATAAGATAGCTAATGGTAGAAAAAGAAAAAATACGGTTCATTCGTTGGAAGATAATGGTGTGGTGGTGGAAGGGACGGATAACCTTTTGAAGTTAGCAACTGATTATTATAAGAACTTGTTTGGCCCGGCCCCTGGAAATGTGTTTGAGCTCTCTCCGACTCTTTGGAGTGATAATGAAATTTTAACTGACGAAGACAATGCTGATTTAACCAAACCTTTCTCTTTAGAAGAAATAAAAAATGCTTTGTTTTCTATGGAGACGAATCGTGCCCCTGGTCCGGATAACATTCCAACTGAATTTTATCAACATTGTTGGGAGGTGGTTAAAGATGATGTGATGAGATTGTTTGAAAAATTCCACGAGGGGTCGTTAGATGTGCAGAGACTGAATTATGGGGTGATAACATTACTTCCTAAAGTAGCTGAGGCTAATAAGATCCAGCAATTTCGTCCCATTTGTTTGTTAAGATGCATCTATAAGTTGATTACTAAAACTTTGACTATTAGAATTGAACCTTATGCCCCGAAGTTGTTTAGTATTCAACAAAACGCTTTTATTAAGGGTAGAAATATCATGGACGGTATCCTTTCTTTGCATGAGGTTATGCATCATACCCATGTGAAAAAACAAACGGGCCTTTTTTTGAAACTGGACTTCGAGAAAGCATATGACAAAGTTAACTGGGAGTTCCTTCTTGCTTGCCATAAAGCGAAGGGTTTTAATCCTATGTGGTGTTCCTGGATTCAGCAGATTTTGCATAATGGCACTGTTAGTGTGAAAATGAACAATAAGGTGGGACCATATTTTCAAAGTGCAAAGGGGGTCAGACAAGGCGACCCCCTGTCTCCTATTTTATTTAACATGGTAGGAGAGGCTCTTACCAAGATGGTTTTACAAGCCCAAGAAAATGGGATGTTGAAAGGATACGGGATGTCGCCTAGAGGGGGGGGAGGGTGAATAGGCGATTTAAAACTTTTCCGGTTTAGGCTTGTTAATTGCGGAATAAAACTAGGTGTTTAAATTAACAAGCCAACAACCTAAATACTAGGCTCACCTATGTGCACCAACAACTTATGCTAAGCAAGACAAGCAACAAAGTGAAAGCAAGATATAATACTTCAAGCACGAAGGCTATCACAATGTAAGGTGCATAAGTAAAGAGCTCGGGTATAGAAATAACCGAGGCACGCGGAGACGACGATGTATTCCCGAGTTACTCCTTCTTAGGGGAGTACGTCTCGTTGGAGGGGTGTGAGTATCAAACTCAAGACGCCACAAATGGCCTCACCCTATTCTCCGATGAACCTTGCCCAAAAGCTCGGTTCACCTTCCACTATTGATTTCCTTTTGGGCGGAAATCGAATCCCTTACAACAATCTTGAGGCACAACCCACAAAAGGATTGAGAGCTCCCAAGTGGCCACAAAAGGCCTCTACCACCACAAAAGGCAGCTAGGGTCCAACGACCCAAGAGTAACAAGCTCACGAACTTTCACTTCCATGAATCCTCGTGAAGAGCACAAACCGATGCACAAAAGCAATGGCAAGAACACAAGAAGTGCTCAAGTCCTTCACTCTCAAATCCCACCAAAAGCAACTAATGCTTATGGGGGGAGAAGATAGGAAGAACAAAGAAGAGAACCACACAAGAACTCCAAGATCTAGATCCACTAGGTTCCCCTCACTTAGAGGAGAGATGGATTGGTGAAAATATAGATCTAGATCTCCTCTCTCAAATCCCTCAAAGATATGCAAGAATCATGGAGAAATTGGGAGAGGGGCAAGCTTTCCAAGGTCAACAATGGAGGTGAGAGAAGGGGAAAAACGTGCTTGGGAGAGCTGGTCTCTTTGGGGAAGAAGGGGCCTTTTTATAGGTCCCCAGAAAATAGAGCCGCTGCAGGAAAGTTGGACCGGAACTTCCGGTGAAACTGACCGGAATTTCCGGTGGACCGGAACTTCCGGTGAAAGTTCCGGTGAAACTTCCGGTCGAGTGCAGTACCGATTTCGGTACTGGACTTGGCCGGAACTTTGGCCGGAACTTTCGGGGGCCGGAATTTCCGGCCTAAAAACCGGAACTTCCGCCCGTCTGAAAACTGCGAAAACTCCAACATGAAAACGGCAAGAACTTTTTCATCCGGACTCCGATTTCGATGATCTTGGGCTCGTTGGAATCACAACGAAGAGCTTTACAAGATCATGCATAGAAACATCATAGTCCATCATGTGAGGAGGAGACCATAAGGAGAGAGTTTGACCTCTCTCAGAAAGGATGCACCGGTAAACCTCCAACATAAAAAACGCAACAAGATATTCATTAAGTCCGTTTTTGATGAACTAGAGCTTGGTATGGAGATGAACACAAGCTCTAAATCCTCACATGTATAAAAGCCAAATAAGAACCAACAAAGATGATAATGCCAAGTATGCAAAGGTTTGAACTCTCCACAAAGATGCGATCAAGTTACTCACTTGAGAGCCCCTCTTGATAGTACGCCGTCTATCCTATAACCTGGTCTCCCACTAACAACATGAGACCGGTAAAATAGAAACCCTATCAAGAGCATACCTTTGCCTTGCGCATTCCACTTGAGCTAGATGATGACGATCTTGATCTCTTCAAGTGGACCACCTTTCTTGATTGCGCTTTGCTAGCACATGCTTGATGAAGACTTCTCCAAATACTCCCCCATACACCATTATGGGAGAGCCTCGCTTAGCTCCGTCTTCATGCATCCACTTGCACTTTGTCTTCTTATCTTGATATAGATGATGGCTTGGAGATAAACATGAATGTTCACTCAATCTTTTTTCCCAAGCCATGCTTGCAATAAGCTCAACTCTACACATGACCATTCTTCATATAAACCCTTGAATAGAGCATTGATCACCATGTAATTTTCTAGAGTCCAACACATGAACTCCAATCTTTTCCTATGGACAAGATCTACAAGAATATCTCAATGCAAACATTAGTCCATAAGGATTGTCATTAATTACCAAAACCACACATGGGCCAACACATGCCCTTTCAATCTCCCCCATTTTGGTAATTGATGACAATCCCTTTTACGAGGGTTTATATAATGAATTAAGCAACCATGCAACACAATAAGCAAGGATGCAAGAGAACAAAGAACAAAAACCATATTCCCTTAAACCCTCTAAATCTCTCCCCCATTGGCATCGATTGCCGAAATGGGTGAAAAATTATGAGGGCAAATATAATAAGAGCTCTCCCAAAAAGTGTGCATTTCTCATGATATGAGTGAAATCAAATGCACATATCCAATGACGAATAGATGAAGGGAGATCAAACTATATCAAGGATCCAATCAAAAGAGAACGATACTTCGAAGAAAGAAGCAAGCAATCAAAAAGGATCAAAAAACAATGTTCTAAACAACAAGAGAGAACTCCCCAAGGTACGTGCACAAAGTAGGATTTGCAAAGCAATATGGAGTGCACAACATGGAATACTCACTCCCTCTTAGATGATGTTGAACACAAACAATTGCAAGAAGGCATAAAGATAGAAAAGAAGCAAAACAACTTGCAACAAAGAATGTTGAGCAATAAGAACAAGAAGAGACAAATAAAGACTTGCTCAACAGAAAAGAGATGGGTGTGACATGGATAGACATTTTAGGAGACTAATGCAAGGATAAGCAATAGCATTATCATAGTCTTTCAACATAAGAGGCACATAGGGCATATCATGTCTTTCCAATAAACACAACCCAAAGAAGAGATCCACAAGCTTATTAAGATGCAAACGAAATACCAAGTGAAAAACTAAGCTTGTGCCTTTTAGGAACCACCAAAGAATCAAAAGCAATAAAAGGTGGTCACTAACAAAATGGAATACCAAATAAAGATGTAACTACTCTCATGTGTATAAGTTTCTAAGTAGACATCAATCATGAAGATATAAGTCCAAAAAGAAACATGCACACACAAAATAGATACTACGGTGAAGAACATGATATCCAAGTGGAAGTCATATATATACCAATAAGATCTTTGCTTAAAAGCATAGCACAAAGCTCAATTTTATCTTAAAATGATATAGATGAACTTCCAACACAATCTCATCATAGCATCAAAAATATCCACAAGGGAAAAAAGATAGTTGGGATGCTCCGAGAAAGATAACAAGTATCACAAAGGGCAAATGATTTTGCAAATTCATCAATATTGCATATGAGAGACTTTGAGAAGAATTGCTAGATTAACATATTTGGGATTGGAGAATCAATAAAATGATTATATATATTCCCTTGATATGTAATCATCCCGGCTTGCTCACATTTGCAATAAAAATGTTTTGATAAAGCTTTGCAAGAACACATCAATTGCAATAAAGATTCATGCCAAGAAACAACCTACACAAGGTTGAAAGCTAGAAAGTATGCATGAGGTAGATACTTGTTACCGAGATAGCATTGGTGATGTAGAGATAAGAGTTCACGATCATCCAAGCTTGGCTCCAATAAGCACATGGTGACACCACCTTCCTTGTATATGAGACAAGCTTCCAATGCATCTCCAATGTACCTAAAACAAATTCAAGTACAAAATGGTTCCCAAACTTATTGGGCCCAAAGTAGTTAGAGCAACTACAATATATAGGACAAACTCCACATAAATATGTGCATATTGATATGAAATTGAATTTCATGCACATCTTAGCCATTTAGGATTTGATGGAGTTTACCTATATATTGGATCAACGAAAGTAAGCATGCCATAAGTATACATAGTAAATATGCATGCACAAGACTTTCAAGAACCAAACGAGATACAATTGGACAAAACACCAATTAAACAAGAAAGCACACACAAGTGTGACAAGAAAAAGAATTGTCCAAATTATATCAAAGACCCAAATCAACACATGATTGAAGATACCATTTGAAAAGATACCATGAAAAGATACCAAAGAAAGTAAGATACCAAATGATGAAAATACCATCAAGGAATAAACCAAACCCTCTACACTTCTCATGATGGCACAAAGTACCAAGACGAGAAATGTTTGTCTTCCAAAGAGACACGTCATCGGGATCAAAACCAATTGAAGACAACTAATGTTCAAAAGCATATAGGATTGCTCCCCAAGATATGTGCATTATTTATGATCTTGCATTTGAATACAAAATGCACATAAATGGGATCATCACTCTCCATACATATTATTCAAACACTAGTCATGTTCAAGGAAAGCCATAGGATACAAAATCAATTTAAAGAATGATGTTCTACTCAATATAGGATAGCTTCCCCAAGAATAGTGCATTATCTAGAAGTATGACTTTGAATGAAATGCACTAGAATGGGATCATTGCTTTTCCTAACTCAAGAAAGCATAAACAAAATTTGAGTAGAGCAACAAGGATCCAAAAGATACAAGGAAGACAAAGAGTTAGATCAAAACAAATCCTTGGCAATAAAATAAGGCAATTCAAAGCAAGAGCCAAAAATGAAGATGGTCTACAAATTCCACCACAAATGAGTATCACTTGTCATGGACAAGGAGTATATGGAGATAAATCTCGGTGGTATATAGGAATGATATTGAAGACCAATTCACAACAAATAAGCATATGGCAAAGGATAAGATTTAAAACCATGCTTAGATAGATAGATATTCTTGGTAGCTTCAATATTCACGCGATCATGCAAAGCAACTCCAAAGAGTGGCTTGAAGCAATCGGTTTCCCAAAAGATATATGCGAACATATTTGGGGAAAGCCGTACCAAGAACGTCCATCACAAACAAGATCCAAAGAAGAGAGACAAAAGCATTTAAGCAAATATGGAACTTGTTTGAAAACATGCCACATAGGAATAAGATAATGAAGAATATCAATTCTAGGTGGCAATACCTCACATGTTCACATTTTCTAGGCTTGTAATATGCACATAGCTTATTACTCCCCCATAATGTGATAATCCAATTTTTCTTAACAAGAGGCAAACAAAACCAACTAGAGATAATTAATGGACATTATAGAATTTGAATTTCTCATGAGAATGACATACCACATAGAGATAGATAATATTGATATATCAACACTAAGTGGTATTCCTCATGTATACACATTTTTAGGATTGTGAAGTGCACGAAGCATATCACTCCCCAAAATGGATAGTCCATTAATCTCTCAAAGAGAGCCAACAAGATAAGATATCAAATAAAAGCAATAAGGCTCAACACAAGTAAATGGTGTGCAAACCAACATACACATACTTGATTACTCAAGATAAGTAAGTAGAGAGCACAACACATACAAACACTAGCAAGGTACAAAACCTAACACATGCAAGGGTGCAAGCAACTTTCAATGTATATATGATTAAATAAAAGTTACCGCAAGGAGGAACATTGGATATGAGATAGAACAATATAATCCAAATGACTTGGCTTGAGAGAATATAATTGATGAAGATCCCTTAATTCTTCATGATGTAGCCAAGTCTCCAATGCCCTCCAACAACACCTATTGATCAAGTTTTAGCTTGTTGGTCCCCAACCAAGTTGGGTCCTAAGAGGTTAGTCACAATAGGCTTGGCAACCCAAATGGTGCTTTTCTTGACACCACTTTGAGTACCAACATATTTGGCAAACACATTGCCAACCTTATCCTTCCGAAGAGAATAAACATCATCAATATAATGGGGTTGGATAAGGTACCATTAGTGCATGAAGAAGCAAAGTGGCCCTTCTCACGGCATATGTAGCAACATTGGCTTCCTCCTTTCTTCTTAGTTGGAATCTTGACTTGAGAGAGGTAGCTTGATTCTTCTTGGGAAGAGGCCGTTCTTCATCTTGAGTTTGAGCTTGAGGCCGCTTCCCTTGTTGCTTCTCACTAAGAGGCTTCTTCTTCAAAGGGCAAGATCTAACATGGTGCCCTTCAACTTTGCACTTGAAGCAAACAATCTTGGCCGAATCTTTAGCTTGTTCTTGGCCCTTGTTCTTCTTGTTAGACTTGGACTTGTTCTTGTTATTGGAGTTGAATCCAAGTCCACTCTTGTCATTGGGGCGTCTTTGAACACTCAACACATTGTCAAGTGTGGACTTCCCAACATGACGCTTTTCCAAGTCTTTCTTCAAAGAAGCGACTTGGGCCTTGAGCTCTTTTAATTCCTCTACATGGTTAGTATCAACAAAAACACTAGAGGAAGTAGATGCTTCATTGTTAGAGCAACAAGGCATGGAAAGTAATTCATCACAAGATTTAGCAATAGTATGTGATGTAGAATTACAAGGACTAGCACATGGCAATAAAGCATTTAGAGTAGAAGTAGTGCCATTGTCCACATGAGGCTCACAAGATGTTACCTTTGTAGTGATAGCCTCATGAGCTAACTTTAGCTTCGCATGGGATGCTAGAAGATCCTCATTAGAGCTAGAGAGCTTTTCATGACTTTCTTCCAATTTCCCATACTTGCTAGTTAGCAACTCAAGTTGAGCCCTTAGCTCAACATTCTCCTTCAAAATAGATGCTTCACGAGAAGTGGAGTTAGTAGCACAAGCATCATTAACATTAGAAATGGAAGAAGACAACTTGGCAAGCTCATCATTCAACCTAGCATTTTCCTCAATAATATTAGCATGATCACATGAGGGAGTAGAGGAACTAGGCACATCATTTTTAGATAGTTGAGTTTGGAGTTGATCATGAGACTTGGTAAGGAGAGAGTGTTCACTTTCCAAAGCCTTGTGAGCTTTGTCAAGTCTCTCTATATCCTCAATTAGTCTAGCATTGCCAACACCAAATTCAACTTTTTCCTTTTTAAGCACTTTATATTTAGCAATAGCATGATCTCTTTCCTTAATGATTTTAGCAAAATAAGATCATTTGTTTCATCAAGAGATTCAAGTTTCTCCTCAAGAGACACTCGAAGCTCATGCTCTTCCTCAAGAGCATTTTCTAAGGATGCTTTTTCCATAGCATCCTCTCTTTCGATCCTTCCCTTTTCTTCAATGATTTCCTTGCACTTAATAGCATAAGTCAAAATTTCACACAAATAAGAGCAAGCTTTACTACCTTTAGGGAGAGCACCAAAACCATCTCACTCTTTCTTTTAAAGAGTCAATATCATCCTCTTTTAATCCATAATAATCCTCATCCTCATCATCACAAGATGTAGAGGGTTCCAAAGGTGAGATACCTTTGAATCCCTAGCCATAAGGCAAAAGTGAGTAATGGACGATGAAGATGAAGAATTGCTTGAAGCACCATTGAGATCCATGTCTTGTTCCAACAAGTGTTGGGTTTCCTCTACATTGTTAGCCACACAAGTACTAGAGGAAATGGAAGCATTGTTTTCATGGCAACAAGACATAGAAAGCATATCATCATGAGATTTAGTTAAGCAACTAATACATGATATGCAAGGACTATCAACACTAGCATGTAGACATTTGAAGTGCTAGAAGAGTTTAAGTCCAAAGATAGAACATTGCAATGAGATAGAGATGAAGTATAGTCAATAGAATATTCACCATCAACAAAGCAATTTCTATCACCACTCACCATATCATTACCTTGTGACAAATCACATGTTGGTGAGTGGAAGAAGTTGTGAGCTCATCACGACCGGAGGTGGAAGGAGAACAATCATCCTCAATAATGTTGGACACTTCATATTTATCTTGAAGCTTGGTCCAAAGCTCATGAGCGTTCCGAAAAGGCATGATTGATGCAAGAACTACATCGCTCAAAACACAAATGAGACCATTAGATACTTGAGTATCGAGATGAGAGTTTTCTCATCCTCTAAAGATAATTCTTGGGAATCCTTTGGAGGAGAAAAACCCACATCTACAATGCTCTCAATATAATTTGGACCCATGTCCCTAAAAAGATTAAGCATGCGAATTTTCCAAACATCATAATTTGTGCCATCGAATATAAAAGTGGATCGTGCACTAATTCTCTAAACGACATCTTTACTCTCAGGCGGTAAAGCCCAAAAGAGAGAACCTGGCTCTGATACCAATTGAAAGGACAAGGATGTCGCCTAGAGGGGGGGGGTGAATAGGCGATTTAAAACTTTTCCGGTTTAGGCTTGATAATTGCGGAATAAAACTAGGTGTTTAAATTAACAAGCCAACAACCTAAATACTAGGCTCACCTATGTGCACCAACAACTTATGCTAAGCAAGACAAGCAACAAAGTGATAGCAAGATATAATACTTCAAGCACGAAGGCTATCACAATGTAAAGTGCATAAGTAAAGAGCTCGGGTATAGAAATAACCGAGGCACGCGGAGACGACGATGTATTCCCGAGTTCCTCCTTTTTAGGGGAGTACGTCTCGTTGGAGGGGTGTGAGTTCAAACTCAAGACGCCACAAATGGCCTCACCCTATTCTCCGATGAACCTTGCCCAAAAGCTCGGTTCACCTTCCACTATTGATTTCCTTTTGGGCGGAAATCGAGTCCCTTACAACAATCTTGAGGCACAACCCACAAAAGGATTGGGAGCTCCCAAGTGGCCACAAAAGGCCTCAACCACCACAAAAGGCGTCTAGGGTCCAAAGACCCAAGAGTAACAAGCTCACGAACTTTCACTTCCACGAATCCTCGTGGAGAGCACAAACCGATGCACAAAAGCAATGGCAAGAACACAAGAAGTGCTCAAGTCCTTCACTCTCAAATCCCACCAAAAGCAACTAATGCTTATGGGGGGAGAAGAGAGGAAGAACAAAGAAGAGAACCACACAAGAACTCCAAGATCTAGATCCACTAGGTTCCCCTCACTTAGAGGAGAGATGGATTGGTGGAAATATAGATCTAGATCTCCTCTCTCAAATCCCTCAAAGATATGAAAGAATCATGGGAGAAATTGGGAAAGGGGCAAGCTTTCCAAGGTCAACAATGGAGGTGAGAGAAGGGGAAAAATGTGCTTGGGAGAGCTGGTCTCTTTGGGGAAGAAGGGGCCTTTTTATAGGTCCCCAGAAAATAGAGCCGTTGCAGGAAACTTGGACCGGAACTTCCGGTGAAAGTGACCGGAACTTCCGGTGAAAGTTCCGGTGAAACTTCCGGTCGAGTGCAGTACCGATTTTGGTACTGGACTTGGCCGGAACTTTGGCCGGAACTTCCGGGGGCCGGAATTTCCGGAATTTCCGGCCTAAAAACTGGAACTTCCGCCCGTCTGAAAACTGCGAAAACTCCAACATGAAAACGGAAAGAACTTTTTCATCCGGACTCCGATTTCGATGATCTTGGGCTCGTTGGAATCGCAACGAAGAGCTTTACAAGATCATGCATAGAAACATCATAGTCCATCATGTGAGGAGGAGACCATAAGGAGAGAGTTTGACCTCTCTCAGAAAGGATGCACCGGTAAACCTCCAACATCAAAAACGCAACAAGATATTCATTAAGTCCGTTTTTGATGAACTAGAGCTTGGTATGGAGATGAACACAAGCTCTAAATCCTCACATGTATAAAAGCCAAATAAGAACCAACAAAGATGATAATGCCAAGTATGCAAAGGTTTGAGCTTTCCACAAAGATGCGATCAAGTTACTCACTTGAGAGCCCCTCTTGATAGTACGCCGTCTATCCTATAACCCGGTCTCCCACTAACAACATGAGACCGGTAAAATAGAAACCCTATCAAGATCATACCTTTGCCTTGCGCATTCCACTTGAGCTAGATGATGACGATCTTGATCTCTTCAAGTGGACCACCTTTCTTGATTGCGCTTTGCTAGCACATGCTTGATGAAGACTTCTCCAAATACTCCCCCATACACCATTATGGGAGAGCCTCGCTTAGCTCCGTCTTCATGCATCCACTTGCACTTTGTCTTCTTATCTTGATATAGATGATGGCTTGGAGATAAACATGAATGTTCACTCAATCTTTTTTCCCAAGCCATGCTTGCAATAAGCTCAACTCTACACATGACCATTCTTCATATAAACCCTTGAATAGAGCATTGATCACCATGTAATTTTCTAGAGTCCAACACATGAACTCCAATCTTTTCCTATGGACAAGATCTACAAGAATATCTCAATGCAAACATTAGTCCATAAGGATTGTCATTAATTACCAAAACCACACATGGGGCAACACATGCCCTTTCAGATGTTTTGTGGGTTAGCCTCGGATTTGGTTGATAATGGTGTGGCGATTTTACAGTATGCCGATGACACGATTTTATGTATTGAGCACAATGTTGCAAAAGCTTTAAACCTGAAACTTCTCTTATACATGTTTGAAATGATGTCTGGTTTGAAAATCAATTTTGAGAAAAGTGAACTCTTTGTTGTGGGTGGGGATAATAATGTGGCCTTATCTTATTCCGAGATGTTCAATTGCAAAGTTGGTCTTTTGCCTATGAAATATTTGGGTGTTCCCATTTCTTTTGCCAATCTAAAGTTAATTGATTGGGACTTCCTTGATGCTAAGATGCTGAAGAAATTAGACTCCTGGATTAGTGATGCAGCTTCTTCGGGTGGTAGATTAACCTTGTTGGATTCGAGTTTAACGGGCATCCCATCTTATTTTATGTCAATGTTTCTCTTGAACAAAACTTTTATTAAAAAGTTGGATAAACATAGAAGGAGATTCTTTTGGCCGGGAGAAGTCCGAAGAAAAAGTATCACATGGTGAAATGGTCTAGGGTGTGCAGATCCAAATCGAAAGGGGGGCTGGGAGTAAAAGACCTGCATAAACAAAATGTGAGTCTCCTATGTAAATGGTGGTGGAAGTTGGATACTCAGGATGGGCTTTGGCAAAAAATTGTCAAAGCCAAATACCTGCGCAATAAGACAGTAGCCTCGGTTAAGAGTAGGGCCTCAGACTCACCCTGTTGGAAAGCCTTGATGAAGGTGAAAGAAACTTATTTTGAGGGGCGTAGAATTACTTTGAAAAAGGGGAACTTAGTGAGATTTTGGTTAGACCCCTGGCTGGATAAAATTTCTTTGGTTGAGGCTTATCCTGATTTGTATAATATTTGTCAGGCTCAGGATTGGGTCTTCGAGAAAGTTATGGAGATTGATTGCAATATCCCTTTTCGGCGTAGATTTTTACCTGCTATGGCCGATCAGTGGAGATACATTACAAATTGTGCTATGCAAAGGAATAGAACCACGGAACCGGATGTTGTCTCCTGAGCTTTGAATGCAAATGGGAAGTTTTCAACTAAGTCAGTGTATTTGTTTTTGGAAAAGAATCTTGCTGGTCCGAACAACAAGTGGATTTGGAAAGCAAAAATACCCCTCAAAATTAAAATTTTCATGTGGCAGTTGTTCCGTGATGCGATCCTTACGAGAGATAACCTGAAGAAACGGAAGTGGGTAGGGAACCCGCTATGTTCTTTTTGCTATCAACCTGAAACAGCAAAACATCTCTTTTTTGGTTGTTCTAATGCGAAGGTCTTATGGGGAGTTGTGGGTTCAATTTTGGGGACAAATTCTTGCCCTGCGAATCTTTGGCAGGGAGTGACTTGGATGTATAAGTTCTTTGCGCACGGCAAAAAATTTCATATGCTGCTCCTGGCCGCTGCTTGCTGGGCTATCTGGAATACTAGAAACTTGATTACTTTTGAGAAGAAAATTATTCGCTCTCCTATGGTCTGTGTGTATACTATGTGTGGTCTTCTTTGTTACTGGGCAGGTTTATATGGAGCTGAGGATGGCGAGAAGATCAAGGAGGGAGCAGCACAGCTGATGCGCAAGGCGGCACGGCTGATTGAGCAACTTCCAGGTTCGCGAGGGAGCGGCATGCTGCGTATCACGGATGGATCAGTGGTGTGATGCTGGTGACCGTTAGTTGGCCTTGTTTTGGTGCTGTTGTGGTTTGTTGTGGTTGAGATGTACTTGTACTATTGGAAGTGTGGTGGTGTTTCCTGTTAAACTTTGCTGTAGTGTAGGGGTAGGTTTTTTGCCCCGTAGCTTAGTCGTCGAGTCGAGGCTAGGCAGCGGGTTTTCCTACCAGCGAATTTTCCGGCTGGTGCTTTTGTGTTCCTTCCCAGTTTTTTACTTTTCTTTTGGTTAATTAACTTGTGATCAGACCTTGTATTTCCGTTAAGCAATTAATGGAAAGGGGAAGTGGCCCAGTTAGAAAAAAAAAAATCTCCAAGATGGAGTCTCTCTTTTTTTTTTTTTTTTTTTTTTTTTTTTTTTTTTTTTTTTTTTTTTTTTTTTTTTTTTTTTTTTTTTTTTTTTTTTAAGATGGAGTCTCTCGGTTCCACAACAATACAAGTAGACGTTGCGTCGACTCTAATAGAAACAAGCACCTAAAGAAATTAACCTTCAATTCAGACAAGCAGTACTACCAGCGATCATTTTTATCGCCATTGAGATTCAGGGTACTTGGGCCGTCCAGATCGAGCACCGCCACAAGCTAGTTCTTCTTCGCACCACCGCCAGTGGCATCGACGTCGCGCCTTGCTGAAGCCCCGGGTAGCCAGGGCGCCGATTTCGTGGCGAAGACCTGCAGCACCGCCATGCGGTTAAAGTCCTCGTATATGGCCTTGACGAACAACTCCTGCTGCCAGACGACGGAGCCCGCCCCCGGGTAGCCAGGGCGCCGATTTCGTGACGAAGACCTGCAGCACCGCCATGCGGTTAAAGTCCTCGTATATGGCCTTGACGAACAACTCCTACTGCCAGACGACGGAGCCCGCCATGGGGCCCAAGGGCAGGAAGCTCACTCTCCAATTGTTACGTACCATGCCACCGCGTTCTCGTGGATGGATGGGTCGTGGAATCCTGGGAGTCGTGAGCTGTAGCAATGAAGGTAGCTCTCGCGATTCGCCAGCTGGCCGTGCGCCAAGGATCGCGATCCAATCCGCGCGCGACGGATGGATCGATTAGCCTCTGATCGCTCGCGACGCACGCAGCAATTGAAGCTCGGTCGGTACACGAAACGTACACGTGTGATTCATTTTTCTCCCCTCCCTCAAGCGGAATCCTCTCTTTTTGCTTTGTTCGAATTAATGAAAGAAATCAGCTCGATCGATCGTGCACGTTCCCTTTTCTCGCTGCATTCACGCACGACGCAATTAATCGATCCCTTGGTCGTTTCGTTTTCATGCATGGGGCTAGCTGTTTGTGCGCACTTCAGCCGTTCAAGTACGTGTACGTCCGTGCGTATGCGGTACTTGGTGTTAATTTCATCGATCGCGCGACGCGGACGATCGATATAATAATGGATTAATTCAACCTCGCCGACATGCCCCGCGACGGGCAAGGCTAGCTTGCGCGCGCGCAAGGAAGACTCCCGTCGCGCGGTTTCCGACAGCGCACGTGGTGGGCCCCACGGCGGACGGAGGAGGAAGAAGACCGCACGGAGGAGGAAGAGAAGGTCGCCCCCGACCTGCACCCCCCACCGAAGTTTGCTCCTCGCCGTCGTCGCCTCCGCCGCGGCAAGCCGCGGCTCCGGCGGCGCCGGCTCGGCCTGGCCCTCGTCGCCGTCGGTGAAGAAGATGGCGGCGGCGGCTCCTTCGATTCCGCCCACACCCCCCTGCCATAAGTTTGTTCCTCGCTGTCGCAGCCTCCGCCGCGGCCAGCCGCGGCTGCGGCGGCGCCGGCTCGGCCTGGCCCTCGTCGCCGTCGGTGAAGAAGATGGCGGCGGCGGCTCCTTCGATTCCGCCCACACCCCCCGCCATAAGTTTGTTCCTCGCCGTCGCAGCCTCCGCCGCGACCAGCCGCGGCTGCGGCGGCGCCGGCTCGGCCTGGCCCTCGTCGCCGTCGGTGAAGAAAGATGGCGGCGGCGGCTCCTTCGATTCCGCCCACACCCCCTGCCATAAGTTTGTTCCTCGCCGTCGCAGCCTCCGCCGCGGCCAGCCGCGGCTGCGGCGGCGCCGGCTCGGCCTGGCCCTCGTCTCAGTCGGTGCGTGCGTGCGTGGCTTGGGGAGAGAGGATGGAGCGCGTCTGCGGCGTCTGCGTGTGGGGAGAAAAGGAAGGAAGTAGATAGGTACGTGGGTGGGACACCCACGTCCGTCCACCAGCGCGTCAACGCGTCTCCGCGGCGCGAGCGAGCGCTCACTCGCGCAACAGGTAGCCATCCTCCCCCGCGACGCATGGATGAAGGCGCTCCACCTTTCACCATTATTTCATGCCACTCCACCTTTCACCATTATTTGTAGCCACATGCCCCAGACAAAATTTCAACCTCATGCTTCAGCACGCGATTTTTGCATCCGGGTCTCGCAGTTCCGGTGGCATTGGAAAGAACTCATGAATTAGATTTTCCATGACTTGTAATTTTCATAAACCCTACTTTCATGGGTCTCTCTCCAAAATTTCGGAGCACAAAGAAGGCCGTCTGAGCCGGTCCAACGGGGTCCATGAGTTACACAACACAAAAAGTGATTATAATTCACGCAATAATGTTGCACGTTTTTAAGGTCATGCTACAATATAGTTATAACCTATTATTTGATCTGACATTTTGTTGTCGTGCATTATTATTTTATGTATTATGTAGCATTAGATGTGACATCTTGTTGACATGACGAACGCGCGCGGTTCTTGTGTACATACACGTGTAGACATACCCAGACTATACTCTACGTAAAATTGTTAGTCTATGTACATAAGATCGAGTTCTCTCCATCACATGCAACATTGTACACGTCAGATTATGACCAGCGGACACAAATCTCCCGAGATGACAAATCCATATATTTCCTCGCATCACTGATTACCACGAGACGAGGAAAATATGACACTTTATTCCAATGCGACCGTTGTTCCCGCCACAGATGAGACATCCCAGGTGCTTCAAAATACGTGCGAGCTGTGAGATTTTGCGCATCGAACACTGTAACCTATAAGTGGACAAACGATGGCCTCTCCCCGCTCGCATCCACGTACGGCATCTAGTTGGAGGATCTCGTCCGCTTTGACGATTGACCCCTTATTTGGCTTGCCAAGACGGTGTTGTGTTCGGAGACATTGACTCGGTCGGCCTCACGCGCCGATAACCTTGCAGTGTGAGGCACCCTCACAAACCTTCATGCCATCTCTACGGCATGGGTGCCATACTATCTGATATAAGGGGGGGGGGGGGGGGGGGGAGAAAAGGAGGAGGGGGAGAGATACTTTAATTGTCAGATATTTTTCATGAGCCATACCCTTTTTCATACGAGTTCTTTTCGAGGAATTCCAGAGATGCACATTGGAAAGCTCTCGGCGAGTTGGGTTTTCAGAGACCGTTTGACCACCCGTGATATGAACGCATTCTAGAAGGGCCTAAAACAATCAAGAGAAAGTGGCAAACATTCTCAAACATCTTTTTCTAACCCAGCCTTGGAACGAATCTGCAAACAAATCCACAAACAAATCCAGAACATCGAGTGTGGCCATAGAGGAAACTTAGCACTTCAATGTTCAATCAAGGGAGAAATAATAGATCAGAGAGCTTGGGTACTTAGGATCTGCCTATTAGGGTTACCAATTTAAACCTCCTAGCATAAAATAAGGATCATAGTAACATGCATGCAGCGACAAAATGACACATAAAATGATAAATATTAACTATTTTCTAGGACTCTATAATAAACACGTGACTTAACTCTAACATAAAATAAGGACCCTAGTAACACACAACGATGAAATATCACGGGAAATGATATGTAATAACCATCTCATAACATAAATTAATAATGTACAATCGCGAAATTCAAATTGTAATGATCGGTAATAGCTATGTCATAGCATGAAATAAAGGACACGAAAAAGTGCAACAACAAAAGGACACATGAAATTATAGGTACTTACTATCTCCGAGCAAAAAATTAGCATTTGTCAGCTTGATCGTCGCGGTCCACTACGTGTAGATATGGCTAATTGTCAATGAGTCGCATACAAAATGTTCCGACAGTTTTAAGTGAGTTCCCACCACCTATAGTTTTCTCAAACTCGTGGGCTTGTTTTGAGGGTCTAGACGACTTTTTTGGCCTAGACTATAGATGAATTGTCTATTTATTCGTTATTTAGGCGTAAAAATAGAAAATGTGTTGCTCCCCTAGCGATGCTTGGGAAAATCGTCTGTAGTTAACCAAACTAAGTAAGCGCGACTCTGTGTCGCTCCCCTAGCGATGCTTTGGGAAAACCCTAGCGTCACACCGCTAGCATATATCCCATGCCTCCCCCTTAATGCCACGTCGCGGTGGTGGCAGACGCTATTCCGAAGGGGTTGTGGGTGGGGGGGGGGGGGGGGGGGGTATCATGCTTGATGTAGGTAGTGGTCGTCTCGTAGGATCATATTCTATATATGTTCACATACGTACTCCTTCGTGAATTCCACATAATTGTTCACGATCAGATCCACCCTGATCTTGTCCGCATATATGAGTTTATGCCTTGATGTCTCCCTCTTAGGACGACACTTCTCGTCCATCCATCCTTCTCGACACGATCCGCCCCAGTGGGAACACCCATCTTTTTTGTGGCGAGAGGTTGTACATGATGGGAGTCTCCACACGGGCGCATGGATGGTCATGTCATCATCAGAGAGCCAGACCATGCACGGTCTTGAGTCTTGGACCGCGCGTCGATCACAACCTCTACCTCCAGTGGGCTCAGCATCATTATCTTGGGGAAGTTCATAAGTGACCCCGTGTGGTTAACTCAGACGGCTCTGGTACACTACATCTTGTCGTCCGGTATAGTACGAGCGAATCAACGACGAACCACATGCATGGCGAAGATAACGGACGATGGTGTGGATTTGCTCCGTTATGTGGCCCCGGGCTTTGCAGTTGAGGATGTGTTGTATGTGTGGATGGCTCTGGCCGCGGGATCACGGATTTTGTAAAATAAGTGATATATGTACAAATTTTAGTAGAGGATGATATCTTTGTAGGTACGAAGATAGTAAAATTTGGCACAGCTAGAGATTTATGTTCTTTACGAAAAGGAGGGCCGTGACTACGATGAAAATGTCGCGGGTTGATAGGCAGAGGTGTCTCTCTTCTTATCCTCTCGTTACAGTGCGTAGCAGGCGATAAGAAGGCGAACCCACTTTCCCCACCTCGCCGCCGGCCAGGCCGGTGGGTCCCTCCCTCTCCGCCTGCCGCCTCGGCGGCGGGAGAGTGGGGGAACCCCGGTCCTGCGTCTCCGGCTAGTTAGGTGTAGATTAGGTGTGAGTGCCCTGCTGGCGGCGTCGAAGACGGTGGCGGTGCTGTCGATGTTCTGGGCGTGGTCCTTCCCCTCCTTACCCCATTCCGGCTTCGTCTTCGTTGCCGGGAGGTCGTGAAGGTGTTCCGTCGGGTGAGCTTCTTCGCCTTTGCTTCTCCGGCCGGCCGTGGCGGCGAAGGGAGGAGTTGGCGGAGTTTCGGCGAACCGTTTTTGTGGTTGGTGGTTCTGGTGCTTTCCTCTGTTGTTCCTGCTCTGGCCGCCGTGGTGGCGTGGGGAGCGGCTTCTGGAGGTGGATCGGTGATGGTGGTGGTGGACCTGGGTGTCGGCGGGGCGCTGGAAGATGGGTGGTGGCCGGGAGCGGGCGCTGTGGCCGTGGTCGTTCAGAGTTCTTCAGTTCCGTCGCTCGGCGGCAGACGGCTCTTGCGGTCGTCTACATGTTGTGGTGGTGCTCGGCTTCCGGCGGTTGTGGTACGGCGTCTCCGGCGATGCTTAGGCTCTTGGGGATCGACGCGGATCCGATTGTGTTCTCTTCAGGCGACTCGGGGTGCTCCGTGCAAATTTCTGGGTTCTTTTGTAATTTCTTTGTTTCTTTGGGACCTAGCTGTATTTGTACTGAGTTTCTTGATTTATGAATCGGATCCTTCCTCAAAAAAAAAAAAAATGTCGCGGTTGACGCGGTGCGCCCGGTCTCCGGACGGGCGCCCATCGGCTGTGATGATCCACGGCCTAGCCGGCCGGCCTGCCGGAGGGGAGGAGATATATTGATGAACCATGCATGTGGCCATGTGTGAGATATAACTAAGCACTAAATACGGGTGGATTAATAGTTTTGACCCAAACAAAGGAATGGTTGCTCGCGGTGGTGACTAGACCAATAATATCACTCCACTCGCCTCTACGCGGAAGAAAAAGCGAAAAGAAACATAGCTAGACACACCTCCAGCCATGAGATTACTCCATTGAGCTCCACACGGATCACCCATCCCCACCGTTCACCACCCACCTAGTCCATCCAACGACTCAAAGTAAACCACCAAAACACATGCACAGATGCTCCAGCGGTCCAGCCCCAAGAGAAGAGAACCCACCAAAACACATCGCACGCACGCTCCGGAACAAATTCTAAGGTGTCAGAATAGATTTACAATTTAGATACCATGGTTAATGGTCAAAATTAAATCAGGCAAATCCGATGACGACTATAAAATTAAGTATCGGCTCTGCTAACCAATTAAACTGCAAGTTATCTGGCTATGTGCTCTGTCTTGTTTCACTCCTTGCCGTCGTCGTCAAGCACCTAGTCACATACCGACTCTAGTCTACTATTGTAGTTGATGGCGTCTCAACGATGTCATCGTGGCGAGGGCGCCGCCATATACACCACACATGTCGCCCATGACGAAGTCCGCGATGATGTACCTAGGGTCCCATGACCAGCATAGCGACGGGGCTCGGGAAGGAGTCGACAGACCTGGCCCACTGTTGTGCGGACCGTGCCGGCCGTATAGGGCCCAAAATTTTGGGCGTCCAAATTTGAATTCTAAGGAATCGTATGACTATAAACAATTGTACATGGAAACGTGAAAGAAACAGAGTTACTGGTCAGGATGAAATTGGTTTTCCATCAGACCACGAAAAAACTGAGTTTAGTCTCACGTACGGACTTCAGGTAATTTGTTCGAATCCTCCTTCCCGCATATTATTTTGTCCATTGCCGTGGGAAACAAAAAAAAACTGTGCAGCCACTCCGTCTTTTTCTCTGAGGGGGAAATCGACGCACTAACCTTGCATGCTAACGAGTGATGCCTCGGGGCTACACCACAGAGTGTGAAAACATACGTATACATTATCTATTTGAATATTAAAATTTATCCAGCTTCACAAACGGTATTGATATTGTTTAAAGAGGAACGAAATTAATAGTTCAAACTGGTTTGGAAAATTCGTAGGCCCTCATCTGGGCACCTGGACGTGAGGTAGTGGACTCATACGAGAGACCAACTTGTCGATCGATCAAGCTAGCAACATGAGAAACTGACAAGAAGCGTCGAGCTCCAGCTCGTGTTCCTTTCCTTCCAGACTTGTGCTTGCGATCAACCGATCACCCACCCTCAATACCAATCGGCACTTCGATAGGGATTAACATCACCGAATTTAAACAAACAGAGAATAGAGCCCCATTTATAGTTTCGCACAGGGATCCAAATTTTACAAGCCCGGTACTGGGAGTCGGAGAGGACGCCCTTATGGTAGAGCAAGCGGTGCATTGCCTCGGTCGACATTCGTGGGCAGTCCGCGTAGCCGTAGCAGTGACGCGATGAAAATGTCCCGGACCGAGCGTGAAGCTCGGCGCCGTTCGTGAAGATGAAGGAGACGACGACGATGTCAGTGCGTTCGGACATGTGCCTGTCGGCGTGTTGATCTACCGGCCGTAGGCGGTCGGTCGGTCGGGGAGGATTGATAAACCGTGTAGCTATGCGTGAATTTCTACAAGTACTTAGTTGTGTAAAATATGTACGTGGATTTGTTGGGTGGTAGAAATATGTACGTGGAGCTGTTGGTCGTGGACGGTATCTAGACCTAGTACGTGAGAAAAATGAATGTGTAGCAATAAGTACGGGTTGATTAATACAGTTGACCCAGTGGTTGCTGGCGGCCAATCCACGCGGATGAAAAGGCGAAAAGAAAAATACTGCTAGCTAAACACGCTGCAGCCAATGAGATAGTCCACTGAGCTCCAAACGGATCGCCCATCCTCACCGTTCAGCACCCACCCAGGGCATCCATCCAACGACTCGAAGGAAACCAACAAAAACCTGCAGTCCCGAGAGAAGATAACGAATTCAATTCATTCCCTTCGATTCTCAGCAGCCACTCACCATTCCCCTCGATTCCCAGTCGCGCCGCCTCGATCCCCTTTCTCCACCGCTCACCGCAGCACGCCGCCGTCGGCCTCCCGTCTCTCGCCGCAGCCCACCAGATCCTGCTCGACCTCCTTCTCCACGGGCCTCCCCCAGCTCCTGCTCATGGTTCCTCAGGACGGGGAGGAGGAGATCAAGCCCGCCCCTCCCCCACCTCCTGCTCCTCACTCCCAAGGATCTGGCCGCCGACGACCGGGAGCCCATGCACGCCACCTCTTTCCTCAAGACCTGGCGGGGCCGGGACGTCAACCGCTCTCCTCCAAGCCCCACCTTCGCCCGACCTCGACGCCACCTTCATCCCGGACCTCGTCCACGTCCTCACCGACCCAAAGGTCGATTCTTTTCTTCTTCCTTTGGCCGCTGCCGCCTGATGATGCAAGACGCTGTGTTTCTGGTCTCGCTCTGTTCTGTTCGTCAGCGTTACTATTTATTAGGCCCCCGTTACGTTATTACAGCCAGCCCTCTGCTAATTTTAGATTTTTATCAAATGCACGCAGAACTCTGTCAAGAGAGCAGCTGCTGCGGCTTAATTATTAGATGAGACGCAAGATGCGTATGCCTGCTTGTTCGGTGTTCTCTCTGTAGTTATTATACACATAGCAGCGTGAGTGAGATCAATTCATGGAAATTGTTTTGATGCGTGGAGGAGTTGATTAAGCAGCTACGTCCGTACGTGAGCATTTTTTTTCTTTTGTCATGAATGCAGTTGCAGGACATAATATCCAGCTCTAGCTAGCTAGCTAGTAGTCTTTTTTACTTCTTTTTCTGTAACATAATATGGATGGCCGTGTTGATTTCAAGTGCCAAACTGTGAGCTTTATTCTTATTATTTTGGTGCTGGTATCTATCAACTCAAATTGGTTTGTTTGCTTCACCTGGTGAAGAATGCTATTTGTCGCAATTTGTACATTTTCTCGTGCACTGGGTTAATCGTGCAGTTTATTAGTTTGCTGCTGCTGAGCCTGGTTATGTTACATCTGACGAAGAATTTACCTCTCAGGTCATGCTCCTTTCCTGCCCTTCGGGTCTACGTGGCAGTTGCGGTGACGATGGTGGAGGCCCCGGTGAAAGAGCAAGACCTCGTGTATGTCGCGGGCGCCATCGGGAAGGTCGGCTCCCTGCAAGGTATCTTGCTCGCGACCATCAGTTGGCCATTCATTTTATTGCTGCGTTGACCCGAAATTCAATGTGCAGGGAGCTCATCAAGCTCGGTTTCCTAGTCCGAGACACCATCCGGGCAAGGAGAGGACGCCTTCCATGTCATGTAGCTGCTGGTCCGAGGCAGGGGAGGTAGTTTTATCTATCTCCATCCGCTGTCTTTGATTTGGAGTGTTCTTGTCAAGAAAGTCTGCTTTTTTTACAATGCAGTAGGCTTCTAGTGATTGGCAAAATATATATCATGTTTAGGATCATGGATTCCATGATTTCTTATCTCAGATTAAGCATGATCTGTTTTTAGACATGAATTTCTGTTGTGAATGACACTAGTTAGGTGTATTCCGTCTGCTACTGGTTTTGCTTAACTCTTGACTTGATCTTGTTGAGTATATACACTATAGGTGTATGTGATCTGAGGTTGCTGGTTATTTGTCTGATCATATTTCTCTTTGTTCTTGGATAGTAGTTCATAATATCTATAGTTTTTTCTTGGTTTGTTTGATCCTACGGTTTAGCTACTAATTCTCCCTAATTGCCTAAGTTCCTCATTGATGATTAATTCTAGCTATCTGTCAATAATAATGTGTTCTACTTTATCTTATCTATGGCAGTCTGAGTTTGAAAATTGCTATGTTATGAAAGTTTACTTATTTTCCTGTAACATAGACGGGGGTGTTAATTTCAAGTGTCGAACTGTGAGCTTTATTTTATTTGTATCTAGCTCAAATTGGTTTGTTTGCTTCACCCGGTGAATAATGCTATTTGGAATCGTAGGCTCTCTAAAGCGATAACCCAACCACATTGTTTTTACTGGTTTCATCCCTATGGGTGAAAACCGTATCGTCTGGTCAGATTAGCAGCTGACTTGCAATTGTACCCACAGCCCCATCTCATATGCAAGACACGCTGTTTGGTCTTGTTTTGCTCGTTTGCAGTAGGCCTCTGTTATGTTACAGTTCTCTGTCAATTTAGATTATTAGATGCACAACTTTGTTTAGTGAGCTGCTGTGTCTTAGTTAGATAAGACAGAAAGATGCATATGCATGTTGGTTCGTGTTCTGTAATTGTAGACAGAGTGTGAGTGACATTCATGGAAAATAGATGCGTGGAGAAGTTAAGCAGCTACGTGAGCATTTTTTGTTTGTCATGGATGCAGCTGGGCGTATCCAGTTCTAGCTAGCTAGTATCTGTATGTATATAACGCCTACTTCTTTTTCTGTAACATTTATGGCCGTGTTAATTTCAAGTGTCGAGAAGTGTGAGCTTTAGTTGTTTATTTTGGTGATGGTATCTAGCTCAATTTCGTGTCTGGTGTACAATTTCAGAGATGGCTTATAGATTGGATATATTGCACTCTGCTATAAATAAATCTTTAATGTCATGCTAAATTTGGTAGATTTTGTCTTGAACTGGGTTGATGGTGCAGCTTATTGGTTTGCTGTTGCTAAGCCTGATTATGTATGATCTAGTAGCGATTGCTGTTGTGAGTGAGACTCGGTAGGCTTATTACATAAGCTACTGGCTATGGTGGTTATGATTAACTCTTGACTTGATCTTGTTGAGGATATACACAGCTATGTGATCTGTTGGTACTGATTCTTGGTTTGATCAAATTTCTCTTTGTTCTTTGATAGTAGTACCGGCTTGGCTTACTTTTAGATAATTAGATAAGGCAGAAAGATGAGTAGCCTGTTTGCTTGGTGTCCTGTAATTACAGACATAGCATGAGTAAGATTCATGGAAAATAGATAGATGCGTGGAGAAGTTAATATTCAGCTACATGAGCATTTTTTTTTGTCATGGATGCAATTGCAGGGCGTATCCAGCTCTAGCAAGCACTCTGTATGTATGCAATGTTTACTTCTTTCTCTGTAACATAGTTAGCCATTCCATCTATTGCTGCATTGACCCGTATGCAATGTGTAGGGAGCACATCAAGCTCGGTTTCCTATTCCGCGCTGCCATCCGGTGCAATCAGAGGGCCCCTTCCATGGCATGTAGCTGCTGGAGCTGGGCGGAGCGCTGCTGGTCCAAGGCAGGGAGGGTAGTTTTGTCTATTTCCATCTTTTGTTCTTGATTTGGAGTGTTCTTGTCAAGAAAGTCTGCATTTTCTACAATGCGACGGGCTACTAGTGATTGGCATAATATATATCATGTTGAGGATCATGGATTCCATGATTTCTTATCTCCGATCAAGCATGATCTGTTTTTAGACATGCACTTCTGGTTGTATGATCTTGTAGTGATTTCTGTTGGGAATGACACTGGTTAGGTTTATTAGGTGAGCTACTGTCTTTAGTAGTTATCATTAACTCTTGACTTGATCTTGCCGAGTATATACATACACTAGGTATGTGATCTGTCATTGCTGGTTATTGGTCTGATCGAATATCACTTTTGTTTTTGGAAAGTAGTTAATAATATCTACTCCCTCCGATCCATAAAAAGTGTCGACACTTTTTATGGATCGGAGGGAGTAGTCTTTTCTTGATTTCTTCGATGGTACAATGTAGCTGCTAATTTTCAGTAATTGCCTAAGTACACTTTTTATGGATCGGAGGGAGTAGTCTTTTCTTGTTTTCTTCGATGCTACAATTTAGCTGCTAATTTTCAGTAATTGGATGATTAATTCTAGCTATCTCTCAATCATGTTATGTTCTAGTTTATCTAATCTATGGTTGTTTGAGTTTGAAAATTTCTATGTTATCTAGTTTCGCTATGATTTATCTAATCTGGCATTATCTTTATTTTCTCTAGCTTCTCCTGGTTTTGCAGGACGCGTTACTCACTGTTGATACTGAAAATATATTTTTGTTCAACTCCTGGCATCCTAATATTGGAATGTTTATCATGCCATTGTGCTGATCCAAGGATCTTTTTGGCTTGTAGAGAGTAAACCTGACAAAGCTGGGGGCATTACACGATGGAGATGCTGGAACCACTACATCTTCTAAGCACCTTGTTGACCAACAAACAATCTGGAATAAGTGCCAGATATGAATCCCGTGTGGGGTATCCCCAAGGTCCACTGCGGCGACCTTGATGCCACTACTATGGATCTCATCGATATGGATATCCAAAGGTACCTCTTAGGTCGCACTCAAACTGATTGCTGCCATTCTATCTTGCAATAATCGATTTGTTGCCATTTCCTCCTGCTTTGTAGTTACTGAAATGATATCAAATTGACCTATGTGGCACCACCGGCAGGAAGGGCTTTCGTGGCTGGTCCCCGATGGGGATCTCACACCATATGTCCAACGAGTTCGGCAGCGGTGCGCTGCTGATGTTGCCGGAGAGGACGTCGCCGTCCTTGCTACTCGGCCATGGACGACCAGGACTTCCTCGAGCACAAGGTGTCTAGGATGGACGGCATCACCATCAAGTACAGCGTCGAGGTAATCTCACTCTCTCCATCCCTGATGGTTTGGTATGTATGGTTGCTGTAAAATTTAGCCGACTTGTCCAGTTTTCAGCATGAATCTTATTGGAGATAACAAAGCATAGAAAGGAATAACACTTGGGTTTTCTTGGTCCCAGGAGTAATAAATCCATAGGTGTACCATAGTACAAAAATACTTGGCTTTTCTCATATCAGTTGCATAATTTGCATGACTTGTTCTTTTATTTCACTGGAACACCTTCCAGTCACCAAATGTTAGTATATGATATTGAACATGCTTTATGCCCGTGCTGATGCTTGGCCTTGCGTAGTTTATCTTGTTTGTGTGTCTAGTAATGGTTTCTAGTGCCGTAGAAGTGAATCTGTGTTGGTTTGTTGTCGTGCAGGTGATGGACGAGCCGGGCTTCTTCAACCTTTTTTAGTCGCTGGAGCACATGGAGCAGCATATTGCTGTGGCATTTGTTAGGGGAGAAGTGGATGTGGCCTTGATGCAGCAGCTGGTGAAAAGTGGAGCTGGACAACAGGTAGCCATGGCTGCTAACTACTTCCTCCTTCACCTTGGCTACCGCTGCTGCGAGGGCAGCAAGTTCACTGCGCCGCAACCACGGTAGTGGTGGCGTTTGGCATCAATTCATGGTTCATGCTGCAATGGTTACCTTCTAGTTAGTCCCTAGATTAAAGATTGATGGATGTTTTTTGTAGAATTGTTACCCGGTTGATGGTTTTTGCACTCGAATACAGAATTTTAGATATCAAACTGGGTGCAAACAGTTTGGAATTTGGAGATTATAGTCAAATAAAGTTGTAGCGGACGTCAATAGCTTTCCTGCTTGCCTGATTCCGGAGAACGGTTTGGAAACGGGTGAAAAAACAGTGTAGCTAAACATGTAGTTTTGAACTGACATTGTAATGTCACGTCAGTTATCATCAATTACGACAACAACAACAACAACAACAACAACAACAAAGCCTTTTTTCCCAAACAAGTTGGGGTAGGCTAAAAAGGGCAGCCCCGATGCAGTAGCTCCCGCTTGCGCAGGGTCCGGGGAAGGGTCCGACCACTTTGGGTCTTTAGTACGCAGCCTTTCCCTGCATTTCTGCAAGAGGTTGTTTCCAGGACTTGAACCCGTGACCTCATGGTCACAAGGCAGCAGTTTTTACCGCTGCGCCAAGGCTCCCCTTCTGTATTAAATTATGGTTTCAGCATTGCAGTTGAAGAGGATGTTCTGTAGGTATTAGAACTTATATTGTTTGTCATATTTAGTGTTCTCTATTAACTAATACTAAAAGACTAAATTGTCTGCGCTGTAGGTACTAAATATTCTGTAGTCGCTGTGTTAATTATCTGGATGTACAGTGCATATTGTAAATATCAATTGTGCACTATTCTCCTTCAGTTTGACTTAACAGTTATGTCAGTCTGACTTTTGGAGCTTGTTATATTTAATCGATTGTTATGTTCATCCATCATTTGCAGGGCATCTGGAGAGACATGGAGCTAGAGCTGGGTAGGAGGGAACAATGGCCGCCGGATCCGGCGTGACTCTTGCCATTCTAGATCCGGTTGTGCTGCTGGTTTACTGGCCACGAGCTCCTATGCCTCGCACACAGCTGTAGGCCCGTCCGGTCCTTGGCTTGTAGTCCCTTGCCTCTCGCCTCCGTGCGACGGCAGCGAGTTCGCCGCAACCGTGCTGGTGGTGATGCTCTGCCTCGACTAAAACCTCTTCAAGTGAGTTCCTGGTTTATCCACATGTCCAATTTCCTCCCTCTTTGCTCCGGAGCATGGCTGGTCGGCTGCGACTCTAGCCATCGAGCTGCTGCCCTGTCCTTGGCCATCCAGCCAGTTATGATGTGCTAATTTTTGGTTGAGTTGAATATTGGTCATTTACTTTGTTTTGTTTCTACAGTCCCTATATTATTGCAGTTGATCTGGTTGTTACTGTTTAATGTCATATACATACCTGATGATATTGAAGGGGAGCCTTGACGCAGCGGTAAAAGCTGCTGCCTTGTGACCATGAGGTCACGGGTTCAAGTCCTGGAAACAGCCTCTTGCAGAAATGCAGGGAAAGGCTGCGTACTAAAGACCCAAAGTGGTCGGACCCTTCCCCGGACCCTGCACAAGCGGGAGCTACTGCACAGGGGCTGCCCTACATACCTGATGATATTGCTTAGCTCATCTAGAGTCGCATGGTTACTACTCTGGTCCATTAGCTTGATTTGTAGATTTCGCTATGTCTATTTGCTTAAGTCCTCGCCTTATCCAGCTGATTGGATCCTTAAAATACATTAAAGTGAATTTGTATGATCATTCCCCTCCTTTAGAATCCTATAGGTGGATTTCTTTGTTGATCCTGTGATTGTACATGCTTTTCTAGATCACTCCATGCCTAGGGTACTCTGTATGACCCATATACATCCTTGTCCATTTTCGCCCAGGAAACATGCTTGCAATGTTCGGCTTGATCGGGCAGCATGGTTGCAGTGGTATTTGTTGAGTTTCAGGTGTTATGCACAGAATCATCTATACATGAGCATAGTGCTGTTGTGGGTGGATGATGGTGCCCAGGTAAGGTCCACAGGTCGAAAGGTCCTCCTGGGAAGATTAGGAAGCCTCGTTTGTTTTTTTTGTGTTCCTGTGCTAGATGAGATTGTCGAACGAATCTGTTAAAAATTAAGCCTGCTTCAGTTACTCCGGAATCTCAGCTATGAGACTGAAATTTTGTTATGATAGCCTGTTGTTGGCTGTCCCCAATCTGCATAGAGCAGTTCATCTTTAGTTTTTTATTTGTTAAACACAATAAAATATTTCATGTTAGGTACATACAGCAGTTTATGAGTAGCAATGTGTGTTTTGTTCCGGTGGAATGGTTATTTGTTAGTATGTCCTCCTTGCAATTTATGGAGGATTTCTGTATGATTTTGGTATTTTTCATTTCACAGATCATAAATAGACTAACTTTTGCGCCTTTTATGATTCTATGATTAATTTTGCACCTGATGTACTGCCTTTTGAGAGAAACAACTCATATCAGGTTGTTGCGCTGCAGCTGGTGTGACGCCCTCGCTGCTTGGGTTCACCGCCGACGTCTCCGTGGCCAGCAGCCACGGCGCTGCTGATGTCGCCGGAGAGGAATGTCGCCGTCCTGCTGCTCAACGGTGGGTGACCAGGACTTCCTGCTCCAGGGTGCTCTTGGTCGTGGCCTTCGAGCCAATGACCCCTCATATTGGTTCGGTGACGATGGCTGATCATTTTTTCAGTGTATGCTTAAGGTTGAACTATTGGATATTCCACTGAATGTTAATTCTTTCACGTGCCAACAGAGTTGAATGCTCGATGTTGATCAGCTAGTGCTATTTAGTGGGTTGTGTACATTGAGGAGCAAACATGGCTGTCGGATCCGGCCAGACATCTATTGTTTTTCTTGAAGTGATGTTGCTAGCTAGTGAGCTCGTGTGGCTGATGTGTTTCTCATGGGTTGTGCTAGTTGTAGCAGTCATCTCATGACAAAACATGTTGTGATGATTTAGTTTTATGCCTTGCCTGCTGATTTAGGCGAGGAGAGCTGTTGCCATCATGTAGTGTTTGTTCCCAACCAGCTAGCATGTTGAGTTGTTCCAAAATTAGTGGGGGCCTTAGTGGAGCTGTGTATATATACTAACTTATGTAACTCACGTTTTGTCCTTTTTTTGGAGATTACTTGTAATGATCAAATAATACTGGTATCTTTATAAAGACATACAGATATGTATATATATCGAAGCGTGTTTCATATACTCCCATGCACCCAACTGATTTAGTCATAGGTATGCCAACGTGTCCAAGCTCTCTCGCTTTTCTCTCTCTTCTTAATTAGTGGATGAGATTTTTTGTGTAACATGTTTGGTTATTGAGTAGCTTTTTACACGCTACAGGAAAAGGAAAAAAATAAAACTAAACCACATGTCTAAGCAGCCACGTGACATCCACCTAGGCCTAGGAAAAATCCCATAGGCCACGTGGAAAACAATATGCTAGACAAATAAAACCAGGAAATCACTAGAAAAAAAAGTCCTTTTAAAAGGTCTGGCTCGCGTGCTACTACTAGCATATTAATGTCGTATTTTTCCTTCTCGTGCGCTCTCTGCTCGCCAAGTGTTAGCTTATTCTTTCGCTGGGACCTTGTGGCTTGTCTACATGTGTTACAAATTTCAGAAGGAGGCAATTTTGGTGTGGTTTCTCCTTCTGACGCAGTGGGAGGCTGTAAGCGCATTTATTTCGAGATTCAAAATTTTAAAACATAATAGTTTGAAAACTGTTCTGCCAAATTATGAACCTTTCACTTTTGAGGTCCTCGCTCGGTGTTTTTGTACCTCGGGTTTTTTTATACTTAACAATTTTTTTACTTCATAATTTTGTATACTTTATGATTTCTGTACTTTGACTTTGTGTGTTTTATAATGGACTTCAGTGTACATGTACTTCGGATTTTTGTACTACGGATTTTTCTGTACTCGAAAATTTTGTATTTCGAAAATTTTACTCTTTTTTTACTTTTCGCGCAACGCGCAACGCTGCGTCCAGCAATGTGCTCCGCGGCACGCGAACAACCAGCCTCGACGCAAGAAGAAAGAAAATGAACTGCGTGTACGTGGAGCTAGCTAGCTGGGTGTGCATCGACGCAAAAGTTAAGAAAACAAAATGCTAGCTACTCCCTCCGTTTTTTAATATAAGATGTTTTAGCATTTGTCCACATTCACATATATCTAGATGTATATAGACATATTTTAGTGTGTGTGCACTCATATTAGTATGCATGTAGACAATATGTTAGATAGCTAAAACTTCTTATATTTATGCACGGAGGGAGTAGCTGGCTGGGGTGTGCCTGATGCATGCAGCTGCGCGCATGGTGCTGGCCAGCTAGGTAGCTCCCACTGCACGTACGACGCGGGCGTGGCCACCAACGTGGCTGTTTCCACGACTGACGACTTTTCGATCCGGAGCGGTAACCGAAAACCAGTAGGCTGACATCAGCTGAGCTAATTCTCAGTCAGCAGTTCATATGCATTGTACAAATTAGTACTGATCATGTACTCCGTATATCAGAACCACCGGGCTAGGAATACCATGTACGTACGTGCATGCTCAGTTGCTCACTACAACAAGGTAGACAAAACATGTGTGTGGTTAAACACTCCGACTGCTCCACCACAGACTATGCCCGATTAGGAATTGGATGTCAAGCTTGGATGTAACGAGACCTGCCACCTGATGGTAAAATCGGGCCGGGAGATCTGGGCGAAGTCTGGACAGTGCTTTCAGTGGACTATGAAAGAAAGTGACCGCGTGGCTGCTGGAACTGAACATTGAACGTGCCGTCGCGAACCCTAGGTGCCACCCCCATGCTCACATGTGTCAAAACGAATTTTTGTGAATTTAGGTGTCAATTTTGTGACATGATAATCACAATATGTGACTCACATGTTGTATCCACATAGTAAATTGTTTTCAGAATTCTATCTGTATGACTTATTTCACAAGGCCTCTTCTTGACCGTGAAACTTTGCTTAAAGTTTCAGTTAGCCATCTGGAAAATAAAACATCCAGAGATCCAACGACGATGCTCCACTACATTACATGCATGGACCAGATTGACTAGGCAAATTCCGGGTATGAGTACTTTCATCTCATAGGATACTTTTCATCTCTAGTTAGGGCGATTAATTCCCGGATTTTTCCCCTCCACGCACAGTAGTTTCTTCACGGTGCACGGGCCAGCAGGCGTGTACCTACAAATGAGAAGCATGCATGCATGTGCAATCGGATCAAGAGAAGCTACCTGAGAGTGAAACAAAACTGACCACACATGCAATGCAAACAACCATGGTTGGACATGCGTTTGCATCATTTTCTTAAAAAGAACATAAAACAACTACATTCATAAAGACTGGACTCTCACAACACATAATATCCGAAACAAGTTGAAACTCACGGTTCACGGCACATACTTAAATTCAGACTAGCAGCAGTACCACCGACCATTCAGAGTGCTTGGGTTGGGAAGGCCCAGATGGAGCACTGCCACTAGTTCTTCGTCGCACCACCGCCAGTGGCATCAACGGCAACAACATCTCCGCCAATGCCGTCCCACCTTGCTGAAGCCCCGGGCAGCCAGGGCGCCGACATCGTGGCGGAGACCAGAAGCACCGCCATGCGGTTAAAGTCCTTGTACATGGCCCTGACGAACAACTCCTGCTGCCCGACGGAGCCCGCCACGGGGCCCAAGGGCAGGAAGCTCACTCTCCAATAGTTGCCGGAGTCGGGCCCGGAGACCCTCACCATGCCGGCGCCCTGTGGCGCGTCGCCCGAGGGCTGGTACAGGGTGGAAACGTCCACGGACTCGCCGGGGTGGACGATTCCGAGCTTGTCCGAGTCGTAGTAGCCGTGGATGACGTGCAGGGAGAGGTGCTGCCGGATCGCCTCGGGCGGCATGGCCTTGATAAGCGCCATATCGTCGTTTTCGAGGGCGAGAACTGTGAGTGGGTCGTCGTGCCCCATGATGTCGCCTATGAGGCCCGTGGATGCGAGCAGGCCGCTGAACTCGCCGAGCTCTGGGAACACCACCAGGATGGCGGTGATGATGTCGGCGGCGGCGTCGCAGGGTGGTGAGGATGCTACGAGGAGGAGAATGAGAACGGTGAGGGAGTACTTGGACTCTTGGAGGTGAGAACGAAGGCGAGCGGTGACGCCATCGTGTAAATCGATCTGAACAGCTTGTGGGTGGCCTTGGTTTTATAGCAAATGGCAGTGGCTTGCCTGCCAGTCAGAATGATAGGAGACTAGTTGCTGCAATTTCGTGTTTTACTTTTTTTTTTTGACTTGCGTGTTTTACTTGTTTGTACTGTCATCAAGGTTCAAGATTTCAGAAAAGCAACGCTAAGCACTCTTTCCTTAAAGTCTTATCGACACGAACCGCACTAGCTACCGCACGAGATTTCAGTAGGTGCTGAATATTTTGCTCAAACTGAAATTCAAAACCCATAGTCACTGTGTCGTAGGTGAGAAAGCATATCTACAGATATCATGTCTAAAACACTTTGCTGAAAATGGGCACTCTAGTTTTAAAGACATCGATAAGGAAAGCATGATTGTGCAGACGGATCTTAGCTTAGACGTTTGGTCTAAAATTGATGTATTACAAAGTTAATTTTGAAAAAACAGATCATCGTATAATTAACATACATATGTGATTATTCATTCACTGTTTTGTTTAACTTTACACCTGAACTCTGAGCTAGCCGGCGATGCCAACATGACATCGAGAAGGCGCCCTTTTTTTGGGTGTTTCTGATAATACAAAATACATGCATTGTTGTTTGTGGTAATGCCCGAATTTACAACCCGTTACTTACTCACTTTTTCACTTGTGGATTTTGTTATTCTACATTGTTTACTAGCTAAATTTTAACTTTTGGGATATTTTGTATGGACATGGTAAACAATTTTGAGAAATTTCCACGATTTATGAGGTATGCGTCAGACTTCAAGAAACCCCGGATACGTCGTGACATACAACCGGGGGGTTCCAAAGAAAGGCCTCTTGTTCTTTGTGAACCTTTACGGTCAAAAAAAAAAAACCTTTGCTTAATTTCCCGACGAAAACAGAGATATCCAGCGGCAGTTGTTGCTCCATTACATTGACTAAAATGAACTAGGCCAGTTGGAGGCTTGGAGCAGTTCTCCAGATCGGATACTAACTGACATAGCAGCGTGACCAGCGTCTCGTCACGCCGCGCGTTTAGTGAGAATATTTTTTTTTGATAATTTGTGTATTTTTTTAAGTGTGTTATATGTATTATAAGGAAGGGTTATAGTTATAATGTGTGTAATGTATACTTAGTTTAAATTCAATTTGAAATCATTCCGTAACGTCACGCCGCGCGGTTAATGAGAATATTTTTTGCGATAATTTGTGTATTTTTTTTAGTTGTTTCAGATTTATTGTAAGGAAAGGTGATAGTTATAACTTGTGTAATGTACTTAGTTTGAATTAAATTTGAAATCATTGTGTAATTAGAGGGAACAAATTTGTATTTTCTCGAAATATTTATGTAGTAAAGCATTTTTTTTTTAGAAATGTGAGTACATAATTAGATAGATTTAAGTTATATTGCTTGTAAACATGTTAGCTAAATTGGAATGGTCAAATTTAGTTCCATTTTGCCATAATTGTATTATTTAGCACTGTAATAAGACGGAATATATTACGGGTATGTGGAAATACTGATTTATTTTTAGCATTTATTAATGCTATATGTGTAGTTGGAGAGAGTTTAGTTAAATTACTCGTAAACAGTAATCTGTATGAAAGGTTGCAGTAAGTTAGTATTTTGCTTTAAAAATTTAATGTACCTCCATAATCGGAGGAAATATATTATGTGAGCATTTATTAAATTCGATTTTATAAAATTGGTGGAAATGCATTTACTTTGTGTGTAAAATTTCTCCAATTTGGATTTTTTTTAAATTATTGTAAAGTTCATCAATCATGTATGGAATGCAATAGCTCTACAAATTTTCATACATCTTTGCAGGTTGAAACATGTTTTTATTTTGTTATGAATAGGCAGCATTTTTGTTGAGCATTTCTGAAATATTAAATCGGCGCGGCGACACGCCACGCCCTTGATGAGAGAATGTGATGTAGTTTTTTGTTTTTTAAGTGCTACATATTGTGAATAATTGTTGGAAGGTTTGAGTCCGGATTTTTTTTTCTGTATAAGAGAGGACTTGTTGCTGTGTAGGTTTGAACAAATGGGCAAACAAATAGAAAGTAGATGAAAGTCATTTCCATATAAATATGGGTTGCAAGATGCGTCGGGCAAAGCAATCGACAACGAAAGGGAGATGAGAATCAGAAATTCCCAACTCTGCACTGACATTGTTTTAATACTACTAAATTGAAATGGTAAAATATGTTTCCAGTTTACAACAAATATTTTATTTTATTTCTTAGTCGGAGGAAATGCATTATAATTACCTCGAAGTATGTTAACCAAATTGAACATTTATTGAATTTGACTGCATATTTGGAGGGAATTAAGTTATATTATCTATAAATATAAACCATTTTGAAATGGTATGATCTGTTTGCATTTTGGCCTAAATATTTAATTTAGCTCTATAATCAGAGGGAACTTGTTATATGAGCATAGTATGGTTGTATTTTTCCATAAAATTGTCCAAATATCGGCCAATTTGATTTATTCAAACATGTTTGTTTTTGTGCCGACAATAGTTATTATTTTTACCTAGCATTTTGATATATTTCTCATATTTTTTTCGGTGGTTATTCGTGGAAATTTCGTCAGTTCTTTTTTTTTGGAAAAAAAAATACTGGCAAGTGGGCATTCGGACACGGCGTACTCGAATAACCAACGGATGAAAAAGGAGTCCAAGAGGTCAGTAGAAGATCCAAGGCATCATAAATTCTGCAGGGATGAAAAGTGGAAGTACAAAATTAGCCTAAGCACACTAAGATAGTCAATTCCTGAAGCACACAACAGTAGGCAAAATATGATGGACTATCTAAGCCACTCTGTAGATAATCATCACAAAACAAAAATGCACACACAATTGTAAGAAGTATTCAGTAAACAGCATGAGTAGTTGTGGGTCGATATAAACAGGAGACGGGCGTGCACACATGCCTTAGAACTAACTGAAGCATACAGTCATAGCGTTGCCATTACACACCAAAAAAACTAAATATAATGCATCGTCTATTGTTATCTGAAAAGCTGCAGCATGTGGCACTGGCATACATTGGAAGGATGAACTATATATAGTAGCATCAACATAATAGAAGATAGATAGTTCTAAGCACTGAAAGAACACCTTGCTCGCAATGCACGACTGTGTAAGTTGAAGAAAAAGTAACTGTGTTAAATAGGTTGGTGTTCTGAAAATGAAATATCGCCTCACTCAGTGGTGGAGGTATTTCCGAAATGCATAGAAAAATATGTAAGTTTTTGGTATAAAATTCTTTAAGATATACCTGAACATTTGGGCAGAATAGTAGGAACCAATGACTAAAGAGGATTTATACAAAGGGAGAATTATCCGCTGAGCGCAATGGAACACATAAATCTAGTATTTGGTGAAAAGCGATTTAGCTAACAATATATGGATCACTATCAGTGTACATATCACACAGCATTGAATTTTTTTTTGAAAGGATATAAAGAACACTAAAGGGCACTCTGGTATCATAGCTCAAAATAAGTTATCATATTATGTAGAAGTTGTTGCTCTTGAACCTAAATAGTGGAATGGCCAAGGAATTATTACAAACGAACCTAAGAATTATGGATTCCATGCTATATTGGTAAGAAAGCTTTATTGGAAAATCTAATATTAAGATGACATAGATGTGGATCCCTTTTCAACATCTAAATAGAATCCCGTATGACTCAAGTATGGAATATTCTTATTAAATTAATTTTGCATTGGCGACAGATAAAAATATTCTGGTAGATCTACCAAGGAAATATTACACGCTCTGTTACATATGATTTTGAGGAATGTTGTAAGTTCTCTACAATTTAAATATGAACATACCTTTTGTTAAATGCTGGAGATATATACCATGCAGATGATATCAGAGTTAGTGTATATCTGGGAGGAAAAACGTACATCATCCAAATCAGCTCCATAGGAATCATACACTAATTCCGTTGGGTAATATAGTCACATGGAAAAACATGTGTTTGCAAATCTTCCTGTTGAGAATCAATATGAACCGGCTCCTTAGTGATTGATCTTGATGTATTGAACGGAAGCTTACTGCAGGGTGCCACTTAGGTGACGCAGAACACTCCAGCTGGTTTTCCTCCGCAGTCTGCTCCCTAAAACTGTAACTCGTCCTGCAGCATGTGACTTCCAGAAAATTATAGAGAGAAAGACAGACATGAAAGAACAGAAAATCGTGATGTTTACCTCTAGTCAAGGATTTGTATCAGGAGGATGCAGCGTTTGATGCTTTCCTGTTGAGAGAAGGTCACTGGAAGTGGGGGCGACGATGCAACTGGAGATTGGATCTCCTACAGCTGCTTGGAGCGCGCCAGAGCTAAAGGATCGACATGCATCCGGCGAAAGGCGGCGGAAGGGATTTGAGGATTCAGCAGGAGCACGAATAAATTGTGAGGGAAAGCAGGTGAGGTCAGAAGCGAGCGGAGCGAGCGCGGAAGGCGGCGACCGGAGGCGGAGAAGAAATTCCCGCTGAGAATCAGCTTATATACGTGTGGCAGCCCTTGAATTCCTGCATTTCATAGACTGAAATCTTAAGCGAAACGCAGGAGCCAGGAATTTGTACTTGCGGTTGCAGCGATGCAGAAAGGCAAGGGAGCAGCAGGAGGTTCGAGTAGAACGGACCTTCACGGAGTCGTAGGCGCCAACGCGGAGCACGCGGCCAGAGCGGACGGCCATGGCGACGGCGAAAAGGCGCGCGGGGTCGGCGGTGTACATGGTGGCGTTGGCCGCGAAGCGGCCCCGCGGCGGTGCCCTCGGGGCAGCGGCACGCAGCAGCGCCCTCAGGCGTGGGATCGATCTTGTGGCGGCGGAAGCCAACGGCGACCTCCGTGGCGGCCGTTTCCGTGCGACCCCGGCCTCGGACGCGAGGAGAGCCCCGTGGCCGGCGTGGAGCAGCGGCACCAAATTGGTTTGGCTGGTGGGGAAAAAATTCTTAGAAATCAACCACGCACGCGCGCACACGCCGGCGAGCAAGTCATGGCGGCGCATCTTCTCGTCGGTAGGCGCTCGATCTGATTCAGCGAGGAGGAACGGGGTGGCGACTTGGGGAAAGAGGGGATGGCGGAAGGGAGGGGCTGGGGGGAGGAAGGGGCGGAGGCGACGGCGGCGGCTCTCGGGTGCGGGGAGGAGAGAGGGAGGCAGAGCCAGCAGCAGGGAGAGCGCGGCGGACGGATTCGTCGGCGTCGCCCGAGGCCGCGAGAGAGAAGGGGGGGGGGGGAATCTGCGGATGATTGTGCTCGAAGGACCCTGAGTTTTCTGCAATTTTCAGTTAGGTCCATCTCCTCGTAAAGACGTGGACCGCGGAGCACGCGCTGGACTTGCGAGGGGCGTTTTTGCAAACATGGCATGAGGGCGACGTGCGGACCGCCCGATCGCCGCGCGACGGCGCGGATCGTCGCACTGTTCAACACTGTAGCAGACTGTAGCTGCTACAGTGACAGGGCCGCCCACAAATCGCGATTTATTCCAACTTTTATATACTTAGGATATATATACTTAGGATGGCAGTTTCCGGCCCGGTTTTCCTCCACGCACCAGCCAGTAATAGTCAGTCCGATACTCCGATCATATATATATAGTAAAAGATTGTTATGAGAAACGTTGCTGTATGGGCAGCTGGATCTAGGCAAAAACAAGACCGATCACACATAGCAGAGACATATGTTCACTTCAGCAGAGAACTCGGGCTCGTTAAACCTGTACAGCCCAGCTCCGAGGAATCTGCCTGTACTCTGCTCTCAGTGGCATTAGGACTGACATTTTCTCTGACAGCACAAGTTCGACTGGCTGCCGCAGCGACGTTGGAACTGCTCCCCGGCCAAGACCGGATCCCCATCGTCAAGTTCCGTCGCTTGTAGCCAAAAATAGTTTTTTCTTACCTCCATCTGAACTTGCTGCACTTGCTCATGTTTTGCTCACATATATGGAGTACCATAGAGTTTACAGCAAACAATATCGACTAAGAACCATCATCTCGTCCATGGTGTTTTTACAATAAAACTCTCAGCTAATAAGAACTCTCCGCGTTGCAAAGTAAACGAGGTTTAATTTGCACAACTTTGAGAGTAATTTCCAAATTCTCAAGCCTGTGATGGATGGCCATTAATTCAGACAATCACTGTGAGTAGTCCGTTTGCTCGATGTGTATCGGTTTTCGCCCGGTTTTCCGTAAATTAACTGGGCAATTCTCTTCTTCTTAATTAATAGATTGGGGCAAATCTTTTGCTCCCGTTTCAAAAAAAAAAAAAAGACAATCACTGTTTTTACTAAATTCGCATACTTGATGAAGCGACTAGAGTACACACGCGGTGACGGAATCAGATTTACCTAAGCAGTACCGGAGCGACCTGTGGTTGAACACGCGATATCTGCCGCCGCTGGCGTGCGCCACTTGCACGCCGGTGAACATCGTGAAACATTTGTCTTCATCTTTGTCGTCTTTATCGGGACGATGGCAGGGGCAGCAGCAGCGGCGCAGATGGGGCGCCCACTCGAAGACCTGGGCGACGCAGAACCGGCGGTTACCGAGGTACACGAGGTGCGAGTACAGCTCGGCGAACCCCTCCGGCACCGTGAATCCCTCCCACACCTTGTCCGCCGCCGGTGGCCGGTCCTCATCGACGGCGGCGGCCAGGTCGGACGCGCAGATGTGGCCACTGTCCACGGCCGAGAACCCGATCCAGAGGCCGAGTCCGGGACAGGCATGGCTTGTCCCCGGAACGGCAGAACCCAGTCGCCGGCCTTGGTCCACTTGTGAGTAGTCGTGTTCAGCCAGTACGTGCCGCTGCCCGCGGCGGACACCCAGACGAGCGAGCCGTCGCCCTTGGGTGGCTTTGCACCGCATGGCAGGTGACCTCGCCGCCCTTGCCTTGGCGCACGTAGGGCGGCGGCGGGCGGGAGCGCCATACCCAGTCCTGGTTGTTGTGCTGGTACACGAGTTGCTGGACGTGTCGACGCCGGCCAGCGAGGTCCTGCAGCGGGTCAGCCTCGATGACGTAGACGCTGCCGTCGTCGTAGGTGCCGACGCCGTCGATGGCGACAGACAAGGTGCGGCAACGCTTGGGAGCCGCCATGGTGGGCAGCGGGCGCATGTAGTGCAAGGTGTCGTCGTAAAGGACGCCGCGGCCCATGCAGTCGACGCCGACGATCTTGTCCTTGGAGCGGCCCAGGAGCGAGAACTGCATGCTCCCGGAGAGGTCGAAGCTCATCTTGCGTTCAGGCAGGGGCGCATCCACCACCGAATTGGCGCCGTGGTTCCCCCAGCCATGGGAGTAGAAGAGCTGAGAAGGGTCGATGCGGTGGAGCGTGTACCAGGGGGAGGAGGCCTGCTCTTGTGCTGGTCGACGACAAGGTAAAGAAACCGCCGGCTCAAACTCATTGTCGTCGTCCGCCGTGCGTCCCGATCTTGGTTTGCATCCAAAGATCTTTCAGATATGAACTCTTCCCCTCAGCCGCCGCCCCGTGCCCTAATTCTCCACCACGCCGAACCCGTATGCTGGCTGCGATCTGGCTACAATGATCTACGGCTCTACAATGCACGCAGTTTCAGAAAATTTACAAAAATAGACCGTATCAGGAGCAGAGTAACTACTGTGAACTCTTGATTTGTCGCTTTGACAGTAAATTGAACTTGTTAGTTCTTACGACACCTCGTTGAAGATTCAGCTCATACTGGTATATCAGAAAACTCTGAGGTCGTATGTATCGAGAGGATGAATGCAGCTTGAGAAAAATGAACAGATACAGGTCCATACTTTTCAGGTTTGGTCTTCCACATTGTTCAGGCTCAATGTTTCTCATGTATACGTTATGGACTAATGGTTCAGTTCAAATAGGCTGGATTAGAGAAAAGGTGCCAGATGAGTGAATGCTTAAACTCAACATCTTATGTAACACAGTTGCATTTGTTATGATGAAAATACCTAACCAAAAGACAACACTACTTACAAAATTCTAGTGATAGCACAACACGAATCTTTGTTTAGCGTCAGGTATGTATGCAGCATACTTGCCGGATGATGAACCTCTCTCCAAGTTGCAACACAAATTGAGGGAATGGATCAAAACTGTAAAGTTGAAAAGCTACAAAGAGTTTAACATATAAAAGGCAGTGCTAAAAAATGGTACATAGTCGACAAAATAGGCAGCAAACAACGCCGAACTGTTGAAAATTTTGGTTTTTCGTTACCAGAGAATGATTCAGAAGCAGTACAACAGGAAAGATACCCCCAACCAGAGGATGCATTTTGACAGAACCATGTGTACAAGTAATTTACAGAAAATTAAATCAACAGGCCACATTCGAGTCAGCGTGAACATCCTTGCAGACCCTTTTGGACATGATTAGGTTTTACATAATGCTGGTACTGAAAACCAGTTCAACCCAACAGAGAGACGACAAAGAGCCTCAGCCTGAGACCATTTTCACAACAATGATAAGAATATTAAGCGCTATCAAGGGCATCCGCAGAAACTGAGTGGCGTAGATGAGCCCCACGATCTGGCCCTTCAAGGACTTGGTTTGCCCATTTCCTGAAACTTCAGACATGCTCCATCCCCTGGGACCAAGGAAGCGGTCTTCGTTCAGTATCGCCAATGAATTTGCAAGAAGCAAAAAGCCCTCCAGCAGCACCCACAAGCCCATCTCTGCATATTGAATACAACAACTCTGTTAATTGAAAATTTTAGCACTTAGGTGCACCATTATTCACCCGATCATCACAACTGAACTAATAAATTAGTCTGTCCGCATGGATTCAACATAGCAGTGTCACATCATCTTGTGAAGGTAACTGGACAAGAAAATACAATATGAAATATACTACAGCTAGCCCATGGCCAGCATTCGAATGTTAATGATATTACCATTATATTTTGTTTCTATAATAATTGTCAAGGTTCACCTGGAAAGAAGGAATGCTGAGAGAGCAACGCATGACCACCGAAGATGTCAATTAGTGAGATTTTGCACATTGGCAGTATATGGAAAACAGGGGAATCTCAAAAGCTTGCTAATTAACAAGGGGGTGATCCAAGGAGTGAAAATTCAGGGTTTCATACAAGCTGGCCAGACCTAACGCGAAGAGCCAGGCAGGGACGTATCTAGATGGTCCACAGGCACACCCAGAAATTGTGAAGGTCTCCTCCCTCCCTATAGTGGGGTTGGTTTAACTACGGACAGATGATGATGTACAAACACACACATAGCACTGAACAATGCTCACTGCCCAACAATCACCAAGAACAGAACCATGCTCACTGTCTATACACATTGCAGCAAAATAAATTTGCACAGGGGATATACCTAAGATCTTTTAGGGGTGAAATCAACGAACTTGAAGAAGGATGCTGCTGGAGTTCTTGGTCGGCTGCTCAGTCCTCTGTCCCGTAATCCTGCAGAGAGGGAGGAAGGGGGTCAGATCAGAGAGCCAGCCCGTTCCCCGCCTCCAGTGATATTGCTTGCCGTTCCCCGCCGCGACAAGGCGAGAGAGGAAAGACCGGGAGAGAGGGCAGACGAGACATGATTCACCGACCACAGCTTGATTGTCCTCGCACCGGCTGCACGCTCGCCGCAGCAACGCTCGATCGTCGCCAGGGAGAGAGCGGGATGAGAGGTGAAGATCTGGAGAATATTCACGAAGATGGGTGCCTCCGTCCAATATCCTTTCAACCAAACGCTTCGTATGATCTTGCCATCCCACTTACGACAGGGATATCCAATGAACCAAACGAAACCTAAGGCTAAGGGCGTCTCCATGTATGGGACATTTCGCGGAAAGTAGTATTTTCTCCCGAGCTCCAGTGCTCCCGTTCGAAAACTATATTTAAAAGTTTCAAAAAAATCTGAAAAAAATCAACATGTTCTCAATGATTCATACTAGCAGCGTGCAAAATATCAAAGCAAAAATATTTATATTGTAGTCTACACAAAAATGACAAAATTTGTAGATTTAAAACTATGCATTGTTAACTTTAGTCAGATCTGTAGATTTGTTATTTTTGTGTAGGTCGCAATATAAACTATTTCGCACTGTAATTTTGCACGTCTATAGGATAAATCATCAAGAACATGCATGATTTTTTTTCAGATTTTTTTGAAACTTCTAAATATATTGTTTAATTTTTTTAAAGTGGCAGGAGCTCGGGTGCAAGAAATCTCCACTCACATTTCCGCCGGAAGCTCCAGAAAAGACACGGGAATGGAGAGGACCGAGTTTAATGGCTCTTGATATCGAGCAGGGAGTTTCATTGATTTCAGTAGAACATAAGAAGACGTCGAGAAAATTTAGAAGCAAATCCTTAACATGGAGATACATAATGTATATTATTTTCTTAAAATGATATTTTAGATCAAATTATAAATCAACATTATTTTCATCATTTTTATTTCCATGGCAAATTGGCAATTGAAATAGGAGGCATGTCGAGACTTTGGTAATTGTTTGAACTACCTCCTTTTCATTTGTTTGCATCATGGTCACCTCTTAGACCATTCATGTTAGTTGATTGACCCCCTTAACGGTGGTCTCATATTTCTATGCAGTAAAGCGAAAGCAAAAACACCACTTAAATCAATATACCCTCACAATATTCTCTGTGAATGAATAAAATCATATCCTCTCTTCTTTTTCATAATGTATATCATGGTATTTTGAGAACTTTTTAAGCGACTCACAGACCACAGTCGATACCTGGCACATTTTTTGCTTTCAACTCCCTCTGTCCCAAAGCATAATGCCCTTGATTTCGCTGATCAATAACTTATAATTTTGACTATTATTTATAGTTAGGACATGTCCACAAAATTAGTAATAAAGATACATAAAATGAAAAAATTGCAAAACGGGTGCAACAATACTATTTACATATTTAAAATACATATATAATTTAATATAAAAATACTTTCTACTCTTGTGTGTAGTTATACCCACATATTATATAGCGCCTTAGATTTTTGGCTCGCGGTCACCAGTGATCCTGCAATTTAAAAAAAAAAAAAGTCATATTTACAAGTTTTAAAATTTGAAAAAAATACGGATGTATCTAATGGTGTATCCAACAAACGTATAAACTCAGCAACACAAAAATGATATGTGTAAATCTGTGTATGCATATTTTCAAAACTTGAATTTTATCAAAATTTTCATTTTTGTGTATCCCATAATACAAAGAAGTTGCACTTGATATTTTGCACGTTTGTGCTATACACCGTTGGTTACATCCGGATTTTTTTTCATTTTTTTACAAACGTGTAAATATATTTTTTGATTTTGAGGGCATGATCATTGGTGCCCAGTAGCCAAAGACATTTTCCGCATGGAAGTATATGTAATACCTCATCAGTTTGAGTATATAGTTTGCACTATATAGTTGAAATATCATCATATTTGTAAATGAAAAATGGGTATGTGAAAGAATATACATACTACCTGAAAAATAATATAATACTATCAAAACAATCTTAATTATATACTTCATACTACCCAACATACTCTTCTGTATGATGGATACTACATAGATTTTGTGAAACTCGTGTGGGTGTAATTAGAAGTATGAATTTGTTCTAATTTAATATACGACGCGACTGACCCTCATGCGACTGAGATTTAACTCAGTCGGTTAACATCATCCCACAATCCCAATTGCAATTTACTTATATCTCACAGATCACACGAAATGCGATACAAATTTAATGATTAGTGAGTTGTAACCCATATAACTGGAAAGATGATTAGTTGCAACTCAAAATCTCAGTTACCACCCATTTTATGACTCACAGATTGTACGAGTAGTGAGTAGCGATGCAAATCTAATAGCTAGATAGGGAGCTGCACCCCGTGTGTAACTAAAATATCTCGGTTGCAACTCACTTCTAACTCACGGATCACATGAATCACTATTCTAATCTAATAACTAGGTAGGTGACCGAGATTGAGTTAATTATCGGGTGTCCTAGAATTAGCAATTCCGTTAAATATATATATAGTGTTCAAAGTCAGACCATTGAAACGTGCAAAAGAAAAGCGTGTCTTATGTTATGGGATGGAGAAAGTATTTTTTCTCTTTACGAATTTAATTGCAATACTCTATCTATCTACTACTCCTTCCGTCCGGAAAAGGATGTCTTGGATTTGTCTAGATTCGGATGTATATAGATATGTTTTAGTGTACACATACATCCGAATTTGGATATATATAAGACATCCTTTTCCAAACGGAATGAGTATATAATATTGCTTAGAGACATGGTATGCGTACGTCCTAGGTCGTAGTAGGTCGCACGCTCGGCGTAACACGGTCGGTAAAAAAGCCAGATGCACCACGAGTCCATGAACCACGATCGGCAAAAAAACCGGGCCAACAAACAGGAATCGGTGTGCGTAGCACAGAGTCCTTGTGTGTATACGACGCGAGGCTAGCTAGCTAGGGTGAGGCGCTCGAAGGCCAGGCGAGTCGGCTTTCCTACCCTAGCCGCCGCCGCTGCCGCATGCCACCGGCGGAAGAGCTGGGCCCCTCTCCTTCCGCTTGCCGCTCCGGCGGCAGGAGGGAGGGGGACCCCGTTTTTGCATGGTAATTAGGGTTATGAAGTTTCTGCGTTGGTGCGCCGTTGGGGTGGTGGGAGCGGCGCCCGGGCAAATAAATCTGCCTCAACTCTACTCCCACCCGACGTTGTCCTTCATGGCGGCGTCTCGGAGTTAGTGGCACTGTGTGCTTGCCGATCTTTTAGATCGGTGGCTGTAGGGTTCATGGATGGTGTCGGTGAGGTGGCGGCGGCGACTCCATCAGATGGGTTTTTCTCCTGCTTGTCCCCGTTGCTGCGGTGTTGTCTCCGGCGCCATGGTGGAGCAGAGAGGTTTCGTCCAGGAGTACGTGCAGACGGTGGTCTGCACTGGTGACAGCTGAAGATGGTGCACCTTGTGATGGGTTCGTTGTTGGAGGCTGACGGTTCTGGTTCTCTACTCCGACGTCGTCGTGCGGAGGTGCCAGTGCTGAAGTTCGATTGCGTCTCCGGGGTCGTGCTGCCCCGGTCTGATTCTTTCAACGGCAATGGTTTGTCCTATGACAAACTATTTTGGAGGTCCGAAAAGCTGATGATCAGCGATGGAGCCGCGTCGAGCTCGGGTGAAGAGGTGATATGTCTATTTTTTTCTTTGGTGGCTGCTACGGTGGTGCGAAGAAGATGGATAGGTGTTGGTTTGTCACATAGGTTTATCCTATCTTTCCAGATCTGTAAGATCGGTGTATACGTACTTTGTATCTCGTCTTTTATTCGTCAATGAGAATTGTATTACCATGCAAAAAAAAGCTAGCTAGCTGGGCTGGGCCTTCATGCTGGCTCAGCTGGGGCATTGGTGGCTTTTGCGGCTGGGTAGCATCTAAAAAAGATCGATATTTACATGTGTAAAGAAAAGAACATATACATCTAAAAAAACGTGTACGGCATGGTTACCAATTTTTTAATATAAAATCGAATACAAAAGACGTCGGTAAATAAAAATCAGACCCAAATAATAATAATGAGAAATCAAACATTTGTAATTAATTTTAACAACATGCCGATGATACATGGAAAAAACAAATACCCCAAATACTCAGCTCACGATCAATAAATAATAGACAAATACCTCCGTCCAAGCCAAGCACATCCGAGACATTTGTAATAGAGTCAGACTAAGATGATTGCCATGAGAAAATAGATATAGAGAGGCACACTGCGGTTGTGCGGCATCGAGATCCGTCTGTGCACGACGCCCTCCCTCCGGCTAGGTTTATCCATGAGGCGCATGTCTGTATAAAACATAACGGCGACGCTGCAAATTTCATGAAGAAACCCTCATGAATCGGAGCAAGGAGTCAGGTGGAGGCATGCGAGCCAAGGAAACAAAACATTTACATGTGAGGAAATCCGATGGTGAGGGTGGATAAGTGGCGACACATTGTAGATGGTACAGACAGGAGGAGACATACACATGGACACTAGGACATGGATTAGGATGTATCTATAAATCATGGAGCCATACGAATCACATAATCAATTTTTACCACGTCGGCATCCAAAAGAGTTGCGTCCCACATTCATCTCTCCTTGCGAATCAGATAAGTCGAGATAGTGAAAACCTCATTTCAACATCGTGTCACCGGGTGAGAGAGGGAAATAAAAAAAGGACTCGTGCTAGAATGCGATGTGCCACTGATTATTAGGAAAACTGAAGCCTCTTGATAGAAAAAGCGAGTGAAGAACAACTTTTTATTTATTTTAATTTTAATAAAGAATTATTTAACTTTTGTTCACCCGTTGCAATGCAAGGGTATTGTGCTAGTATCCATATACTACGTACAGTACTAACAATAACGTTACCATTACTCCATAGTTGAATTCCGTTATATGGAGGTATCTGCATCGGTGAGAATCCCTTGAATTTCACGAAAGGGAGATCAGATAGACTTGTAGAAGAAGACAAGCTGGGAAATTGGATCACTAGTCCTCTACATGACGGCGGACGACCATGACGACCTCGGGGTTTCGCCGTCGGTGTCTCTACATGGTGGTCGACAACTATTTGCACCGGCCCTCCCCCTGGTACACGCTGCACCGCATCGACACTTCTCAGTTCTTCAGCCACACCACTGTCTCGCCGGCGCCGGTGGAGCGTGCCCGCCTGCCTGAACCAGCCATGAGCTTTGGCAACCTTTCTTCTGACATGACTTCAATGCCGGCCGCTCCGACCATGCTTTCTCATCTTTAAGCTTTGCCTTGTGTCCCTACCAGGCCCCACTCCCTAATCATCTTTTATTTTTCTTAAGTTAATCCTTCTTTCACTCTCTCGTCGATCGGAAAACAAAGCAGGCATGAGCCATGATGAAGCAACTGAACTGAAGTGAAGCGGCAAAAACAATGGGGAAAAAAAGAAGGATGGTGAAGTGGCCGGGAGACAGGAATGATTCGGGCGTTTACGTATGCCTCAATCAAGCCGCACATCTGACCCCGCTTTGCCCCTGCATCACCAATCATTCGGTCCAAACCTCAGCCTCAGATCCGTCCATCGTGCTGCAGATTCTTTTATTTTTCTTAAGTTAATCCCTGCTTTCTCTTTCACTGCCAACTTTTGTCATGCATGTGATCGGTCGGCCGGCGTGGAGGTGGTGCGCGGCGACCACACCGTCAGATGGCACCGCATGATCAAGCACAAGACGTTCCGGTACAGCTTAGGTAGAGACTTCCACCAGTGTCTACTTTAGTGCGTCGCCGCATTAGCGGTTGTAGCAAATTTGGATGGAAAGCAAATAATGCAGTTTGAGAGACTAAGCACTCTCCGACGCATTTGGTTCCTCTGCAGTGAACATATGCACGCAGCACGTTTCATTCTCAGCTTTACCTTGACTCGATTGTCTAGCTGATTTCAAACCAGGCATACCGTAACCGTGGTGTGAGCAGACAGTCAAACCCTGCTTTACAACTACTTTATATCACACACGTATGTTCCAAGTATTCCTCCGGCCTGCTATATATGTGCGGTCGGTATTGTTTCATTCTCAGCTTTGCCTTGATCCAGCTGCACTTTCTAATTATCTTTTTTTGTACTCACAGTAAGTGTTAGGGATGTGAGCGAGCTTCATCTTGTTTTCCTCCGATTCACACCACTTCTTCAAATCAGGGCATCCCAATATCTGAAGTGTTTGGAGCATGCTGAGTTGTTGTATGCCCTCCGGCAAAACCCTGATGCGTGTACAATCTGAGATCCAAAGGTCCTCGAGACCGGTTAAATCCATGAACCAATGCGGCAATGATGAGATGTTGCAGCTCATTATCATCAGATTCCTAACAGAGGACAGATGTGGGATGATGTCAGGGGAGACTGTCAGGTCAGAACAAGCAGTGATCACTAAACGACACAGGCCAGAGAGGTGGCGAAGCAGTCTCCACTGCTGCATGGGCAGCTCACTCTCAACTGCCAGACTTTCTATAGTTAATACTGAAGAAGAAGAGGGGGAAGCACCGGCGCTTCCCCATGATGACAACACATTATCACTCCTTACTATCTCCAAGCTGCCAACTTCTCTAGGAAGAAGTGGCCCCATCCTCAAGTTGCGGCAATCATTTATGCTCAACATCAAATGCATACTCGACGTGACCCATGTTGGCAAGCTGACGCCATTATAACCCCTTATCTCCAAGTCGTTTAAACTTTTTGGTGGCACTAGTTTCTCCAGCAACACTTCATCATCCACAAACCTCTCAGCACCTTCACTCCACGACAAAGTTAAAAAACTGAGATTGCTTTTTTCAATCAACTTTATACTCTGAGCCTCTTCTGCGGACTTCACATTTTCAAGGCAGACTATTTCCAGCACCTTAGGATTCCTGTCCTGTAAGCAGACAAGATTGCTGCTCGATTCACCATCTCTAACGTGCACCTCAAAACGTGGTAATGATACGAAACTGGTGCTAGGATGAGGTACAGGTTGTTCAACAAGACCATCGCACCGCTCTAAATATAGGGTCTTCAAACTATCAATACTACCTATAATTTCTGGTATCTTCTGAATATTACTGCAGTATGAGAGGTCCAGTGTGTGCAGCTTTCTCAGGTTACAAAGACTTTCAGGTAGAGAAGTAATACCATAATTAAAAGACAAGACCAAATGCTCCAGATTGGAAAGGGCACTGATCCGGTCCAGAAAACTGTCATTTTTATCTTCTAGGCAAGGCACCCCTCTAGATTTAAGTATTGTAGACTAATAAGGCCATCTAGAGATTCTGGTAGCGATCCAATACAAGAACATATTGACAAGTTCAAATATTGCAGGTCCGGGAGGCTCCACATAAACTTCGATATATTTTCCAAAGCAGAGCATCTGACAAATCAAGATGCACCAATTTTTTTAGCTTCCCGAATGATTCTGGCAGTTCTTTAATTCCTACAGCCTGACAAATCAAGATACATCAGACCCTCCATTTCTCCGATTGACTCTGGCAGTGCAGATATATAAGATCCTCGAAGACTGAGGTAAAGTAATTTTGTCAGCCTAGTGATACTATCCGGAATAACTTCATGTTGTACCCTTGGAGCATTAAGATACCTCAACTGCTTCAATCGGCCAATTGAATCTGTCAATTCATGAATGGAGCACTGCTCAAGTCCAAGACACGCAGGGATTTAGCAGATGCAAATGCAGCATCATCAAGTCGAATTTCAGTCGAGCCCATAAAACGGAGTGCCCTTATCCTCCGTGACTCCAATGGCTTGCTACAATCATTGAGCAGTGCATAGTGGCAGCGGTTTCCCCCAATGTTGCAATCATTGCCAGCAAGAAGAATTTCGTCGCCCATCACCGATCTTGCTAGATCGTGCACCAGGTCATGCATGGTGAACGTTATCTGAAACAAAAGCCATTAGCAGCGTCAGATTTTTATATTTCAAGCATTTGATGCACTAGCAAATTTAGCAGTGACAGGTATCACATTGAACCAAATTAAGCTACACAATTGCGTGGTTCAATCGATTTAATTGCCCTCATTGAAAGGATAAAAGATAAAATGCCATTGTATAAAAGTGCATCTTTGAGCATTATTTTTGCACTTGGGAGTAGATAAGAATAATACGTGCTGTGTGCATCTCAGTACATAGTTAAATAAAATTCGTCTATGCCACTTATTTGGTGGTAATGTAAAAACTTATTGTACTAATCACTGAGGGTAGTTGATATAAGCACAAATGCCCGCAGCCCATTATGCAAAACAACAAAGTTAAGCCTGATCTTTACATACACCAAAATTTGAAATATGACTCTTACTACTATAAGATTAAATGCACACAGTTGGACATTACTTTTTCCCCTCCAGCCATTAGTTCTATAAGATTTGTTTCTTTTACTAGGATACAAAATAAAACAAGTAGTCAAAATAATCAGGGATGTCCTCCGGTGCGTTTTTATGTGTGGGTATATGCTTATATTAGGTGTGTTGTGGTGTGTGCAGGAGCAACAGAAATTTTCTAACAAGTTACATTGATAAGTAGAGTGTTGTAAAATGCGTTAACCACTGAAATATTGGATAAACATGTGCACCATATAAACAAGCATTGTATGAATTCCAAAACAATAGTAGGAGGAAAATAATTGTAGTGTAAATAAAAAAGGCATGCACAAACTTACCGGTGAAACCTTGGAATGTTCAAGGAAGGAAAGCTTCAAAAGCTGAGTAATATACATCTCGCCGAGCTCCCAAGCGGTGAATGTTGGTGTTGGACCAATAAAACAAAGAGAAATCCACTGGTAAATTAGATCATTTTTATATATCTTATATCCTTTTGGAAAGATTGCCCAATAGGCAAAGCAGAGCTTCAAATACCGAGGCATATAAGTATAGCTTAACCTCAAGGATGCAAGCACACATGTCGCAGCTTCATCTTTCGGATCTGAAGAAGAAGCAGATACTTTCCAAAAATCACTGTCTCTCAGTTTCTCCCATTGAATATAGGTCATATTTTCCAAAATGGGTCCAACTGATTGAGCTGCTAAAGCTACACCTCCACACTTCGTGCAATGGCTTTCCCTATGGCATTCAACTGTTTTTTGTCATCTCTAGATTCAAAGCCACTTTTTTGCTTAATTATAGTCCAACACACCTCATCTGTCAGTGATGCTAGCTCATGTGGGGGAATGGTCGAAATTTTCTTTGCAATGCCCTCATTTCGTGTGGTTGCTATAACAACCACCTTGCTACCCTCTCCAACCTTAAGCATGGCAACCAGACTATGTAATTGGGAATCATCCTCCACCCACAAATCATCTAGAACAATCAGAATCTTCTTATTGGCAAGTAGGTTTGCAAGTGATCTGTGTATCATCTCCTTTTCAGTGAATCGACTCTCATTTTTGGAGAGTTGACTTATTAAAGAATTGCCAATTTTGTTCAAATCAAATGTCTCGGACACATAAATCCACACCCGAACGTAGTCTTCAAATTTGGTTTTATTATTGTAAACCATTTTCGCCATGGTGGTCTTGCCAAGGCCTCCAATGCCGTGTATAGCAAGGACAATGAACTCTTTTTTTATGCTCTCAAATAAAGAAACCCAAATTTTCTTTTCCTCTTCCGTCCTCCCAATGATTGATGCCTCAATGGTTGATGATGTTTCACGCATTTGTATGACTTTCAGCTCATCGTTATTGATGCCGGCACTAACTTGAATTTTTATATTCATCTGTGATCCCCTGCAGTTCCTCTCTCATCGTCTTCATCTTGTTAGCCATTGTGAACTTGGGGCCGATTGTGCAACAAGGCATCATAACTGCTAGATGTTTCTTGATGGAGAACTGCAAGAGATAATCAGCTTAATTGTTAGGAAAGGTCTATTTTAGGCAAGAAAGTTTGATCACTAGATTTTATGGAAATGAAAATAAAACTTGGTCAAAGTATTCATCTTTTTGTCTAACACTAGCATATCTTTTATTTTGGATTCGTCATCTTCTTGGTGTGCCCAAAAAGCATTGAATCTAAGATGGCAAGGATTAAGAGTTTCAATGCCTGGAATTCAAGGTAGACAAGGACCACCATCAAACTTGAAGCTCAAATAATCATTTCCTATATATGTCTTGTTGGAGTATTAGATAGGTTTCCAGCTTAAGGCAAGATAATTAAGCGCATAACTTATAATTTGCTGTATAATCTACATATATAAATGAAAAACAAAAACGTTGAGACCAAATTATTATGTAGAATATATAAAAGTTTTGTTCACAATTATTTCATCGCACATATTGATAGGCATAATTATCTTTTACTCTTATACTCTGTTTTCCTTACAGCAGCTTAATACAGCGTATTTTCGCAAGAAAAAAAATAATGGTTGATAGTTACCTTCCGTGTTTGTTCAGGGTCAGTTCCTGCTTCAAAATCCTCGATCATGTCGGTGATGGCATACATCGCGTCGGTGAGACGCTTGAGCCACAAGCGCATGGAATTGTTGGTGTTGGAGTGCTCTGCGTCCTTGAGGAGCGCCTCAATGGACTCGAGGGTACTCTTCATCTGGTTCAGATCCCTGTCGAAGTTCTGCTGCTGCTTGATCTGACCTCCCACGACCGAACCGATCTGCTGCGCCACCTCCTTCAACAGTGCAGCGGCAATCATGCCCCCGATTTCCGCCATGGCTCCTGCTCGCCCTGGTGCTTCTCTCTCGTCAATGTGTGGGATGCGCGGAAGGCAGGGGTGGAGGAGAATGGGGATAAGGCTTTTCTGGACTGGATCGTCACAGCAAGTGCCAAGATTTTTCCACATCTGTCATGTCAGCCGACCCCACCTACTGGACCAAACAACTGCCGTAGACGAGCTCTGGTCCAAGTTGTTGCATTCTCCAGAACTCCAATAATTCGCAACTACAGTATTCTGATTGTGATCTCCACTAATGGATTATTTGACTTTTCAGAATGAATATGAGGAAGGGTAAGCGTCAGGTGAGACATTTATGCGGTAAATATGGCCAATTATAATTTTGGACACCGGGGGAGGAAACAAGATGACTGTGCGCTTTTCTTCCAACTACTGTCTCTGGCTGTTGCGGCTCTTCTTAAATGAATTACGTGCAGGCAGAATTTCCTTTTGTTCTTCTTAGAAAAAACTCCTATCATTTGTGAGTTGTTTCCTAAGGTTTTATGCTCGAATTTACCAAACGAGATTAAATAAATCTCCCAAGATGTCGGAAACGCTGTACTCAGGACTCTGTCCTTTCTTCTTCTATTATAAATGACGCGCAAATCTTTTGCGTGTTCGCAAAAAAAAAAAAAGCGCGCGATATTCCGTGGTTTCGAGCGGCCGAACGTCGCGCGTCCGATAACAAGCGCGCACGCATCTTGGGAGCGATAGCTTCAGACAACGCCGACACAGGTCGTGCTGTCCAGCAGTCACTCACCTCCGGCTGCGCGTTCGGTTAATACGGTTAATTCGGTTCGGTTTATACGATTTTTATTTATTTATACGGTTTCAATACTTCGGTAAATACGGTTTTGTACGAGAATACGGTTCGGTTTCGGTAATAACCATTTAATTTCGGTTTCGGTAATAACCAAATTAACCTAAGTTGACACGAATTTTAAAATGACAATTTCTTTTTGTGGCCATATATTACAAAATAACGGAATAGACTATAAAATTAATAGGCATATGATCCAAAGTAACCAAATAACCCATAAAGTTGATAAAAGTCTATACAAGTAGCAAATCACATGCTACAAGTAACCCGTAAAGTTATTAAAAGTCAATAAAAGTAGCAAAATAATAAAAGTTAATAGGCATTTCGGTTTTTTGGTTAACCATTCGGTTTTCGGTTATTAACCGTATTAACCGCAAGGCATATGGTTAGCTATTTCACTAACCGTAACCTTAACCGGAAACCAAAATAATCACAATTTCGGTTCGGTTTCGGTTTTTTCAGTTCGGTTTTCGGTTAAACGTGCACAGCCTTCTCACCATTCCCCTCGATTCCCAGTCGCGCCGCCTCGATCCCCTTTCTCCACCGCTCACCGCAGCACGCCGCCGTCGGCCTCCCGTCTCTCGCCGCAGCCCACCAGATCCTGCTCGACCTCCTTCTGCACGGGCCTCCCCCAGCTCCTGCTCATGGTTCCTCAGGACGGGGAGGAGGAGATCAAGCCCGCCCCTCCCCCACCTCCTGCTCCTCACTCCCAAGGATCTGCCGCCGACGACCGGGAGCCCATGCACACCACCTCTTTCCTCAAGACCTGGCGGGGCCGGGATGTCAACCGCTCTCCTCCAAGCCCCACCTTCGCCCGACCTCGACGCCACCTTCATCCCGGACCTCGTCCACGTCCTCACCGACCCAAAGGTCGATTCTTTTCTTCTTCCTTTGGCCGCTGCCGCCTGATGATGCAAGACGCTGTGTTTCTGGTCTCGCCCTGTTCTGTTCGTCAGCGTTACTATTTATTAGGCCCCCGTTACGTTATTACAGCCTGCCCTCTGCTAATTTTAGATTTTTATCAAATGCACGCAGAACTCTGTCAAGCGAGCAGCTGCTGCGGCTTAATTATTAGATGAGACGCAAGATGCGTATACCTGCTTGTTCGGTGTTCTCTCTGTAGTTATTATACACATAGCAGCGTGAGTGAGATCAATTCATGGAAATTGTTTTGATGCGTGGAGGAGTTGATTAAGCAGCTACGTCCGTACGTGAGCATTTTTTTCTTTTGTCATGGATGCAGTTGCAGGACATAATATCCAGCTCTAGCTAGCTAGCTAGTAGTCTTTTTTACTTCTTTTTCTGTAACATAATATGGATGGCCGTGTTGATTTCAAGTGCCAAACTGTGAGCTTTATTCTTATTATTTTGGTGCTGGTATCTATCAACTCAAATTGGTTTGTTTGCTTCACCTGGTGAAGAATGCTATTTGTCGCAATTCGTAGGCTCTCTAAGTTGATAATAACTCAGCCACGATTTTATTACTGGTATCTTGCTCAAATATATTTGCACTCTGCTATAAATAAATCATTAATGTCATGCTAAATATTGTACATTTTCTCGTGCACTGGGTTAATCGTGCAGTTTATTAGTTTGCTGCTACTGAGCCTGGTTATGTTACATCCGACGAGGAATTTACCTCTCAGGTCATGCTCCTTTCCTGCCCTTCGGGTCTACGTGGCAGTTGCGGTGACGATGGTGGAGGCCCCGGTGAAAGAGCAAGACCTCGTGTATGTCGCGGGCGCCACCGGGAAGGTCGGCTCCCTGCAAGGTATCTTGCTCGCGACCATCAGTTGGCCATTCATTGTATTGCTGCGTTGACCCGAAATTCAAAGTGTAGGGAGCTCATCAAGCTCGGTTTCCTAGTCCGAGACACCATCCGGGGCAAGGAGAGGACGCCTTCCATGTCATGTAGCTGCTGGTCCGAGGCAGGGGAGGTAGTTTTATCTATCTCCATCCGCTGTCTTTGATTTGGAGTGTTCTTGTCAAGAAAGTCTGCTTTTTTTACAATGCAGTAGGCTTCTAGTGATTGGCAAAATATATATCATGCTTAGGATCATGGATTCCATGATTTCTTATCTCAGATTAAGCATGATCTGTTTTTAGACATGAATTTCCGTTGTGAATGACACTAGTTAGGTGTATTCCGTCTGCTACTGGTTTTGCTTAACTCTTGACTTGATCTTGTTGAGTATATACACTATAGGTGTATGTGATCTGAGGCTGCTGGTTATTGGTCTGATCATATTTCTCTTTGTTCTTGGATAGTAGTTCATAATATCTATAGTTTTTTCTTGGTTTGTTTGATCCTACGGTTTAGCTACTAATTCTCCCTAATTGCCTAAGTTCCTCATTGATGATTAATTCTAGCTATCTGTCAATAATAATGTGTTCTACTTTATCTTATCTATGGCAGTCTGAGTTTGAAAATTGCTATGTTATGAATGTTTTACTTATTTTCCTGTAACATAGACGGGGGTGTTAATTTCAAGTGTCGAACTGTGAGCTTTATTTTATTTGTATCTAGCTCAAATTGGTTTGTTTGCTTCACCCGGTGAATAATGCTATTTGGAATCGTAGGCTCTCTAAAGCGATAACCCAACCACATTGTTTTTACTGGTTTCATCCCTATGTGTGAAAACCGTATCGTCTGGTCAGATTAGCGCTGACTTGCAATTGTACCCACAGCCCCATCTCATATGCAAGACACGCTGTTTGGTCTTGTTTTGCTCGTTTGCAGTAGGCCTCTGTTATGTTACAGTTCTCTGTCAATTTAGATTATTAGATGCACAACTCTGTTTAGTGAGCTGCTGTGGCTTAGTTAGATACGACAGAAAGATGCATATGCATGTTGGTTCGTGTTCTGTAATTGTAGACAGAGTGTGAGTGAGATTCATGGAAAATAGATGCGTGGAGAAGTTAAGCAGCTACGTGAGCATTTTTTGTTTGTCATGGATGCAGCTGGGCGTATCCAGTTCTAGCTAGCTAGCATCTGTATGTATATAACGCCTACTTCTTTTTCTGTAACATTTATGGCCATGTTAATTTCAAGTGTCGAGAAGTGTGAGCTTTAGTTGTTTATTTTGGTGATGGTATCTAGCTCAATTTCGTGGCTGGTGTACAATTTCAGAGATGGCTTATAGATTGGATATATTGCACTCTGCTATAAATAAATCTTTAATGTCATGCTAAATTTGGTAGATTTTGTCTTGAACTGGGTTGATGGTGCAGCTTATTGGTTTGCTGTTGCTAAGCCTGATTATGTATGATCTAGTAGCGATTGCTGTTGTGAGTGAGACTCAGTAGGCTTATTACATAAGCTACTGGCTATGGTGGTTATGATTAACTCTTGACTTGATCTTGTTGAGGATGTACACAGCTATGTGATCTGTTGGTACTGATTCTTGGTTTGATCAAATTTCTCTTTGTTCTTTGATAGTAGTACCGGATTGGTTTACTTTTAGATAATTAGATAAGGCAGAAAGATGCGTAGCCTGTTTGCTTGGTGTCCTGTAATTACAGACATAGCATGAGTAAGATTCATGGAAAATAGATAGATGCGTGGAGAAGTTAATATTCAGGTACATGAGCATTTTTTTTTGTCATGGATGCAATTGCAGGGCGTATCCAGCTTTAGCAAGCACTCTGTATGTATGCAATGTTTACTTCTTTCTCTGTAACATAGTTAGCCGTTCCATCTATTGCTGCATTGACCCGGATGCAATGTGTAGGGAGCACATCAAGCTCGGTTTCCTATTCCGCGCCGCCATCCGGTGCAATCAGAGGCCCCCTTCCATGGCATGTAGCTGCTGGAGCTGGGCGGAGCGCTGCTGGTCCAAGGCAGGGAGGGTAGTTTTGTCTATTTCCATCTTTTGTTCTTGATTTGGAGTGTTCTTGTCAAGAAAGTCTGCATTTTCTACAATGCGACGGGCTACTAGTGATTGGCATATTATATATCATGTTGAGGATCATGGATTCCATGATTTCTTATCTCCGATCAAGCATGATCTGTTTTTAGACATGCACTTCTGGTTGTATGATCTTGTAGTGATTTCTGTTGGGAATGACACTGGTTAGGTTTATTAGGTGAGCTACTGTCTTTAGTAGTTATCATTAACTCTTGACTTGATCTTGCCGAGTATATACATACACTAGGTATGTGATCTGTCTTTGCTGGTTATTGGTCTGATCGAATATCACTTTTGTTTTTGGAAAGTAGTTAATAATATCTACTCCCTCCGATCCATAAAAAGTGTCGACACTTTTTATGGATCGGAGGGAGTAGTCTTTTCTTGATTTCTTCGATGCTACAATTTAGCTGCTAATTTTCAGTAATTGTCTAAGTACACTTTTAGTGTTGACACTTTTTATGGATCGGAGGGAGTAGTCTTTTCTTGATTTCTTCGATGCTACAATTTAGCTGCTAATTTTCAGTAATTGTCTAAGTACACTTTTTATGGATCGGAGGGAGTAGTCTTTTCTTGATTTCTTTGATGCTACAATTTAGCTGCTAATTTTCAGTAATTGCCTAAGTTCCACATGGATGATTAATTCTAGCTATCTCTCAATCATGTTATGTTCTAGTTTATCTAATCTATGGCTGTTTGAGTTTGAAAATTTCTATGTTATCTAGTTTCGCTATGATTTATCTAATCTGGCATTATCTTTATTTTCTCTAGCTTCTCCTGGTTTTGCTGGACGCGTTACTCACTGTTGATACTGAAAATATATTTTTGTTCAGCTCCTGGCATCCTAATATTGTAATGTTTATCATGCCATTGTGCTGATCCAAGGATCTTTTTGGCTTGTAGAGAGTTAACCTGACAAAGCTGGGGGCATTTACACTATGGAGATATTGAACCACTACATCTTCTAAGCACCTTGTTGACCAACAAACAATCTGGAATAAGTGCCAGATATGAATCCCGTGTGGGGTATCCCCAAGGTCCACTGCGGCGACCTTGATGCCACTACTATGGATCTCATCGATATGGATATCCAAAGGTACCTCTTAGGTCGCACTTAAACTGATTGCTGCCATTCTATCTTGCAATAATCGATTTGTTGCCATTTCCTCCTGCTTTGTAGTTACTGAAATGATATCAAATTGACCTATGTGGCACCACCGGCAGGAAGGGCTTTCGTGGCTGGTCCCTGATGGGGATCTCACACCATATGTCCAACGAGTTCGGCAGCGGTGCGCTGCTGATGTTGCCGGAGAGGACGTCGCCGTCCTTGCTACTCGGCCATGGACGACCAGGACTTCCTCGAGCACAAGGTGTCTAGGATGGACGGCATCACCATCAAGTACGGCGTCGAGGTAATCTCACTCTCTCCATCCCTGATGGTTTGGTATGTATGGTTGCTGTAAAATTTAGCCGACTTGTCCAGTTTTCAGCATGAATCTTATTGGAGATAACAAAGCATAGAAAGGAATAACACTTGGGTTTTCTTGGTCCCAGGAGTAATAAATCCATAGGTGTACCATAGTACAAAAATACTTGGCTTTTCTCATATCAGTTGCATAATTTGCATGACTTGTTCTTTTATTTCACTGGAACACCTTCCAGTCACCAAATGTTAGTATATGATATTGAACATGCTTTATGCCCGTGCTGATGCTTGGCCTTGCGTAGTTTATCTTGTTTGTGTGTCTAGTAATGGTTTCTAGTGCCGTAGAGGTGAATCTGTGTTGGTTTGTTGTCGTGCAGGTGATGGACGAGCCGGGCTTCTTCAACCTTTTTTAGTCGCTGGAGCACATGGAGCAGCATATTGCTGTGGCGTTTGTTAGGGGAGAAGTGGATGTGGCCTTGATGCAGCAGCTGGTGAAAAGTGGAGCTGGACAACAGGTAGCCATGGCTGCTAACTACTTCCTCCTTCACCTTGGCTACCGCTGCTGCGACGGCAGCAAGTTCACTGCGCCGCAACCATGGTAGTGGTGGCGTTTCATGGTTCATGCTGCAATGGTTACCTTCTAGTTAGTCCCTAGATTAAAGATTGATGGATGTTTTTTGTAGAATTGTTACCCGGTTGATGGTTTTTGCACTCGAATACAGAATTTTAGATATCAAACTGGGTGCAAACAGTTTGGAATTTGGAGATTATAGTCAAATAAAGTTGTAGCGGATGTCAATAGCTTTCTTGCTTGCCTGATTCCGGAGAACAGTTTGGAAACGGGTGAAAAAACAGTGTAGCTAAACATGTAGTTTTGAACTGACATTGTAATGTCACGTCAGTTATCATCAATTACGACACTGAATTAAATTATGGTTTCAGCATTGCAGTTGAAGAGGATGTTCTGTAGGTATTAGAACTTATATTGTTTGTCATATTTAGTGTTCTCTATTAACTAATACTAAAAGACTAAATTGTCTGCGCTGTAGGTACTAAATGTTCTGTAGTCGCTGTGTTAATTATCTGGATGTACAGTGCATATTGTAAATATCAATTGTGCACTATTCTCCTTCAGTTTGACTTAACAGTTATGCAGTCTGACTTTTGGAGCTTGTTATATTTAATCGATTGTTATGTTCATCCATCATTTGCAGGGCATCAGGAGAGACATGGAGCTAGAGCTGGGTAGGAGGGAACAATGGCCGGATTCGGCGTGACTCTTGCCATTCTAGATCCGGCTGTGCTGCTGATTTACTGGCCACGAGCTCCTATGCCTCGCGCACAGCTGTAGGCCTGTCCGGTCCTTGGCTTGTAGTCCCTTGCCTCTCGCCTCGTGTGACGGCAGCGAGTTCGCCGCAAACGTGCTGGTGGTGATGCTCTGCCTCGACTAAAACCTCTTCAAGTGAGTTCCTGGTTTATCCACATGTCCAATTTCCTCCCTCTTTGCTCCGGAGCATGGCTGGTCGGCTGCGACTCTAGCCATCGAGCTGCTGCCCTGTCCTTGGCCATCCAGCCAGTTATGATGTGCTAATTTTTGGTTGAGTTGAATATTGGTCATTTACTTTCTTTTGTTTCTACAGTCCCTATATTATTGCAGTTGATCTGGTTGTTACTGTTTAATGTCATATACATACCTGATGATAATGCTTAGCTCATCTAGAGTCGCATGGTTACTACTCTGGTCCATTAGCTTGATTTGTAGAATTCGCTATGTCTATTTGCTTAAGTCCTCGCCTTATCCAGCTGATTGGATCCTTAAAATATATTAAAGTGAATTTGTATGATCATTCCCTGTACTATTTACTCCTTTAGAATCCTATAGGTGGATTTCTTTGTTGATCCTGTGATTGTACATGCTTTTCTAGATCACTCCATGCCTAGGGTACTCTGTATGACCCATATACATCCTTGTCCATTTTCGCCCAGGAAACATGCTTGCAATGTTCGGCTTGATCGGGCAGCATGGTTGCAGTGGTATTTGTTGAGTTTCAGGTGTTATGCACAGAATCATCTATACATGAGCATAGTGCTGTTGTGGGTGGATGATGGTGCCCAGGTAAGGTCCACAGGTCGAAAGGTCCTCCTGGGAAGATTAGGAAGCCTCGTTTTTTTTTGTGTTCCTGTGCTAGATGAGATCGTCGAACGAATCTGTTAAAAATTAAGCCTGCTTCAGTTACTCCGGAATCTCAGCTATGAGACTGAAATTTTGTTATGATAGCCTGTTATTGGCTGTCCCCAATCTGCATAGAGCAGTTCATCTTTAGTTTTTTATTTGTTAAACACAATAAAATATTTCATGTTAGGTACATACAGCAGTTTATGAGTAGCAATGTGTGTTTTGTTCCGGTGGAATGGTTATTTGTTAGTATGTCCTCCTTGCAATTTATGGAGGATTTCTGTATGATTGGTATTTTTCATTTCACAGATCATAAATATACTAACTTTTGCAATTTGTTCGGGTTCACCGCCGACGTCTCCGTGGCCAGCAGCCACGGCGCTGCTGATGTCGCTGGAGAGGAATGTCGCCGTCCTGCTGCTCAATGTTGGGTGACCAGGACTTCCTGCTCCAGGGTGCTGTCGGCCGTGGCCTTCGAGCCAATGACCCCTCATATTGGTTCGGTGATGATGGCTGATCATTTTTTTCAGTGTATGCTTAAGGTTGAACTATTGGATATTCCACTGAATGTTAATTCTTTCACGTGCCAACAGAGTTGAATGCTCGATGTTGATCAGCTAGTGCTATTTAGTGGGTTGTGTACATTGAGGAGCAACATGGCTGTCGGATCCGGCCAGACATCTATTGTTTTTCTTGAAGAGATGTTGCTAGCTAGTGAGCTCGTGTGGCTGATGTGTTGCTCATGGGTTGTGCTAGTTGTAGCAGTCATCTCATGACAAAACATGTTGTGATGATTTAGTTTTATGCCTTGCCTGCTGATTTAGGCGAGGAGAGCTGTTGCCATCATGTAGTGTTTGTTCCCAACCAGCTAGCATGTTGAGTTGTTCCAAAATTAGTGGGGGACTTAGTGGAGCTGTGTATATATACTAACTGATGTAACTCACGTTTTGTCCTTTTTTTTTTTGGAGATTACTTGTAATGATCAAATAATACTGGTAAAGACATACAGATATGTATATATATCGAAGCGTGTTTCATATACTCCCATGCACCCAACTGATTTAGTCATAGGTATGCCAACGTGTCCAAGCGCTCTCTCTCTCTCTCTTTAAAACACATACCATCATAGCCTAGTAAATAATTCTTAATTAATGGATGAATGCACATAGTAGTTACGGGATTATAAATAGTGAAAATTAATGAATAACATAATAATATTAGGAGACAGACTACTTACTTGTTAGGATGCAAAAGATACCCCAGATTCTCCCGTTACGACTTCCATCGGGGTGCAGAAAATTGAGCAGCCCGGCCATCCTTTATTAATTGTCCAGCGTGCAACCATGGGGAAGTGAATTGACTCCTTGCATCCTTTACGTCTCATCAGATCCTCCGGGTCATCAATCCGGGGCATCAACATATCTCAACCGTCCAGTTCATTTGGAAAGATGGCAACACACAACAGAGATGGCCAATCTTCTTTCTCCCTCCATTATCTTGCCTCATAAGGCCATTGTCACAAGCCGCGTGCGGGATTCGCGTGACTTGTGACTTTGGACTTGTGCAGGATTCGCGTGACTTGCGGGATTCGTGTGACTTGTGACTAAGTACAAACTGAATCTTTGGTACCACCTGTCAGATATTTTGTTTGTGACGATTCTAACACCGAATTGTTATACTTCCCTACGTACGTCCCTCTGTATATGTAGTACTTCATCCACTTATACATGACACATAATTCCCGCACAGCTATGCTTCTAGCCCATACTGCTTGGTGTCAAATGATCCAAAAACAACAAGTGGAGGCCTCTCAGCTCCCTCGCAAGACTCGTCGTGCCGCCGCCACTTCCTCGTCCTGCTGCTGCGACGGTCCAAAATCCTGCTGCACAGTTTGGTCCAGGCAGGGGCTGGCCTCTTCCCCAACTTGGCCAGCCGCCGCTACCGGACTCTGCTGGCATTGGTGCGTTGCCACGACTTGGTGACTTTGTCGTTGCCCCGACCACCCCGGAGATGCAGGCTGAGTCAGCGCTGCTCATCGTGGATCAGACTGAGCTCCTCCGCGCTGAGCTTCGCAACTGCATTGCGCATGTTGGGAGTGTTTTGGCAAGTGCGGAGGCCGCCCTCGCCAAACTCCAGCTTGTTCCCGTTGTGTCCCTGCTGCCCGAGATCCAGGTTGGTTCTGCCGATGGGGAAGCAGGCATGTATGGGGATTTCTCCCCTCGTGCTACATCCTGCCCGTCGCCGCTGGCTGAAGTGCCGATTGCTTCTGGGAGTGAAGTTGTTGTCGAGGTCGTGGCTCCGATACTGCAGATTATGCCTGAGCTTCAGAAACTTTGTGGGGAGCCCGCTTCGCCTATTTCGATGGTGCATCCTAAGGAGATGGGGTCGCTTGGAGGGGCCTTGGTGATTCCGACTGTGCCGTCAGCGCCGTCGTTGGAGCCCAGTCAGCCGCTCGCCTTTGTGGACTGTGGAGGTCTGGATGTTGCTGTTGCTCCCTCAGTTGTGGGTGTTGGCCAGGTGGCGTCTGTGTTTGATGAGGTAGGTGCTTTGGCACCTAAATCTGAGGCGCCGAAGTCCATCCGGTCGCCCGTCTTTGACTGTGAAGGCATGTTGGCAAGTATTGACGAGGCGGTCTTCGCGAAAAAACTTGGTGCCTTGCTTGCCTCCTTGGAGGCAGCTAGCCCTGGGTCTGGCAAGACGATTGCTTGCGTCATTGCAGAGGAGGCTTCTACGGACAAAATCAAGAAGGTGAAGAAGGCTCTTAGGAGCATAGGCAAGAAGAGTGGCGCCATTGGTAAGGCGTCCACGGCTGCTTAATGGATGATACTCAGTCTCTTCGACCACCATCTCTGACTTCGTGGATTTGGTGGTGTCCGTTGTCTTCAACCTTGGTTTCGTTGAGGGTTTTTTTGCAACATAGAAGTGCGAGGGATCGTGGTTGTTGTAAGTTATGTATGTTGGTCGGGCTGACCGTGGAGTCATGGAGTGTCTTTCTTAGCGAGTAGTCCGTAGAGGGTTTTTACGTATCGGTTTTCGTCCGGTTTTCCGTTAATTAACTGGGCAATTCTCTTCTTCTTAATTAATCGATGAGGTAAATCTTTTGCCTCCGTTTCGAAAAAAAAACATGCATAGAAATTTCAAATAAAAAATCTGTGTGAGCTCTCAATTAAATCATGCTACCGTCTACCGAGAATAGGTGACCAAGGAATGGAAAATCTGCAAGATAAAAAAAATTCCTGGGCGCATCCGCGCATGTGTACTTCTCAAACTTTAGTAAATAACGTTCCCAGTAACGATGAGTGCATTATTTACAACCAGAATAACAAAGAAAATGCATTAATCTGAGCGCTTCAGCTAAGCAGTGGTGGTCGTGGCCTTCGGCAGGCGGACGAGAATCTGTCGTGCTAGTAATGAGCGCCATGGGCCATGTCCATGCCAGCTTGAGGACTGCCGGCCGTGCTGCATCAGAGAGAGCTACCTTGAGGACTGCAGCGACGATCTACCTTGCAGATGACCTTCACGACGACACCATCGTCGGCCCCCGCTAGGCTACTGTAGAACTTCTCTATGAGCCTTCCTGCCGTTCGTGTAATTGTCTTGGAAGCTATGCTGGATGGCGCCCAGCTGCCGCGCGCCCTGCCAGAGTGCCAGTAGCCACCTCCATCCACGACCCGGCTCACGACCGCCGCCGGGAAAGAGCAGGTGGTGTATTCGTCAGGAGTTTCCGGCGTTTGCTCCTCTTGCGATTATTAAATAGGGTGCGTTGGACGACGGGGGCGATTCATGTTGCTTCCCGGCTGGGGCTGGGTCGCGTGGAGGATTTGGATCCGTTGGTTGGAGAGGGCACACCTGACGTACGAAGTTACAAAACACGCGAGGGGGTAGACGGACGATGGAAAAAAAAACGAAACGGAACATGACTTATGGGTGACAGTGGTGGGTAATTTTTGCGAACTATAGTGGTATTTTCAACGACGTACCATAAGAAACCATCATTCCTTTATTATTACTAGCAAAAGTGTCCGTGCGTTGCTACGGAAATAAATATGTACATAAATTCAGGTGGGGATTAACTCCCCCGGTGACCTTCTAAAACAATATGTACATAAATCACTATATTACATTTTACAAAAACATATTGAGATTAAACAACATAGAATTTCCAACATCGGTGCAAAATCATTGTATAATTCCGTGTAGGATTCCGAGAAAAAGATCATGCATGCCCTATTCTCAGTGGACTAAAATAATCAAGTGAGCTCTCCCAAAATGCAATGGCGCAAGCAAAATAAAATAAAAGGATTTAGTCATGTCAAAAAATAAGCGCTATAATTTCGGAATGAGCAAGTGTCCACTGCACTATGAAATAATTATCTTCATAAACAATTATCTTTTTTTGAAACGAGGCAAAAACTTTGCCTTTTCATTGATATAGAAGAAGAATGCCAGTTTATAAGGAAAACCGGCCAAAAACCATACAATACAACGCACCACGCCGGCCCCAAGGCCACGCCCCAAAAACAAGTCGAAGGTCATGCCACCCTAGCAACCATAACCGACACAACACGGCGGAGACGACCTCAACGCAAGAAGAAAACCCGGAGCCGCCGCTCCGACATCCACGTCGGCCCCAAGGCCACGCCCCAAAACGAGTCGACAACCATGTCGCCCTAGCAACCATAGTCGACACAAAACACGGCGGAGACAACCTCAACGCAAAGCAAAACCGGAGCCGCCGCTTCGGCATCCACGCCGGCCCTAGGGCCACGCTCATAAACAATTATCATTATTACTGTTTGAAAGGAACACTGAAGCCGTTTTGTTGGTCCATCAGTGTATCATGCATCTATTTGTCCTCCACATGTTTGATCACGCAAGTACTATTCCTCTTCTAATCAAGCATTTAGACCGTACCTGGTACGTGTGTTCCTCCAGGAGTTGGACTGGAATTTGGTCAGGCTCGTACGCCTCGCCGAAACGCCGCATCAAATGTGTGCTAGCTCCCGTTGGCCCGGCGCGCGTTCACTGCAGTTGCTGCTTTCCACGCGTCCCTGGCCTGTACCCCTCTTCTTTACGTTCGCCGCCGGGAGCACAGGCTCTGGTAGGAACCCCACAGACAAATCGAAAGACGCAACCGACAGCTCTGGAGATGGCTCACACTGCTTGAAGGGTGCGGCGGCAACATCAGCTGGCGATCGGGCACCGCGCTGGGGGGAATCCGACGTGCAACGCCATGGGCACCGCGCTGGGGAACGACGTCTAGCGCCCCGCGGGCACCATCCTCCGCTTGACGGGTGCGGCGGCAGGCATCGCTGGGAAACGCCGATGCTAGATCGGCGACATAGATGTGATTCTTGTACATGACGTGGGACTTGGCCGGCGAGATCGATGCGCCTCTTGTACTAGACGTGGGACTTGGCCATCGCCCTTCTGCTCGGCTCGAAGTCCATCACCACGGGGCGCATCGACCCCGAGCGAGCTGTGCGGTACGCTAGGCACAGATGTTCCTATTGTCGGCAACAGAGTTTCGTGCCTCGAGCCTGGACCGTCGAGCTGAAGACCAATCGAATCGACATACTACCCGGTCGTTTGCTTGCTCGCGGCGAGGGTGGAAAAAGAAGAACGAATCGGTACGGTGACATTAGTGCGTATTATGTGATTTGGTGGGAGGGCAAAACCGGAAAATAAAATGACGTACCACAAAAAGCCATCCTTCCTTTATTATTAGTACTAGTTGAATGCCCGTGCGTTGCTACGGGGATATCGATAAAAATTATATAGACTCTGATGAAACAATTGTCCTGAATTGAAAATGACATAACACATTGCTTTTATTCATACATCGATAAATACCTATTCCCTCTTCAACATTATTTCCTTTTTGGTACGACTGCAAGCTAGTTATTAATGAAATTGCACAAGTTGAAGTAAATTGTTCTAGGGCAGAACTCTTTTCTAAATCTCAGTATGTCTTCGCACATATCTCTATTTCCCTCATAATGCGTTGAGGTTTTGCACATTCCCAAAAGTAGACACACATGAAAAATTGACACCACATTCAGGAGTCTAATATGTTATACACGTATTAGCCTATTGATGATATGAGCAGGCCTTTGTGTCTTGACAGCGCGAATATGCATAGTGCCATTAAATACAGATAATGTCGCCGATCTTGTGCTCTAGTGTAACCTGACAATACAATGGACTGCAGGCCCAAATTATAAAAATGGAACCTATTAAACTCCAGGATGGTTTCAGCAAAATTTCAGGTGCATAATTGTTAATTGCTCACAAAACAGTCCGCAAGTATACCCCCAAAAAAACTGTCTGTAAGTAACAAAGTTCAATATACTAAATCAATCAACGTAAAGAATCTGATCTGGGAAGTTGCTCTCCGTCCTAGCAGGTTTTGCATTGCCGAAGCACTGAAGCAGATAACCATGCATTTGATCAGTGAAACTGCTCTCGTGTCTTTATTGCAAGCAATGTTTGAAGCCTCTATGTATACATACAGCAATCAGAAATATCCATCAAACTTACAAGTTCCTTTGCGGAAGTGCTCAACTGTCTACATTACCACTTGACACTTGTGCTTGTTCCAGATTCTCAACTCCAGCCACAATTGGACTTGAGCTTCTTTCATTTTTCTTAACCCAGCCAGAACTGTTGCTTCCGCTTCTTCCGTATCATCAGCTGCAGCTACTACTGAACTTGTGACTTTTCCATATTCTCACTGCAGCCTCAGCCCTCGCCTTAGATCTAGTGGTCTCCATGTAGCGGACAGTTCCTGATGTTCAATGAGTGCAACAGAGAGCTACATCTCCCTCCTTGTGTTCCATTGCAGCAATATGAGGAAATATTTACTTGATCACGGGTATCAGTGTGAATCCTCCACGCTGCATATCCGGCAGCTTCTGCCGCTGCCGACCCTCCAGCCGCCGCTCCCATGGCACCATGACAGTCGGCTTCCCAAATTAAACCTTGATTAGGCCAAGATCCATCGCGAGTAGGGATGGGGAGAGGTACGACAAGCAAGGTGATGGGTACGTCCCCTGCACGGCGTTGGACAGTCTATGCGCTGTTCGGAGGGGTGCTGGTCGCAGCTCGCCGCTTTCAGGCGGATCTTACTCGTGGAGGTGAGAGTGAGACCCGCTCGTACCTCGAGGGAGAAGGGGACCGGAGACGTCCGCGAGAGGCGGAAGTATTGGGGGCGCCGGCGGCAGGTCCAGGCAAGCACGACCTCTATAAGAGGAGATGGGGACGGGGCGCTGTGGTGCGGGGAAGGGGCGGCCAGACGGATGGGATGGGAGCGCTCCATGGGAGGAGATGCGAGGGACGCGAGGGCTGTCGTGCAATGTGCTGGTGTGGGCCGAGGAATAATGTGGACGACGGGAAAAAATCATGTTGATAAACGAACCGGTAAGTTTACTTGGGGGTGGCAAAGGTGTAATATTTTCTAACTTGACCTAGCAATGTAGGGGTAAAATCGGCAATTTAAAAAACGTACCAACCATCACCTGAAGCCATATTATATAGTAGAGATATAGATTATATTATTATTATTATATATATATATATAAAATAATAATAAGGAAGCTCAGATGAGGCTCCTAGGAGCATGGGCACCAGGATGGAATATGAAAAGCTTTAGGTATGTAGACAAATACATATACCTTGGGTATGTATACCTTAGTTATGTAGGAGGTACATATGACTTTGGGTATGCACGTAAACGGGGTATACATACCTAATGTGCCTAATATTGTACACATACCTAAGTTATTTATATATATACCTGATTTGCGCGCGCACTGTTAGACACACATACCCAAGGTATATATATCATGTAGATACCTTGAATATGCATACCCAAGGGTATGTAACCTCACATATACCCAACATGTGCATACCCGAGGTATACGGGTTGTCTACATACCCCAAACTTTTCATATTCCATCTTGGTTCCCGGGCACCAGGGAGCATCTGTTAATTTACCATAATTATTATTATTAGGTATAGATTAGGTATAGATTGACCCTCTTACGACGGTGGTCTCATGTTTCTATGTACTCTAGTAAAGTGAAAACAAAAAACACCACTTAAATGTTAAATCAACATACCCTCGCAATATTCTCCGTGAACGAATATAATCATATTCTCTCTTCTTTTTCATAATGTATATGATGGTATTTTGAGAACTTTTTAAAATGACCCACAGTGATACCTAACATGTTTTTTGCATTCTACTCCCTCTGTCCCAAAGTATAATGCCCTTGATTTTCGATGATCAATAACTTATAACTTTTGCTGTTATTTAATACAAAATTAGTAATACAAATACATAAAATGAAAAAACTGCAAGACGAGTGCAACAATACGATTTATATAATTCCAATACATATATAATTTAAAATAAAAATACTTCCTACTCTTGTGTGTACTTATACCCACATCTTATATACCACCTTAGATTTTTGTCTCCCGGTCACCAGTGATCCTGCCATTTAAAAAACAAAATCATATATACAAGTTTTAAAAGAAAAAATCCGAATGTATCTAATGGTGTATCCCAAAAACGTATAAAGAATCAATTTCAAATATTGTTAATCTGAGCAACACAAAAATGACAAAAGTGTTAATTTTTGTATGCATATTTTCAAATCTCAAAATTTTATCAGATTTTTCATTTTTGCGTATCCTATAATACAAAGAATTTGCACTTGATATTTTGTACGTTTGTGGTATGCACCATTGGTTACATCTGGATTTTTTTATTTTTTACAAACTTGTAAATATAATTTTTGATATCTTTTAAATAGCATGATCATTGGTGCCCCGTAGCCAAAGACATTTTCCGCATAGAAGTATATGTAATACTTCATCCGTTTGAGTATATAGTTTGCACTATATAGCTGAAATATTATTATATTAATAAATAAATAAATAATGGGTATGTGAAAAAATTGTACATACTACCTGAAAAATAATATATGCTATCAAAACAATCTTAATTATATACTTCATACTACCCAAACATACTCTTTTGTATGATGGATACTACATAGATTTTGTGAAACTCGTGTGGGTGTAATGATACCGTGTAGAAGTATAAATTTGTTCTAATTGAATATAGGACGCAAACTGGCGCTCATGAGACTGAGATTTAACTCAGTCGGTTGACGTCATCCACTATCCCAATTGCAATTTACTTATAACTCACATGTCACACGAAATGTGATGCAAATTTAATGGTCAGTGAGTTGCAACACATATATAACTGGAAAGATAATTAGTTGCAACAAAAATCTAAGTTACCACCCATTTTGTGACTAGCAGATTGTACAAGTAGCACTGCAAATCTAATAGCTAGGGAGCTGCACCCCGTTTGTAACTAAGAAAATCTCGGTTGCAACTCACTTTTTAACTCACGAATCACATGAATCACTATTCAAATATAATAACTAGTGAGGCGATTGAGTTAGTTATCGGGTTTCTCAGAATTAGCAATTCCGTTAAATATATATTTGTGTTCAAAGTCCACCATATATACAACCGTGCAAAAAAAGTGTGTCTTATGTAATGGGATGGAGAAATTATTTTTTTTCTTTTCGAATTTAATTGTTACAATCCATATACTACGTACTACTAACATACCATTACTACATAGTTGGATTCCGTTACATGGAGGTCCCCAGCATCGGTGAGAATCCCTTGAATTTGCGAGAGGAGATCAGATAGACTTGTAGAAGAAGACATGCTGGGAAATTGGATCTCTAGTCCTCTACACGACGGCGGACGACCATGACGACCTCGGGGTTTCGCCGTCGGTGTCTCTACATGGTGGTCGACAACTATTTGCACCGGCCCTCCCCTGGTACACGCTGCATCGCATCGAGACTTGTCAGCTCTTCCATCCCATTGTCTCGCCGGCGCCGGTGGAGCGCACGTGCGCACCTGCCTGAACCAGCCATGAGCTTCGGCAACCTTTCTGCCGACATGAAGACATGAAGTTCACACTCGTCGGGTGCAACAAGGACAAGATCGTCGGCGTCGACCACATGGGCCGCGGCGTGCTCTACGACGACCACTCGCACGCCGTCGCCACACTCCCCAGCACGACGGCGCCCAAGCCTTGGCCCACCGTGCACGTCGTGGTCGACAGCGTCGGACCCGAGGACGAGGGCAGTGTGTACGTCATCGAGACGACCCCCAGGCTGACCGCGCCGGCCGACGATCCGTCGAGGCGCTCGTGTACGAGCCCGTACAGTACGAAAAAGACGACCAGCTCGAGAGCTGGGGCGACTGGGTGTCACGACCTAGTCTCGATTACAATTCACCATACAAGGATATGGTTATGGATACAGGGTTTAGCAGCAAGCAAGGGGAGGGAGAGGGATTCGAGAGCCGGGGGTGAGAGAGAGTTACAGCAAAGGGGATACAGGAAAGGAGAGCCGGTTCAAGTATCTGTTCTTCCGTGATGATGCCGTGCGTCTGTCTCCCCTCTTTGTAGTTGTACCGCAGCGAGTACAAGTGAATAGCTGCAGGGCCGGCCCTGAGGGGGGTCAGGAGGGGCGGCCGCACCGGGCCCCCGAAATCAGGGGGCCCCATCTAGGTATGACGTATGCAGGCGAGATCGTTTTCGAAAAGCCATTAGAACAGTTCAGAAATTTTCTCTCGTACGTTCACGGAGAAGAAGGACAGACGAAGCGTTACATTGGGCTGAGACTTGGGCCCTTTCGTTTGCCTGGGCCGTCACTCTTTGGTTTTGCAAGGAAACAATTAAATGGGTGGGGCCAGTAGACTAGCTGTAACATAGAATGATCAATTGAATCTCAAAAAAAAACATAGAATGATCAATTAACGTGTTCCATTCCACTCAAAAAAAATTAACGTATTCCAATGGTTTTTCCTTTGTTCTTGAGCTGCCTATTTCTCTTATCTTTTTCTATATTAATTTCTCTAACGCTGCCAAAGACGGAACAACCAACTTTTGTGCGATAAAAGCGGGGACACAACATTTTAGAACTCAGAGGGTCGGGCGGCGTACAAGCCAAACTAAAATTTCGAGTGCCGATCTAAAGTAAAAGGATGCGACGACAAGGTTTGGTTTGAACTTTTATTTATAGAAATTTTGGAAAATAACGAAACTCGGAGAAAGAACAAAGTAGTAAATATTGTGCCGTGCACAGCGTTGCTCATTCGTTCCATGGGCAACAGTTGGATACAGCCCATCTCCTCGCCCTCACTCTTCATGAGAGATGAGATGCCGATTCGCCGAGAGCCGAGAGGAGACCTCATCTCACATACCAACCACCACCACGATACGATCCCGATCAAGGTTGAAATGATTGGCGATAAGATTCATAACCATTATGATCGAGATTGCATCTAGGTTTGTTTGATTTTGTTGAATCCAATGTATAGAAATTATCTTATGTTAATTTTTATTTTTATACGGTTCAGCGATTTACATTTTTTATACATAAATATATTAAATTTTTGCAACAAGGGCCCCAATTTCTTGTTTCGCCCCGGGCCCTGGAAATCTCAGGACCGGCCCTGAATAGCTGCGTAGCGCTAGCTCGCCCTTGGTATGCATTGAGACCGCTGGCCCGGTCCATCTTTCGGCCCATGTGACGGCGGGCACATGACACTGGGGTGCATGGCGCCCCCTCCTGCCTCCGCCCTACGTGCACGACCCAGGCTACGGCGACGACCAAGGTGCCGGCGTCCGGCGAGATCACGTGCTACGCGGCGGACAGCAACCGCGAGGGTGAGGACGACGGCGCACTCATCTGGATATCCACGGTGGGCCGTGGCACGTACTGGCTTGGACACAGCGCGTGGACCAAGGCGGGTGACTGGGCGCTGCCGTTCCGGGGACGCGCCGTTCCCGTCTCGGAGCTTGGCCTCTGGTTCGGGTTCTCGGCCAAGGACAGCGCCCATATCTGCGCGTCCGACATGATCGCCGCCATCGACGACGACCGTCCGCCCACGGTGGACGAGATTTGGGAGGGGTTCGCGACGCCGAGGGGTCCCGCGAGGTCAAGTCGTACCTGGTGCACCTGGGCTCCAGCGATGGAAGCGCAGCTGCGGCTGCTGGTCTAACAGTGAGGAGGAGGCTTTCGCGATGCTCACCGGCGTGGAGGTGGTGCGCGGCGACCACACCGGCAGATGGCACCGCATGATCAAGCACAAGACGTTCCGGTACAGCTTAGGCAGAGACTTCCACCAGTGTATACTTTAGTAGTACGTACCAGTGAATTGGGAAGTGAATTACGCGCGGTTTACCTGTCGTTCTATATTATATACTTGGATGGAAAGCAAATAATGCAGTTGGAGAGACTGAAGCACTCTCCGAAGCATGTTCAGTTCAGAGTAGCTCAAGTGGACATATGCACGTATTGTGTCGGTCGGCATGTGATCGGTCGGCCGCGTTTCATTCTCAGCTTTGCCTTGGCCCGATTTCCTCATTTGAAACCACAGGCATACCGTAACCGTGCTGTGAGCAGACAGAGTGTCAAACCCTGCTTTAGTACAATTCATCTGCTCAAGTGAAGAAACACGGACGTTCCAAGTATTCCTCTGAGGTTTTGCCTGCTATATATGTGCGGTCGGTCTTGTTTCATTCCCAGCTTTGCCTTGGCTTGATCCAGCTGCACTTGCTAATTCTCATTTCGTGCTACACCCATTTGACAAAAAAATCGTTAAAATTTCGAACGAAATTCGTGAAACTAAAGACTTTCGGTATATACGTAAGGGGGGGAGAAAATATAACCTTAGGCGATTTTTTTGTTCAAATTCGAATAAATCCGATAGATTACATTTCAAAACGAAATAGATCGAGCATATTCAAGAGAAGATCTTGGTTTTAGTGTAGTTGTTTACGGGCTAGGTAGCTGTTTTGCAGGTTCTAGGTTCGATTCCATTTGTTTCAATTTTACTTTTAGAAATTAATTTAAATGTCAGTCTATAAATCTGGCCGAAAATTTTGAAATATTTCTACGAAATCTTTAATTTCTCAAAATTTATGAATCTATGTGGTGCAAAAAATATAAAAAAAGAATCTTGAGAAAATCATAAGTGTAGATAATGTTGTAATATACCAACGTGTGAAATATCAACTAGAAATACGTTGTACTTTGGGTTGTGCAAAAAAGACAAAATCTGAAATTGTAAATAGTGAACAATGCAAAATTTGAACTCTTCAAAATCTGTCAGACTTTGTAATTTTCTTGTAGCCTAGAATACAAGTCATTTTGAGTTGATATTTTGCATGTTGCTAGAATATAACATTATCTACATCCAAGATCGTTTCCAGATGTTTTTGAAACTTGAAAATATGATTTTTCAAGTTTTCGAAAATAAAGAGCTTCATGTAGCTCGACCTCCATTTACAATTTCCACATGCACATGCGTTACTCGGGTCTGCAGTTAACAGGATTTTTTGAACCAAGTCTGGCAATAAACTTGTGTTTGATTGTATATGTGATTTCCAGTAATTTGTTTTTGTTTAGTTAAAATCTTAACAAGTGCATAATAGTCTTTCAACATGAGATTTAACCGTCAACTAACAAAAGTAGCATTTTCAGAATGACGACATTGCTTTGATGTCATTCTTAGAACGACAACTAGTGTGATGTCATTTTTGGAACACATGAATGCATTCTTGGAATTTTCTCTTACAAAAATGTATACATATTCTGATGTCCCGTTTTTATCAGTACAACTTTAGATTTTATAAGTGAGATCCCAAGACTACAATAGGATACTTGTTGCATGCAATGTCAATCATGTATATGTCTAAACCTTGACGACGTTTAGTTGGTCAAATCCACAACCGTTTCACGTAGATTAAATTTAGCTTTCTGGCCCCACTAACCAATTGATGATGATATATTATTTTGACTTTGCAAAAAATGAACTAGTGTCATATAATGCAAAAATAAAATAAAAAATATATACCAACTATCAAATAGGGAAGAATTGTTTTTCCAGGGTTAAATAGGAAATAACATTTTTAAATAGTATCTCTCTACACTAAGTAGAGAGAGAGAGGGAGGGAGGGAGGGAGGGAGAGAGAGAGGGGCTAAATTTATATTTAAGACATGATTGGTGTTGAACGGAATAGCGTTAGGGGCGATGTTTTATGTACATTGTGCTTAGAAAATTGTGATCCCATATCGTTGTTGGTGTGTACCACACAAATTAATTCTCACTTTACATGTGCGGGGAAAAAGAAATTTGAAGCAACATGGCAACGCACGGGCAGTCAAACAAAGAATTGATGGACCGTGGTCTGTGGCAGCACATGGGCAGTCAACAGTAATAAGAGATAGAGATGTGAGCGAGCTTCATCTTGTTTTCCTCCGATTCACCCCACTCCTTCAAATCAGGGCATCCGTAAATCTCAAGTAATCGGAGCTTGGTGAGTTGTTGTATGCCCTCCGGCAAAGACCTGATGCCTCTACAATCTTCGATCCAAAGGATCTCGAGACCGGTTAAGTCCATGACCCAATGCGGCAATGATGAGATGTTGCAGCTCTTTATCATCAGAAACGTAACAGAGGACAGATGTGGGATCATGTCAGCGGAGACGGTCAGGTCATGACAAGCTGTGATGTGTAAACGACGGAGGCCAGAGAGGTGGCGAAGCAGTCTCCACTGCTGCATGGGCAGCTCAGTGTCTTCAACTACCAGAGTATCTGTAGTTAATACCGAAAAAGAAGAGGAGGAAGCACCGGTGCTTGACATTGTACACTCTCCCCATGATAACAACACATTATCACTACTACTTATCTCCAAACTGCTACCTACTCTAGGAAGAATTGGCCCCATCCTCAACCTGGGGCAATCATTTATGCTCAAATTCGGATACGACACACTCAAGTCACTATTTTGTTGGCTAACCCATGTTGGCAAGCTGACGTCATTATAACACCTTATCTCCAAGTAGTCTAAACTTTTTGGCGGCACTAGTTTCTCCAACAACACTTTATCATCCACAAACCTCTCAGCTCCTTTAGTCCACAACAATTTTAATTCCTTGAGATTGTTTTTTTCCATCAGCTTTATACTCTGAGCCTCTTCTGCGGACTTCACCTTTTCAAGGCAGACTATTTCCAGCACAAGAGGATTCATGTCCTTTAAGCAGACAAGATTGCTGCTCGATTCACCATCTCTAACGTGCACCTTAAAACGTGGCAATGATACGAAAGTGGTACTAGGATGAGGTACAGGTTGTTCATCAAGACCATTGCAGCCCAATAAATGCAGGTTCTTCAAACTAGCAATACTACATATACTTTCTGGTATCTTCTGAATCTTACTGCAGTAGGAGAGGTCCAGTGTGTGCAGCTTTCTCAGGTTACAAAGACTTCCAGGTAGAGAAGTAATACCATCATTCCAAGACAAGTTCAAATGCTCCAGATTGGAAAGGGCACTGATATGTTCCAGTAAATTGTCATTTTCACCTCCTCTAAGGCACTGCCTTAGATTTAAGTATTGTAGACTAATAAGGCCATCTAGAGATTCTGGTAGCGATCCAATACAAGAACATTTTGATAAGTTCAAATACTGCAGGTCCGGGAGGCTCCACGTAAACTTCGATATATTTTCCAAAGCAAGGCAGAATGACAAATCAAGATGCACCAATTTTTTAAACTTCCCAAATGATTCTGGCAGTTCTTTAATTTCCCAACAGCCTGACAAATCAAGATGCACCAATTTTTTAAGCTTCCCGAATGATTCTGGCAGTTCTTTAATTACCCAACAGCTTGACAAATCAAGATACATCAGGTCCGGGAGGCTCCACATAAACTTCGATATATTTTCCAAAGAAGAGCATTTTGACAAATCAAGATGCACCACTTTTTTAAGCTTCCCGAATGATTCTGGCAGTTCTCTAATTCCACAGCCTGACAAATCAAGATACGTCAGACCCTGCATTTCTCCGATTGACTCTGGCAGTGCAGATAAAGAAGATCCTCGAAGACTGAGGTAAAGTAATTTTGACAGCCTAGTGATACTATCCGGAATAACTTTAAGTTGTACTCTTGGAGCATTAAGATACCTCAACTGCTTCAATCGGCCAATTGAATCTGGGAATTCATAAATGGAGCACTCGCTCAAGTCCAAGACACGCAGGGATTTAGCAGATGCAAATGCAGCACTATTAAGTCGAAATTCAGCCGAGGCCATAAAACAGAGTGCCCTTATCCTCCGTGACTCCAATGGCTTGCTACAATCATTGAGTGCATAGTGGCAACGGTTTTTCCCAGTGTTGCAATCATTGCCTGCAAGAAGAATTTCGTCGCCCATCACCGATCTTGCTAGATCGTGCACCAGGTCGTGCATGGTGAACGTTTTCTGAAACAAAAGCCATTAGTAGTGTGAGATTTTTATATTTGAAGCATTTGACGCACTAACAAATTTAACAGCGACATGTAGCATACTGGACCAATTTAAGCTACGCAATTGTGTGGTTCAATCGATTTGATTGACCTTACAGAAAGGGCAAAAGATTAAATGAAACTGCATCTTTGAGCATTATTTTTGTGTTTGGGAGTAGAAAATAATACTATGTGCTGCGTGCATCTCAAGTGATAATTGTGCATGATAATTTAGTCTATATAAACATGTGCACCATATAAACAAGCATCGTATGAATTCCAAAACAACAGTATGAAGCAAATAATAGTTGTGTAAATAATAAAAGTCGTGCACAAACTTACCGGTGATACCTTCGAATGTTCAAGGAAAGAAAGATTCAAAAGCTGAGTAATATACATCTCGCCGAGATCCCAAGCGGTGAATGGTGGTGTTGCCCCAATAAAACAAAGAGAAATCCACTGGTGAATTAGATCATCTTTAGATATTTTCCATCCTTTCGGAATGATTGCCAAATAGGCAAAGCAGAGCTTCAAATACCGTGGCATAAAAGTATAGCTTAACCTCAAGGATGCAAGCACCCGTGATGCAGCTTTATCTTTTGGATTTGAAGAAGCAGATTCTTTCCATAAATCACTGTCTCTCACTTTCTTCCAATGTTTATGGGTCATAGTTTCCAAAATAGGTCCAATTGATTGAGCTGCTAAAGCCACACCTCCACACTTTGCTGCAATGGCTTCCCCTATGCCCTTAAACTGTTCTTTGTCATCTCTAGATTCAAAGCGACTTTTTTGCTTAATTATAGTCCAGCACATCTCATCCGTGAGTGATGCTAGCTCATGTGGGGGAATGGTCGAAATTTTCTTTGCAATGCCCTCATTTCGTGTGGTTGCTATAACAACCACCTTGCTACCCTCTCCAACCTCAAGCATGGCAAGCAGACTACCCAATTGGGAATCATCCTCCTCCCACAAATCATCTAGAACAATCAGAATCTTCTTATTGGTGAGTAGCTTTGCAAGTGATCTGTGTATCATCTCCTTTTCGGTGTACCGACTCTCATTCTCTGAAAGTTGACTTATTAAGGAATTGCCAATTTTGTTCAAATCAAATATCTCGGACACATAAATCCACACCCGGACGTAGTCTTCAAATTTGGTTTTATTATTGTAAACCATTTTCGCCATGGTGGTCTTGCCAAGGCCTCCAATGCCGTGTATAGCAAGGACAACGAGCTCTTTTTTTATGCACTCAGATAAAGAAACCCAAATTTTATTTTCCTCTTCCGTCCTCCCAATGATTGATGCCTCAATGGTTGATGATGTTTCACGCATATGTATGACTTCCAGCTTATCGGCATTAGTGCATGGCACTAAATTGAAATTTTTATATTCATCTGTGATACCCTGCAGTTCCTCTCTCATCCTCCTCATCTTGTTAGCCATTGTGAATTTGGGGCCGATTGGGCAACAAGGCATCATAACTGCTAGATGTTTCTTGATGGAGAACTGAAAGAGATAATCAGCTTAATTGTTAGGAAAGGTCTATTTTAGGCAAGAAAGTTTGATCACTAGATTTTATGTAAATGAAAATAAAACTTGGTCAAAGTATTCATCTTTTTGTCTAACACTAGCATATCTTTTATTTTGGATTCGTCATCTTCTTGGTGTACCCAAAAAGCATTAAATCTACGATGGCAAGGATTAAGAGTTTCAATGCCTGGAATTCAAGGTAGACAAGGACCACCAACAAACTTGAAGGCTCAAATAATCATTTCCTATATATGTCTTGTTGGAGTATTAGATTGGTTTCCAGCTTAAGGCAAGATAATTAAGCGCATAACTTCATAATTTGCTATATAATCTACATATAATTGAAAAGCAAAAACGTTGAGACCAAATTATTATGTAGAATATATAAAAAAAATGTTCACAGTTATTTCATCGCACATATTGATAGGCATGATTATCTTTTACTCTGTTGTCCTTACATCTTAAATACAGCGTATTTTCGCAAAATAAAAGAAGGGAGCATGGTTCAGAGACTCAGAGTCACCTTCCGTGTTGCCTCAGCCTCAGTTCCTGCTTCAAATTCCTCGATCATGTCGGCGATGTCGTACATCGCGTCGGTGAGACGCTCGAGGCACAACTTCACGGCATTGTTGGTGTTGGAGTGCTCAGCGTCCTTGAGGAGCGCCTCGATAGACTCGAGTGTACTCTTCATCTGGTTCAGATCCCTGTCGAAGTTCTGCTGCTGCTTGATCTGAACTCCCACGACCGAACCGATCCGCTGCACCACCACCTTCAATAGCGCAGCGGCAATCATGCCCCCGATTTCCGCCATGGCTCCTGCTCGCCCTGGTGCTTCTCTCTCGTGAGTCTGTGTGTGGGATGTGCAGAAAGGTGGGTGGGGGAGAATGGGGATACGGCTTTTGTGGACTGGATCTTATCGTCACAGCAATTGCCAAGATGTTTCCACTACCAACCACCGACAGTATGTACCCCACCTACTGAAGGCCAGATTCAAGATTTGGACCAAACAGCTGTCGTTGTTGGATCTCCGGAACTCCAATAATTCGCAGCAATCATGCCCCCGATTTCCGCCATGGCTCCTGCTCACGCTCGTGCTTCTCTCGCGTCAATGTGTGGGATGCGTTTCTGGACTGCATCGTCACAGCAAGTGCCGTAGACGAGTTCCACTACGGGACCCCACCTACTGTCATGTCAGCCGACCCCACCTACTTTACCACACAACTGCCGTAGTAGACGAGCTCTGGTCCAAGTCGTTGCATTCTCCACAACTCCAATACTAATTCGCAACTACAGTATTCTCGTGAGTCAGTGTGTGGGATGTGCAGAAAGGTGGGTGGGGGAGATGGCTTTTGTGGACTGGATCTTATCGTCACAGCAATTGCCAAGATGTTTCCACTACCAACCAGCGACAGTACGTACCCCCACCTACTGAAGGCCACATTCAAGACTTACCAAACAGCTGTCGTCGTTGGATCTCCGGAACTCCAATAATTCGCAGCTACTCCGTACACGATATTTTCTCACATTGGTCGATCAAGTAAATGAAATTCTGATTTTGATTTTTCCCTAATGATTGTTTGATTTTTCAGAATGAATCTTTTTTTTCAAGGAATGGTAACTATCAGGTGAGACATCTCGAGGTAAAAGATGAGAAATTCACTATCATACGCGTAATTCTCTCAAGCCAAATATTATGTTGGACAACGGAGGAGGAAGAAAATGAGATCTGTGCATTTTTCTTCGCACTCCCGTCTCTGGTTGTTGCGGCTCTTCTTGATCGAACTAGAGGCTGGGGCGCCGTCTCTGGCTGTTGCGGCTCTTCTTGATCGAACTAGAGGCTGGGGCGCCTCCTTGCCAGTCCTCTGCGCCCCAATCCATCTCAATTGCTTGGTATGATACCGATGCAAGTGCCCCATTCGCCCAAGACAAATTAGAGACGATGGACCACACCCATAAGCAGGGAAATAAAACGCATAATCATTTCCATCTATCTGCCATTCTGTTTTCTCCACCATGAGGTCTTCAGAAATCTCAAACCGGTGAACCTCAGTATTCAGCACCGAATTCAGATGGAAGCCGCTGGAAAAGCACATCGTCATGCGGTCATGACATCTTCGAGTAGCAGGTAACGGAGGAAAGCAGCCAAGATGGCTATCAATGCCACAACTACGTACTTCCAGTTGAGCAGCCAAGGCTTGATGGTCAGCGCTCTCGAGCGTACCCTCACCAGAGGAGTCCCCCTCCTCTCGAGTCTTCGCCTCCTCCTTGTCGATTGGATCTTGCAGTTTTCCACCTGAGTAAAACATGGTTATAACATTTACAACTAAGCAATCAGATGATCAAGTACATGTTCCCCAGAATGTTAGCACAATGAAAGTGTAGATATCTGGAAGGAAAACAGACTAATAATACAAGCTGCAGCGGCGTAGATATATAACTACGTAGATATAATGTTTGAAAGGGAAATCGTCCATTATTCATTTTCCAAAAATGCAGCTATAGAAAAATAAATAAACTAAGTTATTTTATGAGTCCAAATAAAGCCTCAAGATCATGTAGCTTCTACAAGAGCATATATTAACCAGAATTGCAAATTCATTACTGTGTCAAGTCCATGACACATAGAATGTCTAGATGAAAACTGAAAAGGTAAATACATATGCACATGCGCGCACACCTGATTGTCAGGAATCAATTATCAAACTCAAGAAAGTTTTTCATGTAGGCCATCCATTTATCAAAACATACAAGAGCAATTAGTATTTTTTTATCAGGCATATTTCATATAGCTATTCCTGCACCAGATGAAGAAGTGATCCCAATTGAGTAGAAATAGTTTTAACTATAAAATGTTCAGCTAAAGCTTGAGCAGTCTAATTAACATTGCCAAGGAAAAGACATATTTCTGAACATAAAATGTTCAACCGGTACAAGTAGCATATGAGCAGAAATATACTGTTTAGTAGAAATAGCTAGTTATTTATAAAATAGTGGCCACAAGGGTAATTACCTCCAACGACTGCGAACACATTAGCTGAGAGTGACACACGGTGCTCCATTAAGGCGACTTGTGAAAGGCATGGATGCCAAATTATACCAAGAAAATGACCCTCATAAAAGAGTCAACAGATGCTTTTGATCAGTTCAATGATGTAGCATCATGATGGAGAATTATTGATCTAGACCGCAACCTGCAACCAATGCCTCCCTCGAGACACCACCCTGAAGTTCGCCATAAAAAAATGTATAAAACTTAGTCTAAGACAATTACTGATGCATAGCTTTACAGGGGTGATCCTGAATTTATGTTTCTTCTTACCAGTCTATAGGAGAATCTGCGTACTATTTGTTGAAACAAGTGAACAGAATATATTTAGTAAAACATATATCTGCCAGTCTAGAGACAGCAGCACCAAATAGTTTAGGAATTGTGTCTCTAATTTCTAACGGAGGCACTATCAAAGAGGTAGCAAGAAGATCAGACCTTCAAAATAAATACTTATACTGGAATTTTAACAACAGAAAGCTACCTTGATACATAAACCACTGGATCTATTAATGATATGCAATACAAGTTTTACTAAAGGGCACATGAGGCAAGATGCATACACACAAACAGTCCATTGCCTGCTACCATTGCTGATCTCAATCAGAGAGCTAATCTGGGCATGAAAGTAAGAGAACAAAACAAATAACATGTGAGTTATAGCACAGCACAAAAACACATGAGTTATAGCACAACTTTAGCTTTGATATCATACTGACTTTTTAGTGCATTTTGAAAAAAAAAAATCACGTATGCGTAGTAAAAACGAAGGTACACTTCAGACTGCAGAGCTGGCACATGATACAGAAATGCCAAAAAGGGCCGCACTACATAAAAGTGCTTAATTAGACTCGAGATATATCCCTAGAAAAGAGGCGTTTTAGCTTGATGCTGTTGTCATCTTGTTAACAGTAATACCAATAATATGTTACATTGACAATGCCACATATATGAATTTATTAGTAAAGCTAAAGATGATTATCTCGAACAAAAGCAGAGTAGTAGCAAGTAACCAAATAGAAATTGTTATCTCTCAATGTTTAGCATAGCTGCTGTTCTAGTCCATATAGATCTTGTTGAGAATCCGCAGAATAAACAATAGGCACGATGGCTGAGCTTTGAGTACTCTAACCATGATGGAAAAGACCGAACAAATTGTATGGGAAACGACGTTGATGGTCTATTTTACCAGAATTTTTATCATGGTTCAGACAAGGTTGCATAGGACCTAGCATCAAATATCCTCCCGCGCTATCTCTCTGATTATGTGGATACTGCCAGATTTGTGGTCGCAACGCAGGGTCTCGATCAAAGAATACTATACCTCGAAATACAACAGGAATCGGAAATGATTCATTTGCTTGAGGCTCTTCATCTTGATTTTCTTGCTGCTGTTCCAATTGAAGAAGCAGTGGTAAAGGTTGTCTGGTAAATGAAGTAGGAGGATCTTCCACCCTGAAGAAGATGCCTATGTTCTCTGTCTTTGAAGTAGGACTCAGTGTTGCCCACCTTAACCATGCTCAGTCCAATTCCCAATTCCTAGAACAACTGGTCTCTCTCTCTCCCCTAGTATCTTGCTCCAAATTCAAGCAACTACTCAACAGGACAAATCTACATTTCAAACAAGAAGAAAACCCCCAATTAGGAATTTGAGATTGAGGAGAATGTATTATTGTACTCGTACTGGAAAATCCCTACAACTTACCAAAAATAAGGAGGGAGGACTGGATCGGTGGAGCCGTGGAGGGGATAAACGCCATGTCCTGATGTCCATGAATCAATGGTGGGGGCGCGGAGCTGTCTGCTGCGTGGCCTTCTGCTGGCCGCCGCCCGCCGATTTATGGGAACGGGGGGTGGCCTGTGGCCGGGTTGCCGGCGCTGGTCTCGGACTGAGCTTCAGTGACTTGTCCACTACAAGTCACGGAGAGACTTGTGGCGATCTCAGCCCTCCGTTTTAGATCCAATGGACAAGCTTTGTCCAAATTTGTTACTCAAAATAAAAATTGTTCAGAAAAAATTGAAAAAAATCCAGTAAATCACAAATGCGTCGCTTTATACTCTTGGAAAGTTTCATTTCATTTGGACCATTATTTTGTGAATAAGTAAATTTTATAGCTTAAAATGGTAAAATGCTATTTATTTACAAAATATTAATCGAAATAGGATGCCACTTTCCCAGAATATAAAGCGACGCATTTGTGATTTACTGGATTTTTTTTCAATTTTTTCCGAACACTTTTTATTTTGAGTAACAAATTTGGACAAAGCTTATCCATTGGATCTAAAACGGAGGGCTAAGATCGCCACAAGTCTCACCATGACTTGTAGTGAACAAGTCACTGAAGCTCAGTCCCTGGTCTCCGGGTGCGGAGAGGGGTCGCGTGTCGCCTCTGCAAGTTCTCGAGCTATGCGAGGACGAGAGGTCGAGAGTTGAGCTGATTTCCTAACTGGGCCAAAATCCTAAGAGCATCTCCAGTCGTTTCGCCCCCGTCAAAAAACGGCGCTATTTTGGGCAGCCTGGGGCAACGGCGCTATTTGACGCCCTGGGGCGGCGTTTTTCCAGCCATGCCCAAACTCAAGACTTGGCCCAAAAAATTCAAAAAACATAATTTGGGCGAAAAATAGCTAATTTAGGCGAATTTCATTCATATATGGACGAAATTCGCAGTTCTTGCCGATTACATAGTAGAAACTTAAACTAAAAACTTAAAAAAAAACTGAAAATAGAAAATTTAGGCGATCTACACGCCGTTCTACATGCCCAGCTGGCTGTAGAAGACAGTGTAGTCGCCACCGTCGTCGCTGTCGTCGTCGGAGCCGTTCCCAGCGGCGTTGCTAGGGCCTGCGCCGTCGTCGCCGTGCCACCTGCTCGGCCCGGGCACGCTGGGGGCGTCCTCCTCGTCGCTGGGGTCGAGGATGATGTAGGGAGGTGGCGGCGGTGGAGATGGCATGCGACGGCGAGGGGCCGCACTCTGCGCCGCCACGCGCGCCGGCGCTCCAGCTCCTCCAGGATGCGCTGCTGGCGCTGGATCTCCTCCTGCTCGTACATCCTCGCCGACCAGGCGTCGGCGACGTCGTATGGCGCCGGTTGGACGACGTCGAGGGAGGCGGCGATGGTGAGGTTCTCGTCGGGGAACTCCTCCGAGTCCCCGGCGCCGCCATATTAACGGCCGCCCTGACGTAGTCGGCCGGCGCCTGCCACATCGGCGCCTTCTTCTTGCCCTCCGTCTTGGGCTTGACGAGGCGGCGGAGAAGGCCGGGGAGGCGGCGACGTGGGGCGGCGCTCGTTGATGCGGAGGCTGCCACCGCTGCTGGGAACGCGCCGGCCAGAGTTGTGGATGGGCTGCGGCGTGGCGTCCTGCTCGGCCTTGACCCGAGCCGAGGGAGGCGCGGATGACGCCGAGTGTGCGCCAGAGTCAGAGGAGGAGGAGGTGGAGCCCATCCGCTGGGGCAGCCACGACGACGTGCGCGGCGGCATCGTCAGCCGCGGCCTGTTGCCGGCGGCGATGTGCTCGAGGACGAAGGCGAGGTTGCGCCCTCGAGCACCCCACCATTGTCGGCGGCCTTTGGAGTTCTTCCGCCCCTCCACAGGGTCGTTGCGTCCTGTGTCCGCCAGCTCCTGCTCGTGGCGCCGGGCGAAGTACTGCGTCCAGAACGCTGTATTTGCCGGATCCCAGCGTGGGTCCTCCGCCTGCTCCGACGTGAGACCGGCGAGGACCTCCTGGATCGCCTCGACGCGGTCCACTCCTTCGCGTGGCGGCGGCACGGGGACGCCGCCCACGCTTAGCCGCCACGAGGCGTGGCCGCCGGAGGCGCCAGGGACGCGCATATCCGGCGGCGCGGGGTAGCCCGCCTGGTAGAGCATCCACGCCTCCTCTGGATGGAGGAAGCGGCGGCCGAAATCGTTCGCGGCGGCGTCGTCGCCGGGGAAGCGCTCGGCCATTGCTGCCGGTGAGATCTGTGGGGGAGATGAGAAGGCAAGGGCGAGAGAGCGGTGTGCCTCTGCCACGGCGGGGATGGGAGATTTTATATAAGCGCAGGGAGGCAAACGGTGGCGCGCCATAACTCCGGCGCGTGGCAAGGGATTGGACGCGTCGGCGGTGGCGCAAACGGCGCGGCAGTCCACGGCCATAACTCCGGCAGGCTTTTGACCAGCGTGGGAGCCGAGGGGATGATGATGCCGCGTTTTCGCTCTGTTTCCCCGCCATTTTTGCCCAAGCCGCTGACAGCGCTGGCCCACCGTGTTTTCGCGCCATTTCGCCCCCCAGGCGGAACCCAATGGGCTGGGTCTGTCCTGGGAGCGCCGGCGCTATTTAACGCCAAAACAACGCTATTTGGGATCCGAGGAGGCGACTGGAAGAAAAACGGCGCTAACAGGTCAAAACGACGCTATTTTCGACCCTGTGGGGGCGCTAGGGACACGGCTGAAGATGCCCTAAGGCCCATAGCCTGCAGCCTCGATCCCTGGAGGACTAAAATGAACTAGGCCAGTTGGAGGCTTGGAGCAGTTCTCCAGATCGGATACTAACTGACATAGCAGCGTGACCAGCGTCTCCTTGTCCTTGATCTCTGCCACTCACATGGCTAATGTTTAGCTATTTTGATCTTTATGGCAGTTTCCGGCCCCGGTTTTCCTCCACGCACTAGCCAGTAATAGCCTCCGAATGTCGGACGCGGCGATTTGGGTAGCACCCACTACCCAAAAAACATTTTTCCAAATGTCAAAAAATTCAAAATGAAATTTTTGCATGTAGTCCAACACATTTCAAGTCAGCACAAAAAGTTACGCGAAGAAAAATCTTTTTTTGCAACGTGTGCAAAAAAGACAAATTCGGACATACGGAAATGTAATATACGTGTCGGAATTTTGTCTTTTTTGTACAGGTTGCTAAAAAAGTTTTTTCACCATGCCAATTTTTGTGCTAACACATCACGCTGTAACGTACATGCGGATTTGTTTCTGAAATTTTTTGACATTCTAAAAAAAACCAAAAATAAATTACCTAATAGGTGCATCTAGACCCACCACCCGGTTTGAATATCCGCCGAATGTCCGAATACTCCGATCACATATATATAGCAAAATTTGGAGATAGCTGGCCACGGTGCACCGGCCGGCCAGTAGGTGTGCCTAGCTAGATTGTTAATTATGAGGCCGAGCTTCGGGACAGGCATGGCTTGTCCCCGGAACAGCAGAACCCAGTCGACGGCCTTGGTCCACTTGTGAGTAGCCGTGTTCAGCTAGTACGTGCCGCTGCCCGCGGCGGATACCCAGACGAGCGAGCCGTCGCCCTTGCGGTGGCTGTCCACCGCGTGGCAGGTGATCTCGCCGCCCTTGCTTTGGCACACGTAGGGCGGCGGCGGGCGGGAGCGCCATGCCCAGTCCTGGTTATTGTGCTGGTACACGAGTTCCTGGACGTGTCGACGCCGGCCCGAGAGGTCCTGCAGCGGGTCAGCCTCGATGACGTAGAGGCTGCCGTCGTCGTAGGCGCCGACGCCGTCGATGGCAACGGACAAGGTGCGGCAACGTTTGGGCGCCGCCATGGTGGACAGAGGGCGCATGGATTGCAAGGTGTCATCGTAAAGGACGCCGCGACCCATGCAGTCGACGCCGATGATCTTGTCCTTAGAACGGCCGAGCAGCGAGAACTGCATGCCCCCGGAGAGGTCGAAGCTCATCTTGCGTTTAGGCAGGGGCGCATCCACCACCGAATTGGTGTCGTGGTTCCCCCAGCCATGGGAATAGAAGAGCTGAGAAGGATCGCTGCGGTGGAGCGTGTATCAGGGGGAGGAAGGCCTGCTCTTGTGCTGGTCGACGACAAGGTAAAGAAATCGCCGGCTCAAACTCATCGTCGTCGTCCGCCATGCGTCCGGATCTTTCCAAAGATCAACTCGATCTTCTCATCTTCCCCTCAGCCGCCGCCCCGTGCCCTAATGCGCCGAACCCGTACGTCGGGCCGCTACGCAGTTTCAGAAATTAAACTTGCTGACAAAGAATAGACCGTATCAGGAGCAGGTGAACTCTTTGTCGCTTAATAATTTGCCAGTAAATTGAAATTGTTACGACACCTCGTTGAAGATGCAGCAGCTCACACTGGTGATTCAGGAAGCATGCCGGTTCCGTTGTAATTAGAGGATGGCGAAAGCTTAACCTGGAGGATGTGCACTGCCGATTCCCCCTCTCTCCTCGCGTCGCCCGTCTCGGGCGACTCGGGGGGAAAACCCTAGCGCCGCCTCTCTCCTCTCCCCTCCGAGCCTCTCCCTCGCCGCCGCCGGTGTCCGCTGCCGGGCTCCGCCCGCGTGGCATCGGCGGCGGCGGGGCTTCTCCCCGTGCCCGGCTCCGTCCAGAGATGGTCTTCGCAGCGCTCGGGAGCAGAGGCGGCCAAGATGTGCGGCTGGACGTCGGCTTCGTCGGGCCTCCTGGCGGCGGCTCCTATGGAGCGTGGGGGTCGGGCCTGCGCCGCCGAGCTGGAGGCCAGGGTAGGGGCCTTGTCCTGCTCGGGCTGGCCATGGCCGCGACCTGCCCTGTGCGTGGATCTGGAGCTGTGCTCCACCGCGAGGGCTACCCGCCGGATCCGGGCTGGATCTGGCTCCCGCCGGGCCTGTGCGTCGCCTTGGTGTCCTGTGGTGGCGATGGGCGTGTTGGCTCCTGGTTGGTGCTGTGTCCGTCCTCTCTGGATTGACCGGGATGTGCGTGGAGGTTGGATGCCGGGGCGGCGGCCCCGGGAGGTGGAAGTCGCGACGCCGAGGCGGGGGTCGTGGCTTTGGTGCTGGCTGTCGTGCATGGTCGTGAGGACGGCGTGTCGTCTGGCGAGCGGCAACGGTGGATGTGGTTCGGTAGCCGGCCACACTCGGGGCTTCTGGAGACGGGGTTCCTTGTCGAGGTGAAAACCGGTGTGGCACTGCCACGGCCGACGGCGGCGAGGCCCTGGGGCGCCGTTACCTTCTTGAAGGCGCCGTCGCGACGTTTTCCCCTCTCCCTCCCCGATGCTCTGGGTGAAAACCTAGATCCTTTGGATCGGGCGACGGCGGTACTTGGGTGCTGCTCCCTTCCTGAAGGCGTCGCCTTGGAGTTCACGTTTGTCTCTCTTCGGTGGTAGCATGGTGGCGGCGACGATGCTTTGTCGGAGGCGGAGTTTGCTTATGTGGTTCGGCCCATCGCGGCGGGGTGCAGCATCTGTTGGTGTGTTGGCCCGAGCTCTTGGGGGAGCTCTAGTCCATCGACGCCCGTGTCTCCTGTCGAGCCGGGATAGAGTCCCTTTGGCAACAGAGATTGGACCGGGTGGCGCTATCTTGCCGATCTGGATGTGGTTCACCACGGCGGCGTCTTCGTGTCTTCAAATGCTTTGCTGCGGCTTCATGTTGCTTTCGTCCCAGCCTACTTGTAGCTCTGCGTGTGTGGAGGTGTTTGTAAGCTGGTTCAGCACTTTGTATCTTCCGCCATTGGCGTCATTAATTTAACGCTGGGCTACGGCCTATTGTCTAAAAAAGGATGTGCACTGCACACACCAAAAGGAGTCGAACATCTACATCACTGCCTCCGGGATGCACCTTGAAATCCGACGGCTGACCCCAGCTACATTCTTAGAGCACAGGGCTGAAATCTCAGGGTGCAAGCATGGGACAACATGCGGGCTCCCGCGAAATCCCAAGCTATACATTGTTACTTGCACTACAGGAATGGGCTCCTGTGCCGACGGCCTTTCCCCGTCGGCACAGGCACGATGCCCGTCGGGAGAAGGCTATGCCGACGGTGGCCGTCGGCACAGGGTGGTCGGGATAGGTAACCATAGGCATAGCTCGCCTGGCCGTCGGCACAGACAATTGCCGTCGGCACAGGGTGTCCCGACAGCGAAAAAAGGGCCGTCGGCACAGAGTTGGTCGGCACATGTAAGGTGGGTCCCACGACGGCCGAGCCATTGTGGGAGAGCTGTGCCGACGGCATTGCCGTTGTGCCGACGGCAATGCCGTCGGCACAGCTCTCCCAGATTTTTTTGCCAAATTTGTTCCAGCAGCTCGTTTTCCCAGCAAAAATAGCAGAAAATAAAATCAAAAAACATGACAATATTATCACAAACAAGATCACATATTGGCTGCATATATGATCACAAACAAGATCATCAAGTAGGTACACACATGGGACCATCATCATACATAGCTAAATGTTTAGAGGCCGAAAACCCTACATCTATTGCGGCGGCGACGGGGTGTACTCCATATCTCCCCGGGTGAAAACAAGCGATCGACGACTCGGCGCAGCAGCAGAAGCACCAGAAGAAGGCGAAGCACCAGGAGAAGTCGAAGCAGCAGCAGAAGCACCAGAAGAAGGACCACCGGTATGTAACGGTGTGATCTCGCGCGAACCCGGCGAAGGCGAATGATCAGCATGGGAATCAAACCTCACGATCGCACGCGAACCCGGCGAGGCACTCGGAGAAGCATGACCAAAGTGTGGGTTCTCCGACGAGCATCCCGTTCCCTACATGTTTGAGCAAGAGTTAGTAACTTGCGAGGCAAAGGAAAGCGGTAACCAGTGGTTTGGCATCAAACTTACCGGGGTCGATGAGTAGTAGGTGAGAGCGAACTCGTCCTTCGATGGAAACTATGGTTCTGTCCCCCGGCTCCGGAGGCTCCTCCATAGGAGGGGGGCCCGCACTCCAGTGGTCATATAGTTCACAAACGACTGCAAGATAGTTTAGAGGTCAGGCGTTGCAAAGAATAAAGGTTCAAACTTGGGAAGTGGGACTTGTCATATTAGACAAAAATAAAGGTTGAAACTTACAGCACGGAACAGCTTTTGATACGAGTTCCAGGCCGCATCCCTCTCCTTCCACTCGGCATAGGCCACCTTATGCTCCACAAAAGCGGAAGTGTAGGCTGCATCAAGATCGGGCTACAATTTCGAAAATAATGAATGTCGCCAACTTAGCCATGCAGGAACGAATGTCGGAAAGAGGATGGGAATTTGAAAAACTTACATCCGTGGAAGTGGATCGACGAGGCTGTGGACGAGGCGGGATAATGGGGCTGCCGTCAGGGAGGGTAGCTTTTGCCTGCGTGAAGCTCATGCTAGGCTCCACCACCTTCTCAAGAACGCGATTACGACCATGCGGCCTTCCATGCCCCGAGAGGACCATCGCCCTCTCGTCGACCTCCTGGCTCAAGGGGTCATCCACCTCTGGGTGTAAAGACTAGAACGTCGTGGAGTACCTCTCCAAGTCCTCCTGGGTATTGCCGTAGTACTCAGGAAGCTGGGGCTGAGGCTTCGATAGATCGGGCTTCTTCTCCTTCATCTTCCGCCACGATTGCAAGTGAGTGCTTACCTGCCCCTTATCGGCGTCCTGCATCGCGAAAAGAAATGTTATGCATACCAAGTAGAAACATGAAGGGAAAATAAATGCAGGTCGTTCCATGTATATATTTACCAGCTTTTCCTTAAAGCGGAAGTGGTTGCGGCTTCCCGCACCGTGTGTTCCCTCGGTGCCTCGGTTTGCCTTGTTGCGCTGGCTCACGGCCTGGAACTCGGGGTTTTCCCCGACCCACCTCGCAGCTAACGCAGCCCATGCATCTTCTCTACGATCGGCCCAGTCGGGCATAACCTGAAAATGCAATTCAAGAAGAGATAATGCAATGGCAACTTAGTAGCAATATAGAATTTCATTAACAATTTAGTTACCGAAATGTATTGCTCCTTCGTCATAGCCTTGGCCAACTTAGCATTCTCCTCCTTCTTGGCCCTCTTGCCCGTCTTCTCATATGTGAACGTATTGGCGGACGTAAACTTTTGGTTGTAGAATTGCTGCCGTGTCAACCTCACACAATGAGCACGTAAATTGCGATCCGCCTTTTCACGATGCTCGTCCGCCACCCGAAAATGTTTCTTCAACCATGCATAAAAATTTTGTGAGAGTCATGAGTTAGCATGGTGGAGTCATAAACTATGAAAGAAGTCGAAAAATATGTCTTACCCAAAACCCGGTGATCACGGCCTCAGCTGCTGTCTGGAAGCCCGGAATGGGGGCAGCCTCATAGTCCACCCATTTATAGGCTAACTTCTTCTCCTCGACGGGACCGACGGTGTACAAGCCCGGCCAATGCTTCCTAATCAAAGCTCCAAGCAAGCTCCCCGGAGTGCGGGGAATCTTAGGTGCTGGCCATGTTCATTTGCTGCAAAATAATCAAACATTAGTACGCATTCCAAATTGTTATGACCAAAATGAAATTACATGTTCAAAATTACAAAATTAGTACATTTACTCAACGCCCGCAGGAATAATGAGGGCTTTCGCCTCCTCGCTCTTAGGCTCATCGGCCTCGTTGGGGACTCCCACTTCACCCGACTCCGTGGCCGCTTCGGCGCCACCTCCACCTCGTCCTCCACCTCGTCCTCCGCCTCGTCCTCCGCCTCGTCCTCCAACAGGTACTGGGAAGCCACGTCGCCAGAAGCGGAGGGCAACTCGGAATCCACGTCGCCAGAAGCGGAGGGTGGGTGGTCCACGTGTACTCCACGTCGTCCTCCACCTCGTCCTCCACCTCGTCCTACTCGCGCACCCTCGTCCACGGCGTAACGCGAGGTGGAAGGTCGTCCACTTCGTGTAACTCCAGGCTTCTGTACCCTCATGTTACTAATCTTACTAAGCAAGGTCGCCAAGTTTTCCTTGCCTTGGCTCATATTGTTCAATCAACTGCATTGAGAAAGAGAAAACAAGTTAGCATAAAGATCAACTGCATTGAGAAAGAGAAAACAAGATTGCTCAACCCCTTTGCTAAAAATAGGAACAGGCGAAGATTCATATTGTGATACCATTGGGTTTACCGAGGCAGAAGTTGAGGTAGCTTTCTGACTGGCAAAGATGGCGTGAAATAAGCTTGTTATTTTCTGTATTGAATATGAATATTCTCTTTGTTATGTGTTGTAGGCGATGAAAACATTTTTGTGCAAGAACTGTGAGTATAAGCAACATCAATGCTTTATTTGTGGAGTATTGGAGCCTTCAGATGGACCAACTGCTAAGGTACATTGCAATTGTTTGATCTTTTTTCACTTGTTTCATTGTTCATTTAACGAAAGTGATTTTCATTGTTGGTCAGTAATACTTATTATATGTTACAGACTTACAGTTAAGAGGACTATTAAGCTGCAATGGTTATTTGTAGATTTGGGCTTTCAATCACTATACAGCCAACACATTCACATAGGACTATAGAACTAGAAGTAGTACTGCGAAAGACTATCTAGTTGAGATTTCAAAAAGTAGATATTGTGAATGTTCTGAAATAGTTGAATTGTTCTGCCAATTAGATACTAGTCCATTTAACACATATTTGTAGCATCTGTCTATTGCAATAGCTAATGACAAGGTAATTAAACTTTCAAGTATGGATGTATGGAAGCATTACATATCGAGTAATTGCATCATTCCATGTGTTAGAAAGGTCATCTAATTAATGTAATGTAAACCATGAGGCCATGAGTGTAGCATGTGTCAAGGAGAAAGCAAGATCTACTAGGCATGGAATGGAATAACTATTGGAACAAATCTTGTTAGTTAGATGTTCAGCATGTTTATTTCGTTTGCATGACATTAGTTGTAGTAGTTGATTTAGTTCTAGCTAAATATATGGTCGGCAACATGGCGTAGCGGCCGGATCAGCCGGTGGTGTGTGGCTTGACCGATGAGTGTGTGCATGCTAGGTAGTGGGTTAGTGGCTTAGTGCGTGGGTGTGTTGGCTGTGTGAGAGACGGCTATATAATCCCATGTAATTGCAGTGTGTTGAGTTAAGTTGAACAAAGAGAAAATGGCAGAAGTGTGCGGTGCCACAAAGCTATGTGTGTTCTTCTTGTACCTTGTGCATATGTGTGTGTTCATCCTTGGGCAAAGCTATCAATAACTACTAGGCATGAAAGTTTGAACACCTTCGCATTATAGGAAAAATGCACGAAATTACTATCTGTCAACATTACCAAGCTCTAGGAGAGGCGCTGGCCTTGCAGAGGCCCCTGGAGTGGTGTCCGGCAGCTGAAGCTCGGGGAAGACACCGGCAGCAGCAGTTCCCCCCTCCGGGGTGGCAGCTGAAGCTCGGGAAAGACGCCGACCCCGGGGCGGGAGGAGGGGCAGAGCGAGGAGGTCGCTGGCGCAAGCAGTGGGAGCAGAGAAGAGGCCGGCGGCGATGGATCCGGCAGGGGAGCACGGCCGTAGCAGGGGAGCACGGGAGGGCTGGGAGGAGGTGGGGAGGAAGGGATACGGCAGGGGAGCACGGCCGCAGCAGGGGATGGTGCGGCGGCGACGATAGAGGTGGGGAGGCAGGGGATCGAGCGGCGGCAGCGATGGAGGAGGTGGGGAGGAAGGGGAGACGGCAGGGGAGCACGGCCGCAGCAGGGGATGGTGCGGCGGCGGCGATGGAGGTGGGGAGGCAGGGGATGGTGCGGCGGCGGCGATGGAGGTGGGGAGGCAGCGGATGGTGCGGCGGCGGCGGTTGCGATGGAACGGGCGGACGGCGGGTCTAGGGAGAGAAGATGCGGCTGGGCCGCGCGGCCTACCTAATTAGGTAGATGGACCCTATGCCGACGGCAAAGCCATCGGCAGAGGTTTTTTTTTATTTTTCATATTATTTTCTTTTTTTCTTTTTCTTTTTTCTTTTTTCTATACAGTTTTATTATAATTTATTTTTCTAGCTATCCGGTTCTATCGAAACCCTAGTCCGGTGGGGCTCGCAGATCTACTACCGAGCGTTGGTCACACACCGGAGTAAGATGTTACACATGTAAAACACCCAACACACTTGTATACATATGGTATGGCACAACCTAGGTTTTGGTGGGTTTCCGACGCTCCGGGGCCCCGCTTCGGCGAAACCCTAGATCCGCTGGAAAAAACCTAACGTTTCCGTCTACCCCCTTGAACGGCGTCGAAAGGGGGTAGCCCAGTGGACTTTTTTCCTTGGTTGTGTTAGGTTAGGACATAGGAACATGGTGACGAGGGGTGGACTCGGCAAATCCCTGGGTTGCGTACCCCGGGTTGATTGAGGGGGAGAGAGATGAGCGCTGGTGATCACGACGGCTGACAAGCAAGGCGTTTTACCCAGGTTCAGGCTCCCGGAGGATAACACCCTACTTCCTGCTTGTCTGGTATTGAATGGCGAGTTGTGGCTACAATGGCGAGATGGCAATCTCGCTAGGGTTTGTGATGGCGGCTATGAGAGTACCCTAGACGAAGGACCCTCCTAGCCTTTATATGGTAGGCTAGGTCTCAGGTGAACGGTGCCGATGGTGCTTACAAGATGATAGGAGTCGCGTGACCTATCCGTCGACTATCTTGGGCCACGCGTCGTCCTCCTTGGGCCTTCCTTGGGCCCTCATCATAAGGCTGATAGGCTTGGCGTGACCCAGGTGTCCCTACCGTGGGACAGTCGAAGAGTGACCCCACGACAGGAGCCCCCGAGTGCTTAGTCGAATCGTAGAGTCGGGTAAAGGACTCTTTCCTCCTGGGCACGCCGTCGGGTAAAGGACTCTTTCCTCCTGGGCACGCCGTCGGGTTCCTGAAAGGAACAAGTAAAATTAGTCGACTCCGGCCGTTCAGGGCTTATGGAGGATTCCTTAGTCGAACTGTTGACTGCAGGGTAAAATACTGCGAGTACAGCCTTAGTCGGCGATGTTTCGACTGCTATTGTTCTGAGTCACTCGGGAGCGCGAACAGCGCTCCCGATGGGAGTAGCCCCGAGATTAAACTGAATTGCTTGCAATTGAGGTTAAACTCAATTTTCCTTCAGTCGAAAAAGCCCGCTCCCGATGGGAGTAAAGAAGGGACTCAACCTGATGGAGTCGTAACTGGCTTTGCGTGACTTACTGTGTATTCGGCCGGTTTGGCTTACTGCACGAGCTTGTTCAGCTTTTGGAGCTTACTGAATCTCTCTTGCACTCGAATGAACTATTCGAGTTTATTCAGCTCTTAGAACTTACTGAATCTTTTTCCACTCGAATGAACTATTCGAGTTCTCGATCAGCCCACTGGCTTACTTACTATGCCTGCGCAGTTGACGTCAGTGCTGACGTTTTTCTTTGGCGCACTCTGTGCCCGATGGGACGTGACAGTGCGGTCCCACTGTCAGTATTGACTGGAGACAGCGGTTGCCGCTTTATACTGATCGTTGGGCGCGAAAATTTCGCGGTGTGATGATGGCGCCTTGATTCCCGTGCGTAGTGGGCGGCGTGGCCGGCGACGGTTGTTATCTCCGCGCGACACGTGGACGGCCGGATGATGTTGTGGAGTGCGGTTTTGCTGAGGACCGCCTGGATTAACTGGCCACGCGGTATATATTTTTCACCGCGGCGGCGAACAGTACATTCCATCCCCATTCTGCCATCGTCTCCGCTGCTTGCTCTCCGCCATTGTTGTCCTTTTCTGCCAGTTTCTTTTCTCCATCCTCCATGAGCAAGGCCGCGATGAAGAGGGGGAAGCCTGCTGCTGGCGCCGTCGCCGCCGCCGAGGCGAGCGTGATGAAGAAGCCCGACGGCGACTGGGTGAAATCGTCGGTGAAGAAGGCCGACCTCGAGGCCCCCGCGCGCAGGGGCTGCTGCCGCCGGCAGAAGAGGCGACGGTGCGCGCTCCTGGGAAAGAGGTATTCCCCGCTCCTCGTGAGGGGGAACGCGTTTGCTTCGTGGATTTCCTTCCGCGGGGTTTCGGGTTCCCCCTCCACGATTTCGTCCGTGGTCTCTTGTACGCTTATGGGATTCAGATCCACGATCTGACTCCCAATAGCGTCTTGAGCATCGCGAGCTACATCGTGCTCTGCGAGTGCTTCCTGGGAATCGCACCCAACTGGCTACTGTGGAAGTCGCTATTCCTCGTGAGGAGGAACGTGGGGAAGAGCAAGCAGGTGTATCCAGTTGGCGGCTTCGGCATCCAGGTGCGTGGCGACACCACCTACTTTCAGATGAAGAAGTCCGACTCCGTCCAGGGCTGGCGGAAGAAATGGTTCTACATCAGGTGCGACCAGGAAGGGCTTCCCGACTTCGCGGCTGATCGCGAGTTGCGGAAGACGAACGCGTGGGCGCACCCGCTGTCGAAGGAGGACAGGGAGGCGACTCAGCCCTTGCTGACGCTTCTTCGTGGCCTTCTGAAAAGTCTTGGGCGCGAGACAGGTGGAGTTCACCTTATTGCCACCTTCTTCAGGCTTCGGGTGCAGCTGCTCCGCACTCGCGTCCACACAATGTGGGCGCGTGAGGATGGCGATGAGCTTGATGATGACGCAGTCGAGTCAAAGGTGAGGAGCATCACTAGTCTCCGAGCCGCTGACCCGTGCAATGTCAAGTGCCCGGTCGAGCCGTATGGGCCTAATAACCCTGTGCCTGAGGTGAGCTTCGTTTGCTTTGCTTTCGTCTTGTATCGTCTTCTGTCGAATCTTTTGCCTGACTCGAATGCTTCATTTGCTGACAGGGTCGTTCGAGCTATGTCAGTCTTCCTCCGTTGATGGAGAATGGACCCCACGAAGAGGCAGAGTTTCCTGAGGAGGACGAGGTTGACGATGATGAAGTCCCCTCCGCCACCTCTCCGAGTGAAGAGTTGGAGGAGGACGATGAAGATGAGGAGCCGCTGCTGAAGCGGCAGAAGCGAAAGAGTGGCGACTCTGCTTCAGCTTCGTCACCCGTGAAGGAGGCGGGTGTGCACGAGGAGGAGGCGAGCGAGTCGTCCTAGGGTGCTAGGTATACGAGTGACTTGGCTGATCCTTTGGTCGTGCCTCCCCCCGGTTCTGCACCGCCGACTGAGTTTGCGAGGATGGCCTCCGTCTCCCTGGGAAGTGAAGATGATGTGGATGTCGCCAGGTTAGTCGCGTAACCATTACCTTGTTTTTGCCGAGTGTGCTTTTTGCTTGCTAGTCCTTGAATTGAGTTAACTTGTCACAGCGATCGTACTGGCGCTGCTGGTTCTCCTCGTGAGATGGAGCACACTTCGCTCCCATGATCGAGCAGACTACGAAGACGACTGGAGAAGAGGCTCAGGCGGGTGACGCTTTGGCCTTGAAGGCTTCGACCCCCGTGCCAGAAAAATCTGCTGATGCGACTCCGGCTGGCGCTGGACTGCTTGAGCATGTAAGTGTCCTTTGACTCATTCTGCAAAATCTGTATCGGGTGCGCGAACAGCGCTCCCGATGGGAGTAGCCCCGAAGATGTGCGTGACTAGAATAGTCGGGCACAGATTGATGTTCTGTGTTTTCCGCAGCCGTTTTATCGCCAGCAGATGGAGGGAGCCGCAGCCTTCGTTCGCATGGAGCAGGAGAGGGATCAACTCCGCACTGCTCTGGAGCAGGCGAATAGTGAGTGTGGAACCTTGTGTTCGAGGGATGCGTCGACTGCCTTTATTGCTAACTTTGCTCCGTTGATCCGTAGGCGAGAAGGAGAGCATGAAGAAGCGGTCGCGGAGCTGGAGAAGTCGCTGGGTGAAGCTCAAGAGCGCGAACGAGCCCGGGATGATCTGACGAAGACCCAGGTCGACCGCTTGCTCGCACTCGCCGATGTTATTGGAAGTAAGTACTTTGCTTTTGTCTTTTGTCGAAGACCCAGATCTGACGAAGCCTATTTGCCTTTTATCGACTTCTGATGTCTTACGGTATGGTTTTCTTTTCTTCGTTGTTCAGACTCATGCGGAGGCGCACCTCCGAAGGGACTCCAGCGAGAATGTCGGCTTGGCGGAGGCTGTTGGCTTCATCGACCGCGTCTGCGCGTATGCCTCGGCGGCGCTGCAGAAGTCGACAGGCGCCTTGGCGACTGTGCACCAGAGCATCTTCCCCAGCAAACCACCGCCGGTTGCTGTCGAGCGCTTGCAGCTCCGTTCGAAGGCAACGACCACCTTGGTGGACTACACGCGTGCGCAGACGGTACGCGGCTCAGAGCTCACTTTCCAGCTACTTCTTGGTCACCAAGTCGTAGGTGATTTTGAGAAGGTTGTCAGCGACTTCCCTCGGAAGCCTGATGGCAGGACCGCGTCCCTTAGCGGAGTGAAGGCGTAGGCGAGTCAGCTGGCTGCAAAGTTGATCGCCACCTTCGAGAAAAGATTGCCAAGGCTGCAGAGTTGGCTGCTAGGAAGAGCCGTTCCCAGTCGGAGTCTGTGATGTAGACTCCTTTCTTTTAGATTCTTCTGCTTTTGGTTCTTGGTTGTAATGAATTATATTTTGCGAGTCTTTTGTCCGTGAACATGCTGATGTTGAAATGTGAATTTGTGCCTTCGAGTCTTCTTTCATATCTAGGCTTGAATGAATGTTCTTTTCCTTGCTTGACGCTGTCGAACTTGGCAGTCTGAGATGGGCGAAGCTCCTGGGGTCGCTGGAACGACTGGTGCGGGCGACGAGGAGGACACCTCTTCGGCTGCACCCACTCGTCGTCGCCGTCGAGCTCCTCCAGCTCCTGCGCGAAGTGTGAATGATCAACGAGTGATCACCTTCATGAGGAACAAGATTGTTGAGCTCGAGTCGAAGTTGAAGAGCGCCGAGTTGGAGTTGGAGCGCTTGAGGTCACGGCCCGTTGCGCCGTTCTCCCAGCGAGAGGAGTTTCTGCTGGGCGAGATGGACTTGATCAGTCGGCAGCTGCAAGGTTGGTCTTCTAGCACTGTGCTTCGACTTCTTTATCCTTTTACTGTTCTTAGTGCTGGGTCTTGATGCAGATGTGAACTCTGACTGGAAGGCCGAGCAAAGTCGAGTAGACGAGCGGGTGGAGAAAGAAGCCGCCGGTGACTCACCCGAAGCGCGTCAGTTTTGGTCGAATAAATCCAGAGGTAGTGTACTGGCGCGAATGTTGGATCGCACCTGGCGGGCTGCTGTGCTCTTGGAAGGTTGTAGAAAAACCCTCTGGCAGATCAACAGGGTGTACTTTCCGCACAACGAGCAGCCTAATGGACTGGCTGCGCTGCTGGAGAGGTTCCGTGAAGGCAGTGCGTTGAAGGAAGTCGTGCACACTCAACTTGTTGCCGGGGCGAACGTGGCGCTGGCGTACGTTCGAATGCACCGGCCTAATCTTCCACTGTACAAGGTGCTTGACGGCTTGCCTGGAGAGGGTGACTACGCCGATACTCTTGCGGCTGCGCGTCAGATGATTCAGCAGGTCCAGAGCTTTAGTGAGCACCTTGTAGGGCCACTCGATGCGCCAAAGGGCGAGCCTGTAGAATAAGAGTAGTAGACTGCTGTTGTATCGTTAGCTTGTAAAAGCAATTTTTCCAAGTGGAAATATGAGTGTATGTATGCCGAGGTGGGGGTAGCCCCCGAGTGAGTAAATTGTATCTTGTAGACTTCTGTAAACCTGTATGGTGCAGCCCCGAGCGGGTCGAGTGTGACCTAGGTGTTTCGAATCAGACCTGTGCGGCGCAGCCCCCGAGTGCCTCGAGTGCGGCCAAAGGGTGTCGAGTCAGACCTGTGCGGCGCAGCCCCCGAGTGCTTCGGGTGCGACCTAGGTTTTCAAGTTGGACCTGTATGGCGCAGCCCCCGAGTGCGTCGGGTGGCGAGCCCCCGAGTGTTTCGGGTGACGGCCTAGGATTTCTTAGACCTGTGCGGCCCAGCCCCCGAGTGTTCGGGTGCGGCCTAGGTTTGACTTAGACCTGTGCGGCGCAGCCCCCGAGTGCTTCGGGTGACGCCTAATTTTTCGAGTTAGACCTGTATGGCGCAGCCCCCGAGTGCTTCGGGTGCGGCCTAGGTTTGACTTAGACCTGTGCGGCGCAGCCCCCGAGTGCGTCGGGTGACGGCCTAGGATTTTCGAGTTAGACCTGTATGGCGCAGCCCCCGAGTGCTTCGGGTGCGGCCTAGGTTTGACTTAGACCTGTGCGGCGCAGCCCCCGAGTGCTTCGGGTGACGGCCTAGGATTTCGAGTTGGACCTGTATGGCGCAGCCCCCGAGTGCGTCGGGTGCCTAGGTTTATGTTGCTTTTTGACTAAAAAAAAAGGGGAGAGCTTGTTCCACAAATCACTTCATTGATTTTTGCGAGCAGGCCGCCTCATTAAAACCCTTCCAGTCCCCTCAGGTACCCTGGTAAGGGAAAGAGTGCGTCTGGAACCTGCCGCCTCTTGACATGTATGCTTTGTTACAAGGGGGAGTCGACTAGGCGTAGAAGCGGCGCAGTTGCGCAACGTTCCACGGGTTGTGGCAGACTGTCCCCGTCTTCGAGTCCTTCAGGCGGTAAGCTCCGCCGCCGATTGCCTCTGTCACGATGTATGGACCCTCCCACGGGGAGGCGAGTTTGTGCACCTTCTTCTGTTTGAGGCGGAGGACAAGGTCGCCAGGGACGAACGCTCTGGGCCGCAGTCGCCGCCCGTGGTAGTTGCGTAAGTCTTGCTGATACACGGCTGTGCGGGTAAGGGCGATGTCGCGTGCTTCGTCCAGGGTATCCATGTCGTCCTCGAGTGCTTCTTCTGCGTCGGACTCGTCGTAAGCCACCACTCGGGGCGCGTCGAACTTGATGTCGCACGGCATGATTGCTTCTGCGCCGTAGACCATGAAGAATGGCGTGTACTGAGTGGATCTGTTTGGCGTAGTGCGCAGACTCCACAGCACAGATGGCAGCTCTTCAACCCAGGCGCCTGCAGCGCGCCTCAATGGTACTCGCAGGCGCTTCTTGATGCCCTTGCAGACTAAGCCATTGGCCTTTTCGACCTGTCCGTTGGACTGCGGGTGCGAGACAGATGCGTAGTTGAGCTTGATGCCTTGCTCGGAGCAGAAGTCCTTGAACTCTTCGGCTGTGAAGTTCGTGCCGTTGTCGGTGATGATGCTGTGCGGACTCCAAACCTGAAGATGATCGACCTGATGAAGTTAACTGCCGAGGAGGCAGTCGAACTTGTAATAGGTACAGCTTCGATCCACTTCGTGAACTTGTCGACTGCCACCAAGAGATGCGTGTGTCCTCCCGGCGAGGACTTCTTGAGTGGACCCACCATGTCGAGCCCCCATTGAGCGAAGGGCCAGGCGAGTGGAATGGTCTTTAGTGCTGATGCTGGTGTGCGGCTTGTTGGCGAACTCCTGGCAGCCGAGACATTTCCTCACGAGTTCTTCTGCGTCTTGCATTGCGGTGGGCCAGTAGAACCCGGCGTAAGGCTTTGGCCACTAAGGCTCGACTGCTGGCGTGGTGCCCGCAGATGCCAGCGTGGATCTCGAGTAAGATGGCTTGACCGTCGACTGGGTCGATGCACCTTTGGAGGACTCCCGAGATGCTTCGCTTGTAGAGCTCCCCGTTGATGACGGTGAAGCCCTTGGAGCGGGATGACGCGCTTGGCTTCGACTGGGTTTGTTGGCACCCTCTGCTGCAGTATGTAAGCCAGGTATGGGCTCGTCCATGTGGGCTCGATCAGCATCACCTCCATAGGCTCCTTCTCCGTGTTGGGCGGGTCGGTGGTGCTCGTTGTCGATGTAGAGGATCCCCGCGGGCCGGAGCTTGACGGAGCGTTGCGTGATGCACTCGAGGAAGACTCCGGGTGGCACCGGCGCTTTGTTTGAGCCCAGGTTGGCGAGGGTGTCGGCTTCCTCGTTGCTCTCGCGGCCGACGTGCCGCAGCTCGCAGCCGTCGAAGGTGCCTTCCAGCTGGTTGTACAGGTCCCTGTAGGCGATCATGTTGTCGGCGATGGCGTCACATTGCTTCATGGTTTGTTGCACGACGAGGTAGGAGTCTCCGTAGATCATGAGGTGAGTGGCGCCGCAGTTCTTGGCCATCCGCATGCCGTGGATCAGGGCCTCGTACTCTGCCTCGTTGTTGGAGGGCGTTGGGAAGTTCATCTGCAGCACGTACCTCAGCTTGTCGCCTTTAGGTGAGATGAGGACGACTCCCGCCCCTGCTGATCTGAACTTCTTGGAGCCGTCGAAGTACATTGTCCATGCGTTGGACAGGTCGGGTACGTCTGGTAGCTGGGCCTCTATCCACTCGGTGGTGAACTCTGGAAGCACCTGGGCCTTGATTGACTTCGGGTGCGCGTACTTCAGCCCCCAGGGCCCTAGCTCAACAACCCACTTGGCGACTCGTCCTGTCGCGGCTTGGTTGGTGAGGATGTCGGAGAGCCCGGAGGAGCTTACTACCGTGATGGAGTGCTCGGAGAAGTAGTGGACGACCTTCCTTGATGTCATGAAGACTCCGTATGCTAGCTTCTGGTAGTGCGGGTACCGCTGCTTGGACAAGGTTAGCACCTCACTGAGGTAGTAGACGGGCTGAACAGGGTAACTGTGTCCTTCTTCTTCTCGTTCGACTACGAGTACCGTGCTGACCACCCTGTTCGTGGCTGACACGTAGAGGTATAGCGGCTCGTTCTCCAGTGGCGCCACCAGTACTGGGGAAGTCGTGAGTGTTTTCTTGAGTTGGTCGAACGCGACTTGCGCTTCTTCTGTCCACTCGAACTTGTCTGTCTTTTTCATCAGTTGGTAGAAAGGCAGGGCCTTTTCTCCCAACTTACTTATGAACCGGCTGAGAGCTGCGACTCGGCCGGCTAGGCGTTGCACCTCATGAAGCTTGGTCGGTGCTGGCATTGCGAGTATGTTTTGCACCTTCTCAGGGTTGGCTTCGATTCCTCTTGCAGAGACGAGGTACCCGAGCAGTTCTCCGGCTGGCACGCCGAAGACACACTTGTCCGGGTTCAGCTTGATCTGATACTCGTTGAGGGCGGCGAAGACCTTGCGGAGGTCGGCGATGAGAGTGTCCTCCGTTCGAGTGGTGACGACTATGTCGTCGACGTAGACTTGGACGATCTCTCCGATTAGCCCCTTTAGGCAGGCTTGCATTGTGCGCTGGTACGTGGCTCCAGCGTTCTTCAACCCGAAGGGCATCGTCTGGTAGCAGAAGACGCCATGGGGTGATGAATGCAGTCTTCTCTTCATCGTCGACGTTCATCCTGATCTGCTGGTACCCTGAGTAGGCGTCCAGGAAGGATAGGCGTGCGCAGCCTGCAGTCGAGTCGATGATCTGGTCTATCCGCGGAGCGGGAAATGGTCCTTGGGGCAGCATTTGTTGAGGGCGGTGAAGTCGACGCACATGCGGAGTTTCTTCGTCTTCTTCTTCTCCACCAGGACTGGGTTCGCTACCCAGTCCGAGTCCTTGATCTCTCGGATGAATTTGCGTGGAGCAGTCGATCGATCTCCTTGCTTATTTCATCTCGTTTGGGTCCTGAAAACGTCGCATGGTCTGCTTGACGGGTTTGGCGTCCTTGTGGACGCGTAAAGAGTGCTCGGCGAGGTTCCTGGTATGCCTGGCATGTCAGAATG